>BLSH010066729.1:76247-100455 GCA_018402905.1 Glandirana rugosa | reverse complement strand
CGGGGTCCGTGCGAACGTTCGGGTTCTGTCCAGACCCGAACCCGGACTTTGTCCCGAAGTTCGGCCGGACCAGCAGAACCCAAACTTCCAGAGGTTCGCTCAACTCTACTCATTATGCCACATAGATTATACATTGGGGTGTTAGCTTTCCAAAATTGAGTCATTTTGTGGGTAATTCCATTGTCCTGGTGCTCCATGGCCTTCAAAATTGTAATAGGTGGTTGAGAAATGAGATGTGTAATTTATGCTTCTAAAATGCCTGACAGTGCTACTTCAATGTTGGGCCTCTGTATGTGGCCAGGTTGTGTAAAAGTATCACACATGTGGTATCCCCATACTCAGGAGGAGTAGAACAATGTATTTTGGGGTGTCATTTTTGCTATGTACATGCTGCGTGTTGGAAATATCTTAGAAATGGAAAACTTTGTGTAAAAAAATGCGATTTAATTTTTTTTCCACATTTTCCAAAAACTTCTGGAAAAAAATGAACCATTCAAAAGACTCATTATGCCCCATAGATTATACGTTGGGGTGTTAGCTTTCCAAAATTGGGCCATTTTGTGGGTAATTCCATTGTCCTGGTGCTCCAGGGCCTTCAAAAGTGTAATAGGTGGTTGAGAAATGAGATGTGTAATTAATGCTTCTAAAATGCCTGACAGTGCTGCTTCAATGTTGGGCCTCTGTATGTGGCCAGACTGTGTAAAAGTCTCACACATGTGGTATCGCCATACTCAGGAGGAGTAGCAGAATGTATTTTGGGGTGTAATTTTTGCTATGTACTTGCTGTGTGTTGGAAATATCTTAGAAATGGACAACTTTGTGTAAAAAAAATGCGTTTTCATTTTTTTTCCACATTTTCCAAAAACTTCTGGAAAAAAATGAACCCTTCAAAAGACTCATTATGCCACATAGATTATACATTGGGGTGTTAGCTTTCCAAAATTGGGTCATTTTGTGGGTAATTCCATTGTCCTGGTGCTCCATGGCCTTCAAAATTGTAATAGGTGGTTGAGAAATGAGATGTGTAATTTATGCTTCTAAAATGCCTGACAGTGCTACTTCAATGTTGGGCCTATGTATGTGGCCAGGTTGTGTAAAAGTCTCACATATGTGGTATCGCCATACTCAGGAGGAGTAGCACAATGTATGTTGGGGTGTCATTTTTGCTATGTAAATGCTGCGTGTTGGAAATATCTTAGAAATGGACAACTTTGTGTAAAAAAAATGCATTTTCATTTTTTTCCCACATTTTCCAAAAACTTCTGGAAAAAAATGAACCATTCAGAAGACTCATTATGCTACATAGATTATACGTTGCGGTGTTAGCTTTCCAAAATGGGGTCATTTTGTGGGTAATTCCATTGCACTAGTGCTACAGGGCCTTCAAAAGTGTAATAGGTGGTTGAGAAATGAGATGTGTAATTTATGCTTCTAAAATGCCTGACAGTGCTACTTCAATGTTAGCCAACTGTATGTGGCCAGGCTTTGTAAAAGTCTCACACATGTGGTATCACCATACTCAGAAAGAGTAGCAGAATGTATTTTGGGGTGTAATTTTTGCTATGTACATGCTGTGTGTTGGAAATATCTTAGAAATGGACAACTTTGTGTAAAGAAAAAATGCGTTTTCATTTTTTTTCCACATTTTCCAAAACTTTCTGGGAAAAAAATGAAAGTGTAATAGGTGGTTGAGAAATGAGATGTGTAATTTATGCTTCTAAAATGCCTGACAGTGCTACTTCAATGCTGGGCCTCTGTATGTGGCCAGGCTGTGTAAAAGTCTCACACATGTGGTATCGCCATACTCAGGAGGAGTAGCAGAATGTATTTTGGGGTGCAACTTGTGGAATGCACATGCCATGTGAGAGAAATAACCTGGAAATATGACAATTTTGTGAAATAAAAAAAAAAATTAGTTTTGCAAAGAATTGTGGGAAAAAAATGACAACTTCAAAAAACTAACCGTGCCTCTTACTAAAAACCTTGGAATGTCTACTTTCCAAAAAGGGGTCATTTGGGGGGTATTTGTACTTTCCTGGCTTGTTAGTGTCTCAAGAAATGAGATAGGCGGGGGCGGAGCTAGCCGGAGTCCAAGATGGCTGTATGAGAGTGGAGCTCCGGAGCATACGGGGAATCATCGGCTTCTAACGGCACACTCGAGTGACAGTGAGTCACCTCAGAGTGGAGATCCACACCACTGAGACCCGGAGCAGCGAGGGGGAGAATGCCGGGGAGAAAGAAAGCCTGGTCCCGGCCACAGAAGCTCACGGCCTACTTCCACCAGGGGCCTAAACAAAATGGCGCGGGCGCGTCTTCCACAACCACAGCTGAGGCACAGCAGTACTCCATGCAGATAGGGGAGACACATAAGAGGAGCAGCCCAGCACGGAGCCAGAGATCCGTTCCGTCCACACCTTCATCGGGTAGCCCTGAAAAGGTTCATTTTAAAATGGATGCTATGGAGAAGGAGGTGAGTGCACAACATGACTCAGAGGATGACACAAGGGAGCTTCCAGACTCTAGTGACACGTTCCCTGCAAACAATCAGCCAGTTATGGACACTGTCCTCAAGGACATGCTGGTGTCCCTGAGTAGCTCCCTCCAGGCAGATATTTTCACCTGCGTCCACAAATTTAGATCAGAATTGCACACAGTGACTGCCAGAGTCGACCATATAGAAACTAAAATGGAGGAATACGCCTCCACTGTAAACGATCTTGTCGAGGCTCATGATACGAACGAAGATGAAATTGACAAAATCAAAATTAAAATTAAGCTGGCTGACATGGACGATAGGACCAGGAGGAATAATGTGAAAATAAGGGGTATCCCTGAATCTGTGCCACAACAAGAATTACGTAGCTACGTGACACAACTTTTCCACACACTAATCCCTGACCTCTCGGACCTAGATCTCACGATCGATAGAACTCACCGCTTGCCTAAACCGCCCTTTCTACCGGATAACATCCCTAGGGACGTCATCCTGAGGCTACATTTTTATCACGTCAAAGAACATATAATGACTGTCTCAAGGAAAAGGGACTTGATTCCTACTCCCTATAACCACCTCCAATTCTATGCGGATCTATCTCAGTACACTTTGCAGAAACGTAGGAACCTCAATAGCATTACGAAAGCCTTCAGGAATCATAATCTCGGCTACAAATGGGGTTTCCCTACAAAAATGATTGTAACCAAGGAAGGAAAAGAGCATGTGATAGACTCACTTGAAAAGGGGATGGCCCTCTTGAACACTTGGGGTATCATACCGGACCCCTCAAGCCAGCAGCATGAATGCAGCAGCCCTGCCAGAGCGGAGCCAGAATGGCGCACTGTCACCACAAAGAACGCACGTTCACATACATAAAATCCTCATGGATAACCCAAACCTACTATAGTTCCCCAAGATCCTATAGCTCTTTGAGAAGTTTCTTCTCTTTCGTTTACCTTTTATAGGTTCCCTCCAGATTTGAGTGGCGGCTGCCACACCCACAACTGTTTGTTCAATATTTCTTTACTGGTCTACCAGTAACAGTTATGTTAACCCTTATTTGTTAGAATCTTTCACTTTCCCTTCTCCAGTCAGGATCTACAACAGAGGGAGTATTGGATCTGCTAATTACACCATGAGCCAATCTTCCACCCCGAGACTCCTTAATGTCAAAGGTCTCAGCACCCTCAAGAATCTTGTATGGGCGGAAGTAAGTAACGATATTACACCACACTGCACTTACCACCACCTGATTAACTACAAATGATTGTGAACTTTTTATCCGTAAACTCAAGCGGCCTTAACCATCCCGCAAAACGCAGGTCTTTGTGGAGGGAAGCCTTGCAGAACAATTGTGATATCCTGTGTGTACAGGAGACTCACTTCAGTGCCATTGCACCGCCTAAATGTACCCATCCAAGGTTCCCATATTTCTACACAGCCAATGCCACCACAAAGAAAAAAGGGGTGATGGTGGCGATAAAAGACTTGGTGTCCTTTGTCCCACACAAGGAGATTGTGGACTCTCAGGGACGCTTTTTGATCCTAATATGTGAGGTCAACTCCATAACATACACGGTGGCAAACGTTTATGCCCCCAACAAAAGCCAAATAGCCTTCCTCCACAGGGTTCTGAAGAAAATTAAATCGATACAGCAAGGTGCTTTGATATTGTGTGGGGACTTCAACATCACACCGGACCCTAGCATAGACTCCACAACTAACCCCGGGAGATCCTCCCCATTGTTAAAATCTACGCTCAGAACTCATGACTTGTTTGACGTGTGGAGATGTCTCCATGCAAACGAGCGTGATTATACATTTTTCTCCAATAGGCATCAATCCTACAGTAGAATTGACTTATTCCTGGTAGATAAGTGGCTATTGTTTACAACATGTAAAGCTGAGATAAACGTGATAACTTGGTCTGACCATGCCACGATTAAAATATCTTTAGAGGATAATAACTCCCATACCCCTAGTCTGGTGTGGAGAGCTAATACAAAAATTATCCAGGATGCCCAGACCAAGTCCAGAATCACTTGTCAACTTAAAGAATTTTTTGAAATTAATCAATTCTCTGTATCTGATCCCTTTGTGTTATGGAACGCCCATAAGGTGTTTGCAAGGGGAATACTTATACAACAAGGGGCTAGGGATAGGAGGAGGAGGCAGCAGCAAATACAGGACCTGGTATCCAGAATTAACATTCTTGAGACCCAAAATAAAAATCACACTTCCCAAAAAATATCAGACCAGATCACGGAAGTTTGCGGTGAGCTACGGGCTCTTTTACTAGAACACCATGAGAGAGCATATCGGAGGCTCAAAATTACCTATTATGCATGTGGCAATAAGGCAGGCAAACTATTAGCTAATCGACTTAAACTGCATAGGCACAAAACCCAAATATCCTCGATAACCCACCCCCAACATCAAACTAAATTGTATCATCCACAAGAAATCGCAGACACTTTTAGTTGCTACTATAGCTCCCTATACAATCTTTAAAATGACACCTGGACCCCACAGCCAACACCGGAGATCATCACAAACTTCTTAAAAACACTTAATTTACCCAAACTAGCGGAGGATAACCTTAACACTCTCAACTCTCCCTTTACAGAAGCGGAGATACTCCGTACTATAACTTCCATACCACACAACAAATCACCTGGGCCAGACGGGTTTACGGGAGAATACTACCAGGCCTTTGGAAGTGTTCTAGCACCCCATCTAGTTGAAATTTTCAACTCTGCTGCTGCGTCCTCTACCTTCCCTTCTGAAATGTTGAAGGCTGCGATAATAGCCCTTCTGAAATCGGGTAAAGATCCAGAGAACCCACAGAACTTCAGACCGATATCCTTGTTGAACAACGACTTAAAAATATATGCAAAACTCCTAGCCAATAGACTAGTGAACATACTACCGCATCTCATTAACAGAGATCAAGCCAGATTTACAAGTTCATTGGGATTTTTTTGGCTCAGGCCCTCTCAATGTTTGGATTTAAGGGCCCAATATACTCGGCAATAATGGCCTTGTATACCACGTCCTCTGCCCAGGTTTATGTCTCCAGAGCACTGTCAGTTCCCTTTTCTATAACCAATGGCACCCGCCAAGGCTGCCCACTCTCCCCGCTAATTTTCAACCTACTAATGGAAGCCTTAGTGACCTATATAAGATCCCACCCACAAATAAAAGGTTTAACTATAGGGAAAAGAACCCACACCATCAGCTTATTCGCCGATGACGTTATCTTAATACTCGCAGACGTAGAGAAATCCCTAAAAGCAACTCATCAAGTACTGAATAACTTCACGGGCATCTCCTATTATAAGGTCAATTAATCCTAATCTTATATTCTCAATTTGGGGATTCCAAATAAAGTTAGACTAAAATTAGAAAAAGACTTCCTGTATAGATGGAAGGACACTGGTATTCAATATTTAGGCATCACGGTTACTGCCAACCTGCCTGACCTTGTCAAGCAAAATTACATCCCCTTTCTGAATTCACTGACTCGCGCAAAACTCACATGGTCAGGAAGGCTGGCAGCATTCAAAATGCAAATTCTGCCACAACTCCTATATTTATATAGAACACTCCCTATACCGTTACCGAGATCGTATTTTAATGCCCTACAATCCAAGGTGAACAAATACCTGTGGCAAGGGAAAAAGGCTAGGATAGCATTTGCTAAACTAATTAACCATAAGTCAGCGGGAGGAGTGGGTCATGTACACCTACAGGATTATTACTTCGCCACCATTTTGGCCCAACTTAAAGGTTGGATGTCACCAAACTCAATTCCTCTTTGGTCAGAGCTAGAGGCTTCCCAAATTAACACCAATAGCTTATACAATTTCCTGCTAGCCGCCCCGTACAATAAGGACTTAGACAGTACATTAGCCCCACCTATCCTTGCCTCCATAAGGGCCTGGATCCATTTATGCAGGGCACAGGTTTGGAGTCAAAAGGTTGAACCTTTAAGATTCCCTATTGAGGTGATAACATCTCTTATACCCGACATCAAAATTGATCCATGGATCAACAAAGGCATCACACAATTGGAGGACCTTTACGAAGGTACCACACTTCAGTCATTTGGGAAACTACAAAAAGAATATGAACTTCGTACCGAAGACTATTACACATACATATATCACAAGTATCGCACCTCCTAAAAGCACATAGAAAACCACAGTTAGCTCTACCAGAGAAATTAGTTCAGTATTTCTAACACCAACAGACTTCACAAAAAGGTATCTCAAACATATACATGTCCCTCCAAGAAAAGTCTATATTCACAAAATCCTCCACAATCATAGCGTGGGAAACAGACCTCGGACAGGAATACCCAGTGAGCAAATGGCAGGCAGCCTTGAAAATTACTTATCAGGCAACTAAAAGTGTAAACCTCTGGGAACTACACCAGAAATTAATGTTGAGATGGTACCTAACACCATATAGATTAGCTAGGATTCACACGCAGCTATCTTCGGATTGCTGGAGGAACTGCGGCATGGTAGGAATGCTCTACCATATCATTTGGGCCTGTCCAAAGATTAAAGGACTTTGGCAGCAGGTAAATAAAATAATAGGTGAACTGACGAACTCTCGGGGTGATCTGTCGCCGGGGTTGGCGGTGCTATCTCTGGACATAGATGCATACCCTACACACCACAGAACTATAGTTTCTCACTTACTTGTGGCAACTCGCCTATCCATAGTTAGACACTGGAAATCACAAGAAATACCCAAGCTAAAAGAAATAATTCAGACGACCCAAATGCCCGCAACATATGAGGTAATGTTCTCTAATGCAATGGGGAAGAGTTGCCAAGCAATCCAACACTGGGAGCCTTGGCGGCATTGGTACTCCAAATTAGATTACTCTAAACACCACAGTAAGCTGTAGCTAAATTGACAACCCTTGAGTTTAAGGGCAAATACGGTGTAATTATTATTACCAATAAAAAACTGACTGGTACTCTTCTTTTTTCTTTTCTATCCTACTCCTTTCCATCTCTCTTCTTCCTTAGTACAATCTCTGATCTTAACATCTGAACTCTACCTATCTCTCTTCTTTTCTCTTATATTTCCCTAGTTATGTTTCTAATTTTCTTACATCTTCACCTACTGCCTTCATGTTTGGTTCATAGAGAGCAGGGGAATTAGGACCAGGAACAATATGCACCCCTTCGACAAGCTATTAAATATACAAAATCCACAGACAATGTACAAACTATGAGACGACTGTGGGAATCCTCACCCGACCAATGAGAGAGAGCGGGAGGGGACCCAAAAGTTGCAGCATGTGCATACTTACACGAACTCGCAGTGGATGGTCTAATAGGATTATTTTAACCAGTTTATGATCTTATTGTTATGATGGCTAGTCAAAAAAGAAATCCTATAGTAATGGTATCTTATAAGACTACTAGAGTTATATGTATATGAGCAAATCTCATTGTTTACTGTCCAATCTACTGTTCTCTTGTAAAACTAATAAACACTATTGAAACAAAAAGAAAATGAGATAGGCCTTCAATATATCAGGTGTGATCATTTTTTAGTGATTGGCACCATAGCTTGTAGACTCTATAACTTACACAAGGACCAAGTAATATACACAAATATGTTTTTTTTTAATCAAAATATGTAGCAGTATAAATTTTGGCCAAAATGTATGAAGAAAATTACTAATTTGCTAAATTTTATAACAGAAATGAAGAAAAATTCATTTTTTTACAAAATTTTCGGTCTTTTTTTAATTATAGCGCAAAAAATAAGAAACCCAGTGGTGAATAAATACCGCCAAAAGTAAGCTCTATTTGTGTGAAAAAAAGGACGCAAATTTCATATGGGTACAGTGTTGCATGACTGAGTAATTGTCATTCAAAATGTGAGAGCACTGAAAGCTGAAAATTGGTCTGGTTGTTAAGGGCGTTTAAGTGCCCAGTGGTCAAGTGGTTAATAAATAGTGTTTTTATTATAAACTATATCACACTATTTTGGGCATTCCTTTCCTCCCCCTTTCACCCTCCATTGGAGCATTATTTGAGGAGTGTGTAGGATACAGCCATCCTCCATCAGAGATTGTTATCCAGATGACCACCATTCACCACTAGACATTGCTGGAGACTGGGAGGAACAGCTAGGAGTGACCAGGAGAAGTTGCTTGCGGGTCTGTGTACCCACACATGCTGTTACCCCACAGCACTAAGGTGAGAGGCCACCCTGCGCATAGGTGTTTGCACTGTGGAAGAAGTGACACCCCTGTTGTATTTACCCATATGGAATAGCATAGGAAGATTCCTTCTCATTTTCCTGTGTTGTTTATGTTAACTGCACTAGTTTCTCAAAATGGAGTTCTATTAATTAAGCACATAGTCTGCTTACCCACACAGACTAGGATAAGAAGGATTTTTTTTTGTGTTGTTTATGCTGGGACTGCTCCAGTTTCTCAAAATGGAGTTGTATTAATTAAGCACATAGTTTGTTTATCCATTTATGCACGCTCACTGATGTATGGCTTTATTTTTGCTATAGTCCACTGGACCTTTTCTTATTAGCAGCGAATTAGCACTTTGTGACTGTTTGTGGACACTGTATTATAATTTTTGTCATTTACTTAGTGTTTAGCACTTGTATTACCATACCTGTATACCTTCTCAGACCACAGCGCAACACCACTACACACTATATATACCCCCGAAGAGAGACACAGGCGTCTCAGCCACAATCTGTGCCTGTATTGTGGGGGTTCTGGGCATCGTGTCAGGACATGCCCGGCTAAATGTCCCATCTCCCCAGAGGGAGCGGTCCTGTCCCTGCTTGACAAGGCTACACATCTGGTGATTCCTCTGTCTCTGCAACTCCCCAACGGGAGTATCCAAGTACCAGCCATCCTGGTCTCAGGTACCTGCAGCTGCTTCGTGGAGCTATCCTTTGCAGCACAACTCCGGATTCCCCTGAGACCCAAGGCACACCAGATGGTCATCTGCCTGGCCGACGGATCAATTATTAATTTGGGTACAGTTACCCATGAGACTGTTCCCCTCCTCACCAAGACTGTCACTGGCCATTCGGAGTACCTGCTCCTGGATGCTATTGCGTCCCCGCTCTACCCAGTCATTCTCGGCCTCCCATGGCTGAGGGCATACTGCCCTGACATTGATTGGGCTACAGGGGACATCCTGTTCACATCTACCTACTGTCAGCATCACTGTCTACAGCAAGCCCTGGAGCCTCCCTCCTCTCTCCTATGTCTGAATTCTGACCCTGACCTGGGAACCCGAGATGCAGTCCCCCCCCAGCATATCACGATTTCCAAGATGTATTTAGTAAGAAGGGGGCTGACAAGTTACCACCTCAATGGGCCTATGACTGTCCCATCAAACTATTGCCAGGTGTGGAAGTACCCTTCGGCAGGATTTACCCGCTCTCTGAGGGAGAGCCAAATGCTCTCAAGGCTTATCTAGATGAAAACCTAGAGAAAGGTTTCATCCTGCGATCCACGTCCCCTTCTGGAGCGGGAATATTCTTTGTTGAGAAAAAAGACTGGTCGCTGAGACTGTGTATCGACTACTGGGATCTCAACAAAATCACCATCAAAAACCGCTATCCTTTGCCCCTGATACCTGAGCTGTTCCAGTGACTGGGCGCTGCTACCATTTTCTCCAAATGGGACCTCCATGGGGCATATAACCTTATTCGCATCCAAGAGGGTGACGAATGGAAGACGGCCTTCAGAACGAGATTCGGCCACTACAAATATCTGGTTATGCCCCGGCCACCTTTCAACACCTGGTGAATGATGTATTCAGGGATTATCTAGACCAGTTCATCATAATCTATCTGGACGACATTCACGTCTTCTCATCATCCCTGGAAGAACAACGCAGGCACGTCAAGTATGTCCTGGAGCGGTTATGACAACACGGACTATACGCAAAAGCCGACAAGTGTCTGTTTGAATGTTCCAGCATCCCTTTCTTGGGCCTCATCATCTCCGTCTCAGGAGTTACTATGGACCCACAAAAGGTCTCTACTATCCTGGACTGGCCCTCACCAGTAGATAAGAAAGGGGTGCAAAGGCTCGTAGGCTTTGCAAATTTTTATTGGAAATTTATTAAGGGGTTTTCCGCTGTGATTGCCCCCATCACTCAGCTTATGAAGCAGGATTCCCACTTCCAGTGGACTCCTGAGGCTCAAGAGGCCTTCCTAATGCTCAAGAAGCTATTCACGTTGGCTCCTGTCCTGAAACATCCGGATCCAGCTTTGCCCTATACCCTTGAGGTGGATGCCTCGGAGACCGCAGTGTCAAAGACGAGGCTCCAAGGTTTCCCTTCACCAACTATGATGTTGGAGATCGAGAGCTGTTAGTAATCAAATCCGCTTTGGAGGAATGGCGGTACTTGTTGGAGGGAGCCACACACCCTGTTCTGGTCTTTACCGGCCACAAGAACCTTGAGTACCTCCGGACTGCAAAAAGAATCAAACCCCGTCAGGCACGATGGGCACTCTTTTTCTCAAGGTTTCAACTCCACATCACCTACAGGCCTGGGTCGAAGAATACTAAACCAGATGCTCTGTCCAGGATGTTCTGCCAATCTGGAAATCCGACCCCACCGGATACCATTCTTCCTGCCCAGAGCTTTCTGTTGTCACAAGAGGACCTGCTATCTCGGCTCAGGTGGGCTCTAACCAACCTCACCACACCACCGGACTCTCGACTGATACTGAAAGACGGGCTGTGGTGGTACAGTGACAGAGTCTTCATTTCCAAGGAACTAAGCTTAACCATCCTTGAACTTTGTCATGATCACAAAATGGCCAGGCACTTCGGCAGTCGCAAGACACTTGAACTGGTATCACGCTCCTTTTGGTGGCCCTCTGCTGGTGAGGACTGTAAGGATTACATCAGCACCTGCCCAGTCTGCGCTCGAAACAAGACAAGTAGGACCAAAGCCTGGGGTCTACTAAACCCACTCCCCATTCCTGAGTGCCCATGGTCCCACATATTCATGGACTTTATAGTCGAGTTGCCACCCTCTGCCGGGTTCAACTCCATCTTTGTGATCGTGGATCGCCTCACTAAAATGGCCCATTTCATACCCATTACGGGTACCCCGTCTGCTACAGAAACAGCAGACGCCTTCATCAAGGAAATTGTCTGCCTTCATGAAGTCCCCACCAATATAGTTTCTGATCGTGGAATACAATTCACGTCTCGTGTTTTGAAGGCAGTATGCTCAGGCTTAGGAATTGAACTGTTATTCTCATCTGCCTACCACCCGCAGACGAATGGCCAGACAGAGAGGACTAACCAAACCCTGGAACAGTACCTCCGTTGTTACTCCTCTTTTTCCCAGGATGATTGGGTCTCGCTACTCCCGGTAGCCATGTTCGCCTACAATAACACGGTGCATTCGGCCACTAAGCAATCTCCATTTTGGGCGAATCTCGGCTACCGTCCTGCATTTCTACCCAGCGTGATTCCAGAAAGCACGGTTCCCATGGCCCAAAACATAACGGAGTTCTTGGAAAAGAACAATCAGTTGCTACAAGAGACACTATCCCGGACCCAAGAGCTTAACAAGAGGGCCTTCGACAAAGGGAAGTGAGGGGAATTGGACCTGCAACCAGACGACAGAGTTTGGCTGGCAACCAAAAATCTGAGACTTTCCTGCCCCTCCAAGAAGTTGGGACCAAGGTTCATCGGGCCTTTCCTCGTGAAGAAGAAGATCAACAGGGTGGCATACGAGTTGACCCTTCCTCCATCTATGCGAGTTCGCCCGGTGTTCCATGTCACACTGTTGAAGTCAGCGACCCAGGATCCCTTTCTGGGACAGGAGACAGCCCCACCAGGGCAAATTCTGGTGGATGGAGAAGAGAAATTTGAATTGGAAGTTATTCTCCCTTGCAGGAAGAGGGGAGGCTCGACCCAATTGTTAGTCAAATGGAAGGGGTACGGGCCAGAAGAGAACTCATGGCCCATCCAGCGTTCTGGAAAAAACACTGAGAACTGAGAGCCTGTTTGGGCATCCGGAGGCTGCCCCTTGGGGGAGGGCAATGTTAGGAAAGTGGCCACCCTGGCCGCCTCTGGCTGCCTGTGCACGCGCCTGTGCTCGTTTGCGCGCGTACGGGTGTGTGCGTGCCTGGTCGCCAAACGGCCCATTTAAGCAAGCAACACCCTGCAGCGGATGCTGTCTGTTCTACAGCGTTAGTGTGTTCCCGAAGCAACCTGTTAACCTGTTGTCTGTTCCTGTGACCTGGCTAGTCCTGACCCTGCTGTTTGATCTCCGCCTGCACCGACCTCGGCTTCCACGACCACTCTCCTGTCTGCTCCCTTGTACCTCGCTGCCTGCCTGTTAACAAACTCTTCCTGTACCCGACTACTCGCCAGCCTGACCCTTCTGTACTGCTCTGCCGGCCTGTTACCGACCCGGCCTGCATCACTATGCTTCTGCTTGCACAAGCTCCACACGGACCAGCACACCACCACCAGTGACCCAGTCCGACCCTCGTGCCTCCCTGGCACCTGTCTACTCTACCAGGGGTTCCCGAATCAGGGTCATAAGAGAGGTTGCCCACTGCATAAGTCAGACTCCACCTCCAGGTACGTGACAATATGATACCGAGGAGACCAGGGGTAAAATATCTGCATTAGCAGATGCTAAATCAAAGCAAGACATGGTATGAAAAGAATCTGAGTGACATGAGTACTGACAGACATCAGGATATTTCCATCTCCACAGTTCGGTCATATTATATACACGAGCCCAGGTTACAAATGAAGGGTGTGATCTGCTATTGCCCCCCAAGCGGTCTAATGTAGGTTCTAGGATGGCATTAAAGTCTCCTACATACAGAATAGGACCTGGGGTCCGATTCAGGAGAAGAAGAGACAATTTATTGAGTAAATCAGACGAGAATGGAGGGGTTAAGTATATATTTACTATTGTCAGGGTCCCCAAGGGGAATTTTAGGGACAATATTATAAAGCGACCCTCCGGGTCCGTCTTAACCGACAGCACTTCTACCAGAAGGGGATTTAGCTAGTAAGATGGAGACTCCTCTAGAGTATTCAGTATGTGTGGCATGATATGAGGAGGACAGCCAGGCATGTTTAAGAGATCTTAATTATTCAGGCACCATATGTGTCTCTTGTAGACAAATAATATGGGGTTTATACTTTTTTAGGAAAGAGAAAACCAGTGACCGCTTCTGGGTAGAATTCATACCCCTAACATTCCAGGAAATTAGTTTAAATAGTTTAGCCATCTACTGTAAACTCGTATAGAACATAAGGGAAGTTATGCATGGGAACCAAACATTTCTCTATAGGCTTGCTATGGGACAGAGAAATACAGTTTTGTACATCTATACATGTATTACAAGAGACCTGATTTGAGAGACTGCGCACCCAAATTACTAACAAGTCCAGAAGGTCCAGAAATTTGAGTGGACTCTTAGAAAAAAGGAAGGGGGGCATGGCTTGGACGTCAAGGAAGATGGCCGTTTGATCCTTCTGCTTCGCTACTCCATAGCCCTTTCCTGAGCCACAGCGGACGAGGGACGCCACAAATCAAGCAAAAGATGGGGAAAACAGACGCCTCTCACTCTAGATCTCCACGAGCCCTGAACACGCAACTGAGTGTGAACATCCCTGAGATGTTCCGCTCCCAATCCCGGGACACGGCTCCAATGCAGGCCTCAAGCCAGGACACGGGGGTGAGTCTGAGCGGCTCCCCTACCCAGACGACGGGACCCCATGCCAGCAGCAGCACGGCTCCTCCGCACCAAGCCCTTTGCATGGACGATCTGAGATGCATCAAAACAACATTGTCCGCAGCCATTGCAGAGCTGAGACTGGACATGCAGGCCGTAGCCGCCCGCCTAGATGAGGTAGAGGACACTGTGGACAGGCATGAATCGGCCATTATAGCTCACAGACGCACACTATCTGCACACTCCCTCAACATGAGGGACATGCACAGAAGCATCGAGGACCTTGAGAACAGGTGTCGAAGACACAATGTCAGGATTAGGGGTATGCCTGAGACGATCGACAATGATCACATCACCCATGCAGCAACATCCATTTTTAATGATTTATTGGGCAGACCGCCAGAAACATCAGTGTAATTTGAACACATTCACCGGGCCCTACGCCCAAAGGGAAGAGACACAGACCCCCCCAGAGACATAATTGGGTGCCTGGTAGACTTCAAGCTTAAAGAGGAAATTATGAGACAAGCCAGACTGCGGGTCCTATTCTATACCAGGGCTTTGAGGTTAAATTATACCAATATTTATCTCCTATCACACTATTCAAACGCAGAGCCCTGAGACCCCTACTGGACATTCTTAGGGATCGTAACTTGCCATACAGGTGGAAATTTCCATTCTGCCTACAAGCAGGCACTGGAAACAGAATTGCATACCTGAGGCACCCAGAGGAACTGCCTGCTTTCTGCGCCACATTGGGGATTCCACAAATGGACATCGATAGCTGGTCGCTAGACCCTCAAGCAACCCCTCATCTACAAGAGGAACCAATGGACACCCACAGGAGAGATGCAACTCCTACCCGCAGAAGACGCCGGCGACTTTCGAACCCCTCTCCACCACCACCCAACCGGCGCCCACCCAGAGAAGGTAACCTGCTCGCCTCTCCAGTACACAGGAGACCCAGACGAGACTTAATCCCACCTTGCCATGGGAAGGTTGCCTGAAGCCCAGCGTAACCTTGAAGAGGCTATTTTAGAAATAAAAGGACCTACCCTCCCTTGCAACATACCACATGGCCGCAACCATACCCTACTCACCTCCGGGTCCTAGATGCCTGCCATCATGGGATATCTCTGCATAGGAACCAGCTATCTCCTGAACCACCCCACTTGTCCGTTCTCTTCACCCTTTCCTCCTCTTCTCTTGTTTTGCTTGTCCACTTCTTTTTTCAGACTCAAAATTTCAAGCCAGGCTTTCCATGCAACCATATTGCTGCCCGGGTAACACACCCACTCCGGTCGTTCCTAGGCCTTCTGGACAGAAGCCCATGGTCCTACACAAGCACAACGCTATCAAAGACAAAATGACACTGCAGCTCGGGTAAGACTAGACTATCTTTCATATAGATTGAAGCGATTCGGAAGCTGCACCCCTTCCAAATCTTCACCTTACAAATGATCTCCCGCACAACATCAAGAAGAACAGGGCACATATATATGCTACATAATCCCCATGCTCAATTAACAATCATTTTACAAGCTAAGTCATGACCTATGCTGTAAGCTTGGCAAACCCATTAACATGGACGAATGGCGGGGATTAAGGGACTCATCCTCATAGCACTTGTAAGTTGATCCTCCACGATGTCCTCACCATACCCTAGAGAGTTGACTTTTTCATGGAGACCTATATTCTAATTTTTCCTATCCGCTCCATGACTTGAACACAATTAAAGAGACCAGACTCTGTCCTACAAACCGTACATGAGGTGTACAAGTGCCTCAGGAAGTACTTTGCTCAAGGGCCAGAAGATTACACTTGAACTCATGGGCTGATCCGGTCCCAAGTATACTATACAGTACAAATACATATCTGATAACAGTCTACTACTACACTTATCTGTCTAGATAATCCAGACATCTGGGATGTTTTTCTTGTTTTAATTATTTTTCTGTTCCTCGTTAGCAAGCACAAGCTCTATCGTTGACAAGGCCCGATAAGCTTCCTCCGCCAGCATGCTGCCGGGTCTGGTAAACAACAGGGGATGTATCACACTTCCAGAAAATCGGGCTCTGGGTTTTTTTTTCCTCATGTATCAATCTCCACTCATACCCATAGGCAGCTCTGGCGGGGAAGGCTAGGAAGGCCTTCAAGGTTTCAATATTGAATGTACTTAATATGATTACTACACACTTTTTATTGGCTGTGCATGAAAAAAATGAAAGTTGTTTGAAAGAGTGGGGGGGGGGGAGGAGTGTTCTCTCCCCTTCTCTCTCTCTTAATAATAATCTTGCCTCCTTTATGGAGCACAGGATATGTCTGACGGCTCTGTCTCCTCCACCAGACAACGCCCCCGGACATGGGGGGAAAGGATTGTTGGGAGAAATGGGTCGTTCTCTTTCCTTCCAACTCCCCCTATGGCTATTGGCAATTCTTCCTATCACGACTCACATCTAGATCTGGTGGAGAAGGTCAGATCGACTACTGTGTTATACTGTAAGTTCTGGTTCTAAGTTTCCCTTATGTTTGTCTAATACGAATCGGTTCAGTAGATAGGCTGCCACGTTTTTGTCCATCTTATCGCATGCGGCCAGCCATATATACCAGACACTAAACCGGTCATGGTAAACATATGGTAAAGGTGAAAGACCCTCCGCCTTAGACCAGCTTCTCTCCTCTCCCACAAAAGCCATGACACCCCCACACCCCAAGAAAGATCCCACCATGAATATGGCCTGGCAAGCGACTATTATATACACACACTATATACACACAGTCTCCTCTATCTCTAATCTTATCGAAATCACTTAGCTAACCCTATCTCTACTACCAAAGCGAGAGACCTAAGCAGTAGGCTCCAATACCATCATCCCACCCCACAAGACGCTTTGGATATCACCTCGCCTCGTCCGATAATCACCTTTTTTTGTATATGGGCCAAGGATGTGGCGTTGCTGCTGCTCCCAGATAGTCTTTACACACATACACTTAAGATCTTAATGCCATTGACCTTGCTCCTTCCACCTCCCTACAACAGCGCAGTTTATTCACCTGCGCTGACTGTAAGGTGACACTTGTAAATACGGCAAGCTAGCGGGACTAGCCTAGCCGCCCCTTATACCGCACTTCCCCCTCGCAACTTATAGCTGAAATTAACAAAACATCTAGAACATCCCTTGCCTTCCACCCCTACCCCTCCTCCATCCCACGTTACCCACCCTCGCATATGTGTCAGGTAGGGTTCCACCACAAGCCTATATACACTAGACAGTACAGACACAAGCTATGACGCACTCGCCCCCAACACCTCCAAGGCTACAGTCAAAATACTCTCCCTTAATGTCAAGGGGATAAACATACCCGAAAAAAGATCTCAACTCATGCTTTATCTAAAAAAAACCAGAGCAGACGTTGTACTACTAACCCTCCATGCTACGAACCCCAATGCCAAAATGAAAGGAGTCTCCATATTAATATTGAAACGCCTCCCGTTTGAGATCACTGACTCCCTTATGGATGAAAACGGCAGTTACATCTTTATTAAGGGGAAGCTGAGTAGCAGGCCCATGACAATTGCGAACATATACAGCCCCAATTCAGCCCAAACTAGTTTTTTTCGCAACATAACGTTACAGCTCTCCTCCTTCCAAACGGGCCTACTCCTCCTTGGAGGGGACTTCAACATTCCCCTGAACCCCCTAGAAGACACCTCCTCGGGAACTTTCGTACTTACCTTCAGAGCCCTTAAACATATCAAATCACAAATAAATGACCTCTCCTTACACGACACATGGAGGATCCTCCACCCTTGCACTAGGGACTATACCTTTCACTCTATACCTCAACAAATACTCCAGATTGGACTACATCTTTCTATCGCAAAAAGATCTCCCCTGCCTCAAAGAAGCCACCATCGAACCTCAATTTTCTCTCAGACCATAACCCAATCACGGCGACTCTTGTTCTCACAGAATATATAAAATTCAACACAATTTGGAAGCTGCTTCCTTCTTGACAGATCAGGCCGCCATCTCAGAAATTTCCGACCATATCAACCAGTTCTTCGTAACCAATGACATCCCAGACGTGACCCATATATACCAATGGGAGGCACACAAATGTGTGATCAGGGGAATACTGATCAAGAAGGCAGCAGCTAGGCGCAAGCTACAGAGAGAGAAATTAGACGGGTTACTCAGTCTTGTACAAGACCTAGAAAAAGCACATAAACTATCACATGCTAGGCTCACCCTAGAAAGGCTTGAACACGCAAGAGAGGAGCTGCGAGACGAAATGCATAAACGCCTACGTAAGAACTTTGTTCTCTCTCACAAACTCTTTTACGAATTCGGCAACAAAAGTAGCAAACTTTTAACACATGCACTGCAAACTAAGAGGGCTGCTGCCTTGAACAGAGCCATTCGTGATCCCCAAGATAACCCACTAACAAAAAATGAAGATATAGCGAACCAATTCACGCTCTACTATAAAGACCTTTGCGATCTCCACCCAGCGTTGAAATCCGGTTCGGATCTCAGGCCCAGAAGCAAAATAATTACAAATTTTCTAGCAGAATACGGCCCGACGCCTATATCTCAGGAACAAAGGGAGGAATTAGACGGTCCGATCACAAAAGCAGAGTTTAAGACTGCTATACAGCAAATGAAACAGGACAAGAGCCCAGGTCCCGATGGCTTCTGCCTCTCGTACTACAAATCCTTCCAGGACTCTCTAGCTGACCCCTTTCTCAACACCTTTAACCAACTGGCTATCCCCCACACTTCTCCCCAAAATTTGTTAGAAGCCCACATCTGCGCGATCCCCAAACCAGGTAAAGACAGTGAAAGGACATCAAACTATAGACCCATTTCTCTGTTAAATACGGATATAAAACTTTACGCAAAAATTCTGTCTTAACACCCTAAAATCCAAAGACCAGGTAGGTTTCATACCAGGTAGAGAGGCCAGAGATAACACCCTTAAGGCTATCAATATACATCACTGGCTATCATCAACGAAAAGCCCCAGGTTCTTCCTCTCCTTAGACGCGGAGAAGGCGTTTGACAGACTGACATGGGACTACCTCAATACGGTGCTCCATAAAATAGGCTTGGGAAACAGATTAATAGGTTTCATATCTTCCCTGTATACAAACCCCAAAGCCCAAGTCCGAGCAAATGGCCTTCTGTCAAACGCCTTCTCCATTCACAACGGTACGCGTCAAGGTTGTCCCCTGTCCCCATTACTTTTTGTCCTTACCCTTGAGCCCTTCCTGACTATGATAAGAAGGAATACGAACATCCATGGAATTGACATCCGCAAAAAGCAACACAAAATAGCCGCCTACGCCGACGACATTCTCCTCTTTCTCTCACAGTCCAATATCTCCCTACACGGAAACTCGCCAAGCTATACAATAGTAACTTCCTCCCCATACTCAAATCCATCTCTGATGACCTCAAACGATGGAATAAGGCTCACTTTTCCTGGTTTGGCAAATCTACCATTATAAAAATGAATATTTTACCGCGCCTTTTGTACCTTCTACAAACAATCCCTATAACACTACCCAGGACCTTTTTTAACTCTTTTAAGAGACTGTCCCGAAATTTTATTTGGAACCATAAGACCCTCAGAATTAAGTTCTCCCAACTAACGAAACCCAAACTCAAGGGCGGAATAGGTCTCCTCGACGTGCAATTATACAACATGGCATGCCACCTACAGAGAGTCCTAGACTGGCACTTACACCGCCACCTAGAAGATTGGATTGCCTTAGAGCACTCCTTTTTTGAAGTGCCCACTTGCCAAGCTTCATGGCTGAAAAAGAGTCACCGGCCACTGGAACTCACATCTCACCCCACAATCGAAGCGACTTTTCTTTCTTTTGACGAGGCCAACCGGAAATATAATATCTCTTCTTCCCCTGGCCCCCTAACCCCACTTTTACAAAATCCAACCTTCCCTCCTGGCCTAAGCTCTCACCTTGTCAGGAAGTCAACCTTTAATCAGCCTACGTCTCCACCACATCCTTGAAAAAGGAGAAATACATGACCGAGAACACATCAACGCACATTTAGCGTCCAGACAATTGGACTTCTTCAGTTATATGCAACTTAAACACCTCATTAATAGCATTAAAACCCAAACAGATCTATCCTCCAACCTTACTCCATTTGAATCCCTTTGCATCAATGGGGTGCCACAAAGACATGTGATCTCCCTACTGCAAAACATGCTATGGGACTCTACCCCCTCAGACGAGGGGAGAGCCTGCGAGACCTGGACACAAACTCTTCAAATCAATCTATCCAGGACGGACTGGGACACCATATTCTGACATACCCACAAGGGATCAGTAAACGTCTCCATACAGGAAAATAATTACAAACTATCATCCCACTGGTATCGTACCCCGGCAATCATACATAAGTACAACAAAAACGTTCCTGATAAATGCTGGAGATGCACTCAGGCTCAGGGTACTCTCCAGCATATATGGTGAGAATGCCCTCCTATTCACACATTCTGGAAGCAGGTGCATGACCAGATACAAAACATTTCCACGTACTCGCTAGAGTTTACCCCTGAACAGTACCTACTACACCATCAAGTAAATGCAGAGTCCTCCTACCATAAATCACATGGCAATGGTCAATGCAGCCAAACTTTGCATACCAAGACTCTGGGGACCACCAGGACACCCTCTATGGCTGACTTGTATAGACAAATTAATAGAATAGCTGAGATGGAAGAACTTATCTCCATCTACCGCAACACTCCAAGAGCGTTTACACAGAGGTGGGCCTGCTGGATCCACTTCCAAACATCTGACGCATACAAACAAACTTTACACCCCCTCACGCACTAAAGTCTTCCCTTAGAAGCACCCTGCATCCATCTCAACACACGAATATGTCCCAACCTCAACTCTTCATTTGTCCTTTCACCTTGGAACACACCCCCCCTTCACGTTGCACCCAGTTATTTTCTTGCGGTAGCCTGGTAATTCACCTCCCCGGCTTGGGAAACAAGCCGCAATTACTCTTCCTTACCCATCAATGAACAGAGAATAATTTTAACTGAGATCATAAAGCTTCTCGCTTACCAACGAGACACATCCCACCTGCTGGAATACCCTTGCACTTCCCAACGTTCTCCCTGAGAACTTTCCCTTTCCTCCCTTCCCATTCCCCTCCCCTACTACCCCCCCTTACTCTCCCCTATCCACACTAAGATAGCCCCCAAACAGCTCTTCTACCGACGCTGGTCGTGGCTCTCCTTTTTTACACCGTCCTGGAGCAGGAAAAAACATTACTTTAGAAAAAAAAGGTTGATTGGACAGGCGGCGACGAGTCCCCCGCTCAATGTTTACTGTATCGTTGTACACTGTCTGGTATAATAATGTAACCTGAACATATGCCTTTCAAGCGATGGACACCCTCCTGCTATTTTGACATTTGTATTATCTATCATTGTCTTTAATTCCAATAAAAGTTTTCTGGAAAAAAAAGAAAGAAGGCCAAAAAATCCTCAGTCTGGATAAGACCCAGCAACTTCCCACCCATCCCTCCCCACTCAACCATCCCAAACTTAGCAAGCTTTGGATCCCCAAAACAAAACACAAAAAAAACATAGCCTCGCCACTTAACGGTGTAGGGTCAGTAGTCAGTGCGTAGAGGTTCTCTGAGTATATTCTTCGTATATCCTGCTGTAAAGTATAAAAAGGGCACAGGAAATATGAAAGGCACCATTGGTACAGGTAAAGCCACCCAGTCTTGGTGACAGAAGACTGATCATAGGGTCGCAGCAGGGTGTTATTCTATAACAAACCACTTGTGGGCCAATTTCAAAGGTATAGATGCAGGGTAATAATGCAAGATATGTTAGTAGAGCATCTTGTAGCCCTTTCACATAGGGTGTACTGTCCCGGCTATTGAAAAATCGTAGGAGGCACTTAGCAAGGTATCAAGATAACGGTGTTAAGCCATACAGAGTATAAATGCCAGATGGGTATAGGAACATTCAGTAGAGGTAAAACAAGCTGAGATCAAAATATAGTGGAACATTTTAGCCGTTCACATCAAACACGCCTGTTTCTTTTTTGAGTTCCAAAGTGGTCATCCAGCCAGTACATTGCTTCCTTGGTATTCGTATAGATATGAGCTTTGCCATTGTGGGTGATTCTCAGCTTGGCTGGGAAGAGCAGGGCGTAGGGCAGGCCTTCTTTACGCAAAACAGCTTTCACAGCAGAGAAGGAAACACGTTGTTGTTGGACTTCAGCTGAGAAGTCTGCGTAAATAGATATTGCATTCCCATTAAACTTGATTGGCAATTTTTCTCAAGCCAAGCATAGTATGGTCACCTTATCATGGAAGTTGAGTATCCAGGCAATCAGTGAGCGTGGAGGGGCTCCTGAGACAGGAGGGCATGGGGGGGGTGCGCACGTTAAATAAAGAATGCTTGAGAGAGTGCCTCAATACCCAGGACCTCCCTTAGCCAGGAATGGAGGAAACGTTCAGGCGGGAGCCCTCTGAGCATTCAGGGAACCCAACAAAACTTTTTTTTCCTTCGGGAACGATTTTCAAGGTTGTCCAGTTTGGCTTTAAGGGCAGTCAGTTTGTCTGTGGCAGTATGTAGAGTTGAGCGAACCCGAACTGTAAAGTTCGGGTCCGTACTGAACTTTGGGGTGTCCATGACCCGGACCCGAACCTGGACAGTTGAAAAAAAGTTTGGGTTTGGGGTTCGGGTATTTTATCCCGCCTGTTGAATAGCTGCAGGGCAGCCAATCAACAAGTGTTTCACTGGTTTGCCCTTAGAAGACATCCCAGCCATGTCTGCTAATGGCATGGCTGTGATTGGCCAGTGCATCATGTGACCCAGCCTCTATATAAGCTGGAATGACGTAGTGCTGCATGTTACATGCTCTCAGGCTAGTGTAGGGAGACGATGCTGCCGGCGCTGTGAGGGACAGATTGCAGATATAATAACATTTCATCCTGCATTACAGAACGATCAGATTCTGGACTAGGTAGAGATTACTACTACTGCTTTGAGGGACAGGTTGCAGATCTCATCCTGCATTACAGAACGATCTGATTCTGGACTAGGTAGAGATTTCTATTACTACTGCTTTGAGGGACAGATTGCAGATCTCATCCTGCATTACAGAACGATCTGATTCTGGACTAGGTAGAGTTTACTACTCCTGCTTTTAGGGAAAGATAACATCTCATCCTGCATTACAGAACAATCTGATACTGGACTAGGTAGAGTCTACTGCTTTGAGGGACAGATTATTGTTCTAAAATCATCTCCTTGTGCTATAGGGAGAGGTAACTGCTGTTGCTGTAAGGGACAGATTATTGTTCTAAAATAATCGCCTACTGCTATAGGGTCAGGTTTCTGCTGTTGCTGTAAGGGACAGATTATTGTTCTAAAATCATCGCCTACTGCTATAGGGTCAGGTTCCTGCTGTTGCTGTAAGGGACAGATTATTGTTCTATAATCATCTCTTAGTTCTATAGGGAGAGATTCCTGCTGGTGCTCTAAGGGACAGATTATTGTTCTATAATCATCTCCTAGTTCTATAGGGAGAGGTTCCTGCTGTTGCTGTAAGGGACAGATTATTGTTCTAAAATCATCTCATAGTTCTATAGGGAGAGGTTCCTGCTGCTCCTGTAAGGGACAGATTATTGTTCTAAAATAATCGCCTACTGCTATAGGGTCAGGTTCCTGCCGTTGCTGTAAGGGACAGATTATTGCTCTATAATCATCTCCTAGTTCTATAGGGAGAGGTTCCTACTGGTGCTGTAAGGGACAGACGGGGAATGTCGTGGTCGTCCTTGGAGAGGGATATCTTGATCCTCTACTAATATCTTGTTATTAGACAGGGAATGTCGTGGTCATCCTTGGAGAGGGATATCTTGATCCTCTACTAATATCTCGTTATTAGACAGGGAATGTCGTTGC
>BLSH010066729.1:35097-47901 GCA_018402905.1 Glandirana rugosa | reverse complement strand
CTTCCACTCGAATACCGGGTCCGTGCTGCGCGGTTGCCTTATATTGGCATGGGGGCGGGGCCACGCGATGACGTCATCGCCAGCCCCACCCACATGATGTCACATCCTGGGGCGGGGCTGTGATGCGATGCCCCGCCGGTTTTTTAAAATCCCTGCCAGATCGAAGAGCCTGGTATGCTCTGGGGGGGGGGGGACCCCACGCAAATTTTTTTGCGGGGGTTCCCCTTTAAGACACGGCACATAAGTCGCGCCGCAAGTCGGATCGCCGCGATCCGACTTCTGGTGCGGCTTCTATTCAAATCAATGGGCTCCCATAGGGAACCATTGATTTTGAATAGAACGCCTGACGAGGCTTAACGCTGTGTATACAACGTTAAGCAACGTTATTAAGCATTTTGCCGGCCCGGCGTCAAGAAACGCCATGACGCTGCAGCTTCAGAACGCACTGGTCCCGCGTTCTAGCTACAGCTCACTAACGCCGACGCCCTCTACTGCCCACAAACGCCGGCGTTTTTAGAGGGCCATTGAATAACATGGAGAGCTGCAAAAAAACGCCTACAAACGCCGGCGGCCAAAACGCCGTGTGTATGAGGCCTAAAAGCTGAGTATTAACAAATACAATGGACTTTCATATCGCTCATTCTAGTATGATTCTGAAAATAATTCTAATTGTAGACCAATGAAAAGGAATAGATTTTACAAAAACAAATATTTTAGCAGTCACAAAAAATGAAATCTCCTAGGTCTAATAATAATAAGTTGTATTTATTAAAGTGGTTGTCAACTCGTGACAACCATTTTAACCTACAGGTGAGCCTATAATAAGGCTTACCTGTAGGTGCCCTGCATATCTCCTAAACCTGTACGGTTCAGGAGATATGCAGTGTATGTGCTGTGCCGACAACATGTCGGCACATGTGCAGTGAAGAAATGGCCTCCGTGCCGTTACACCACTGTGACCGTGCCATGACTGGCGGCTCCCGCATGCATGCGCGGGAGTGATGTCACGCAACTCCGGCCAGTCCCAGCGCCGGAGTCGTGGCCCCGGAAGGAAGAAGGGCTGAAGATGACAGCACTGGACATCGCTGGCTTTGTTTGCAGGTAAGTGCCATATATATAATGGGCTACTATGCAATGCATAATAGCCCATTATGCTTCTTCATTACAGGGGTATATTAAGGAAGTAAACCACATCTTTACTTCCTCTTTAAAGGCTCTCTCCTTGCTGTCTATTGGTTGGTCTGCTTTCTTCATTTGTAATTCCCCTGAAAAACACATTTTCAATATGGCTGCTCTCTTTATAACAATAAAAAAATACTTGCAAAGATGTCTATAGGATATTTTACTGCATTAGAGCAACTGTTCAATTGTATTTTTTAACCAGCAGAATTCCTACCATGATGGAGTGTACTTAATGTTAATCTTCAAAGATCCACACATAACTGTATTAGATTGCTTTGTTTATTTAATGTTCCAACATGACAAATTTAGTTTTATTTAAACACAAAAAATAATGAAAAGAAACAAAAACAGAAGGGAAACAAATAGTCACCAATATTGCCTGTGGTCTTCTTGCAGCTGATAATCACTTAATACCCATGTACCATGCCTTGTTCTGCACTGTGTCTCTGTGTGGAGGCAGCCATCTTGCTAGAGGCATGTTTTTTCTTCCTCGTGTCAGGGCCTCCAGCAAGGAGAACAGTGAGCAGCACAGTAATGAAATTGACAAATCTTACTCCAAAGTTCATGAGACTAGCATTCAGGGACAGAAATGTCTTACACCTCACACTGCAGACAGTTCTGAAGTTGTAGGCACAGGAGTATGTAGGCACCCTCCCATTTCAGGAAGTGCACTGCTTATTTTCAGGAGGAGTTCAGGACAAAATGTCAGTTTTTCATGACACTGCTTAGGCATGATTACCATTTCAAAATGTTTATTGTAACATAGGAGATCTTTAACTTTTTTAGTTAGTTCAGGCCCACTTTAAGAGTATGCATTGATTTTATTGTGGACAAATTAAATGAACCCTAGTTCAAATAATGGAAAATGTGCAAAATATTTTGGAAGATAACAACATGGTATTTTTAAGTGGATTATTATAAATCCAGGTCTTCCACTAGATGCCTATACATTCCAAATGTCTCAGCTTTTAGTAGTACTGTACAAGAGTTAGGGTACTAAAAAAAAAGAGGTCCTATAACTAGCGAATCTTCACTTTTTTCAGTTTGGCTACACTTTAAGTTAGGACTGTGCTAGATTTCTCCACAGCAGCCTATCATAACTTGCAGAATAACATGAGTGTTGTACAATTAAAATGTATGCCTTGTTGTACGAGAACATGGAAAACTTAAATGCAGGGCTGGTGCAAGGATTTTTGACAGCCTAGGCAAAACCTCATTTCCCGCAGCTGGAGAAAGGGAGGGGGGGAACAAATTCCTCCTTCCAGCAGCCATTTCAGCATGCACTGTGAGGTTTGGAGTGACAGGAAGTCCCCTTTCCATCTCAGGCTGTCCTTAACTTGCACAGCCAAGGAAGCACCAGTCGGTGGCACCTCTGGCGCCCCCTACTGATGTGCGCTCTAGGCGGCTGCCTACCTTGCCTATTGGTAGCACTGGCCCTGCTTAAATGATAAATGATTTACAAGATTGACAAGTGCATGAGCATACAGTGCAAACAGCAATTATGTACAGTTACCCAGGGCCACCTGAGTAGTAAACTAAGTTTATTTCTTATTGGCTGCTGTGGGGTAAAAAGAAGCTTCTTGGCAGTTGAGATTAAATAATTGTCTCATGGGGCAGAGCTTATAGTGGTACATTTGTGAGACTGACATTCACAGTTTGTGGCTTGTAAGATTTCATGTTCTACTATGGTCCCATTAGCACATCGCAGGGGCACTTTCATTGGCTCTGTTTGGGTGGCAGAACAGCAAATGCATTGATCTTCCATGCGGTGTGTCTCTATGGCATAGACTGACTTACTGGTACATTTGCCCTGAAATAAAATAATTACAGATATATAACATTGTGACAACATATGTGACAAAATATCAAAAAAACTGATACAGTATTTACATACGGTATAATATATAAAGGTAGAAATAGTGTAATTGTAGCACCTCTGTTTAGTGGAATTGTAAACCTCTAGGATGGTATAGCTGAAACCTTCAAGTGTCAATATGTGAAGGGTTAAATAATTGTTTGATATAATGATGAAGAATATTTCAGGCTGTAGAGTGCTACTTTAGGGTCTGTTTAGAAGTTGTTTTGTTCTAAGCATATTTGAGAAAGTTATATATTAATTGTGAAACTTAAATGAGGAACTTATAAATTCAAGAATAGCCGAGCAGCGAGAAAACTAAAGGAAGCTATCTAATGGAAAATCATGAATAATTAGTCATGAATGATTAACATATTCTAATATGTGTACCTCTATGATTGGTTAAATGGATAAGGAGGTATTTTCCTTATTATAAAGGAAATATGTCATCCAAACCTGTACCCTTTATTGGTGGAAAATAATTAATAACACCCATCTCATCCTGTGTACTTAAAGCATTTGTTAACCCAAAAAAAAAAAAAAATGGTTTCAGCGCCTTTAAAGCATGTTATATGACACAGTGCTTGTTCTGTGTCATTTGGCCCCATGTAACACCTAAATAACCTGGCTAATCCTGCCAGTTTCTGACCTCCCCTCTGTACGGAGACCACGGTGTATCATGGCTCCTGATCCATGACACCGGAGTCATCAGTATGTGCCTCCGTCATCTGCAGCCTGCTGTCCTGTGTCTCCTTTGTCTCCTGTGTCCTCCTCCCTCGTTTGCTTGTGACAGTGCTGCCCCCTCCACTCAAATAACTTTACTTTGTATGCACCATCCGCGCTGTCTCCTTATGTAGTTTCCCCCTCTGTGTGTGATTTTTAAAAAGAAATGCAATGAATACTTCATGTAAGAGCCGAGATCCGCGATCACATAATCAGCCGGGTCTCTACTCCTCTCCTCCTCCCCTCCTGAGTGACATGAGCAGGGAATCTCGGCCCCACCCTCTGCATCTGACAGAGGAGAGGAGCAGAGACCCAGCCAGTCATATGATCGCGATCTCGGCTCTTACATGAGGTATTTACAGCATTTATTTTCAGAATCACACACAGAGGGGGACACTACATAAGGAGACAGCGTGGATGGTGCATAATTATTAGAGTGGCTTAACAACCACTTTAAGATGAAGTAGAAGCCAAAATAAACAGGGGATGGCAGGGGATGTGTCCTACACCTACATACATTTGCTAATAGATGTCCCTCTCTCCCATCTCAAAAAGTTGGGAGGTATGAACAATGTACAAACAGAATTCAGGGTTTCAGTGATGCAATCCTGTTTTACATATATAAATTCATACTGTATATCTGTGTGTGTACTCCGCATCGAATTGTCCATACTGCAGCACCGCAATGGTCAGGGTTTGTAAAAAAAAGAAACATCCATGGGTAAATTACATGACTGTATATATAGAACATCAAACTGCCTTCAACCATCATCGCCTGGTGGCTGCAGAAGCTTCCTTCTTTTTTATAAGAAAGGAAAAAGAAGTCAAGCAGCGCTAGCAGATGACCATGCTACGTATCTAAGGAAGGGGGACAGTGGTGATCATAATTGCCCTTTAATAATCACTTGTGCTCTGTTTGGGCTTGGGCCCCAAAGACATAAGATCTTCACTGAATCTGGCAAAACAAACATAACTGCTGAGTAGCATAGGCTCATTTATGAGCAACTAATAAACCAAAAAGCCACAGAGGCTGATTAAGTTGAAAATAGGGCAGGGCCAAGGCTTTATTGAACTTTCCAAATGTAAAGTTAAAAAAAAAAAGTAAAAATGCCAATTACAGTTATACCGTGAGCATCCATAAAACATAAAGTCACATAGTCGAAGAGGCCTATCTTTACCACCAGTGCCACATAGGCATTAAACTGACCCCAAAATTTACTTGAGGGTTAAACCCATAAAGCCACATCAATTGCTGGCAAGGTCAAAGCTGCCAATAAAGCTGTGATAAACATCACATGGAGTTGGTGGGTGGTCAACTCTGGTGACAGCAGAATCTCCTCAGAGCCTTTTTCTAGAGTTCAGGCTCCACTCATGCACCTCGGTTCTTAGTAGCCAATCCTAATGGAGCCACTTCTGCTCCATGTGCTAGGTTAACGCCGATGGAGATGGCATGCTTTCAGCATTCAAGGCCCCCTTTCCCTAAGGACTGGAGGGGTGGGGGGGGGGGGGGGGATTCAGGGGGCCTTCAGTGTCATCTCATGTCAGTACACATTTTATACAGTATTTCCTTGGTGTGTGTAGTGTTTGCTTATTTGCCATGTTGTAGAAACAGTAGATTGTAAAAGTTCACAGGGACAAAGACTGATGTGAATGGTCCCTGAGTTAGGGCACTAAATGGCACTTCCAAACTTGAGTGTAAGCTTCAATAGCCAAATATGATAATGATCCATCATGCATTGCTTGGGCTGAACAGTCTTTTCTGCTGGAGTATGTACTCTTTAAGTTGTATAAGGTTCTGTTTTGTATCTTACCTCACAGTAGTGTATATTTAGCTGTCTTTCTGTCACACAGTCATCGACTCGTACAAACTTAAGGACACCGGCAACCTGCTTACATTCCGGTTCCTGACCTAGAATATCACATAAACACGAAAATTAACTTGATGGGGACCCCATTTCATAAAGGAAATTAGCTTAAAGTAAACTTGTCAGCCATATAAAAGTTTTTTTTCTAAAAATGTAAATAAGCCCAATCAAAATGTGTCTCTGTAAATAATAGATGGTAGAAGTAGTAGAGTAATAACTACTATACTTACATGTTTCACAGCAGGAGTTTCCGAGTTGTGCAATTTTACCCTAAAAATAAGAAACAAATTCATTTGGAAAGTATATTATGTATACATTTGTCAGTATATAAGCAAGACCTATACATTGTAACACCATGAAATCTGTTCAGAAACCAACACTTCAGAAAATGTTGATCCTCTGGGACAGGTGTTTCTATAGGAAGATTTCCCCTCATTTTCTGCCAACATGACCTGTATAATGTAATATTTGTCATAACTTTCTTTTCCGATGATAGTGGCCACCACAACAAACAGTGAGGGGGAAACATTTAGTGATATAAACAGCGGCCCCGTAACCCATTTCTATCCAAAACTATAAAAAAAAATTGGACAACGGACATACTTTAACACAAACCTTACACATATTAAGCTTAACGCTTTGCCTTAATCCAACCCCTAACCCTAAGCCCCAGGGCTATATATAATATCCCAGTGACTCTAGCAGTCAAAATACAGATTTTTTTTTTTTAATACAACATGATATTTCACCTCTTTGAGGAAGATATCTATTTGCCGGCGTATAAGACGACTGGGCGTATAAGACGACCCCCTACTTTTCCTGTTAAAATATAGGGTTTGGGTTATACTCACCGTATAAGGCTACCCCTCTTCCGCGATCTCAGCGCGGCTTGTAAGGAGACTTCTATCATAGAAGTCAATGCAAGTCACGCTGAGATCCCCCTGAAAATAGTGCAGTAAGCGGCACGATGCGGCGCGACTTGCCAGGGCGAAGAGATCTCCCTGAAAATAGTGCAGGAACCATTTTTCTAAGTCAGAGCGAAGCGATTCGCTCCTATTAGAACAGTTCCATTGCACAGCATTGAGATGACTTGTCAGGCGACTCAAGTCGCCTGACAAGTCACCTAGATGTGAACGGGCCACTTTTTTACATTTGGTGGTCACAAGTTAAAAGCATTTTTTTTGCTAGAGAATTACTTAGAACCCCCAAACATTATATATATTTTTTTCAAACACCCTAGAGAATAAAATGGCGATTGTTTCAATACTTTTTGTCACACGGTATTTGCGCAGCGGTCTTTCAAGCGTGATTTTGTTGGAACAATTTTACTTTTTTGAGTTAAAAAATAAGACAACAGTAAAGTTAGCCCAATTTTTTTGCATATTGTGAAAGAGGATGTTACGCCCAGTAAATAGATACCATACATGACATGGTTGAAAATTGCGCGCACTCGCGGAATGGCGACAAAGTCCTGCATTTAAAAAGTTCCATAGGTGACGCTTTAAAAAATTTTAACGGTTACCAGGTTAGAGGTGCAGAGGAGGTCTTTTGCTAGAATTATTGCGCACACTCTGGTGATCGCGGCAATACCTCACATGTGTGGTTTGAACACCGTTTTCATATGTGGGCGCGACTTACGTATGCGTTTTCTTTGCTGCGCAAGCTCGCGGGGACGGTGGCGATTTAAATCTTTTTTTTTATTTATTTATTTATTTATTGTTAGCACTGTTCCTTAAAAAAAAAAAAAAAATCTGATCACTTTTATTGCTATCACAAGGAATGTAAACATCCCTTGTGATAGTAATATATGGTGACAGGTACTCTTTTTGGAGGGCTGGGGGGTCTAAAAGACCCCCCATCCCTCCTTTGCACTTCATAGTATTCAGATCGCCAAAAACGGCGATTCTGAATACTGTCACTTTTTTAAAATTGGCGACGTTAGCCGCCGAGTAAACTGGAAGTGACGTTGTGACGTCGCTTCCGGAATTTGCCGAAGGAGACCCGATCGAAGCCGATTATGGCTTTTTTCAGGTCTCCTTCCAGCTGGCGGACGCGCCGGATCGTCGCTCCGGTCTCCCGGTGGGATGGGAGGCCGGAGAAGAGTGAAGTGTCCCCTGCCGCCCCCTGGGGTAACGACCGAGCGGCTCCCGAGCCGGATCGGTCGCTACCCCTGGATAGCCGACCGCCAGCTCTAAAAAATTACACCGGGATATAGCCTGCAGGTGCAGGCTATGTCCCGGGAGAGCCACTCAAACCTGACCGCCGCCTATTTACGGCGCTGGTTGGGAAGTGGTTGTGAACCGGCCTTAATCCCAGGCGTATAAGATGACCCCCGACTTTTGAGAAGAGTTTCATGGGTTAAAAAGTCGTCTTATACGCCGGCAAATACGGTAGATTAAGCAAGGAACTACTGCCATGTGATTCACCGTTTCTTTCTGCCTTCAGAAACTAAATTCAGTATAGTTGCTATCAATGAATTTATACCACACTTACCCCTTCTGCCAAACATTTCTGATGATCAAATGGTGGGCAAGTTGTCACCACAGTTTCCAGGGTCAACTCTCCTTTTTCAGTAGCTTTGCAGGTGTAGGTGTTACAGCCATCCCGTATGGATTTGCTGGGCTGAAAGGAAAGTGTCAATGAACAAAACAGATATACAGATGGGATCACCTTTCATTACATCTGCTCATGGTATGCATATGTTGTTCCAGGGGCCCAACATCTTATCCTGTTATAACAATATATTGTTTAGGAGTTTCAACATCTTATCACTTCAAATGTACACTGGTGTTCTCAGTTGGACTGAAATGTTTTTTCCTTTTTAATTTACATCATGGAGAGAGCTGGAGAACGCTGCGTTCTACACCAGCAATGCGCCTGCTGTCATTGCTATATACTGTATATGTTTTAGTACTTTCATAGTTTGGAGTAAGACCAAAAGGTGATAAGTGGTTTATAGCATTTATGCAGTCAAAAGCGGTGGAGGCTAAATTAATGACATATTCTTTTACCAATGTTTTATAAGGCCTGTTTCACATGTGCTACAGCTTGTGTAAGAGCAATGTGAACTGTAAGCTTTTATGAGACTCTGCAAGCTTCAAGCAGCTTTCTTTAGGCCTTTAAAGCACCCTTCGGCTCCTGTTTGGAAATGTTATACAAAGATCCTAATGGGAGTGCTGATTGTCACTTTAAACAAGCTGCTAGCAGGCTTTTAAAGCGGTAGTAAAAAATTTTAAAAAAATCCTGCAAGATAATAGCATAATATGTTAGTATGCATCGCATACTAACATATTATGAAATACTTACCTTAGAACGAGGCCCCCGATGCCCGAGTCGGTCAGCGCTAAGGACGCTGACATGTTGGTCCTCTTCTTTCTTCTGAGTACGCGGCTCCGGCTCTGTGAGTGGCCGGAGCCGCGTGACGTCACTCCCGCGCATGCACACAGGAGCTCTTCGCTCCGGCAGCCAGCTCTGAGTTGCTGGCCGCCTCGGCCGGATCATCAGAGCGCATGCGCCGCTAATGTCAGCGGCTGCATGCAGGGCGAATATCTCCAAAACCATGCAGGTTTAGGAGATATTCTTTTTACCTACAGGTAAGCCTTATTATAGGCTTACCTGTAGGTAAAAACAGCTTTTAGGGTTTACTACCGCTTTAACAAGCTTTAAGTAGTGCTGAAGGCCGCTAGCAGCTGGTCTAAAGTGGCAACCAGTACTCCCATTAGGACCTTTGTCAACATTTACAAACTGGAGCTGAAGAGCACTTTTAAAAAATTCAACAAAGCTTTGTAAAAGCCTGTGGGCCCAATGACCCCCATGGCAACGAAATAAAATGATGATGATAATTATTACAGAGTTGCAATAATTTGGGTCTTTTAAATCTGTCTGAAGTGTCCCTAGTTTCAACTCCATGCATACTATGTAATATGTATATGCATTCACAATTTTTCTTTGGGTAGCAGCAGCAGGGATGATTTGAGAAAGTTTACGGCCCGCATTCTATATACAGTATGTGGATGCATAAAATATAACACGACTCTCCTTTTATCTAATCAAGCAAATTGTACCTCTATATTAACTGGATTTCCATTCTTCATCCTGATGGTGCAGGACATCATGATACATTTGCCGCAACAGGCACCTTTAACTTTTTGCAAAACAGTATTCTGTAATAAAAGAAGGAAACAAGTTTAACCAAGAATAACGTTCACGTGTTTGAGATTAGGGGCTGCTCCAGTGGTGGGTTCATCCCAACATGGAGTTGGGCTTCAAGTGAATTTGTTCCTTTACTTTGTATAGGCAACTACTAGAATATGGTGCAGAAGGCCTGGTTCCATTGTTAGTGGATAGAGGGCTCAGCAATTCCGAAACCCATGCTGTAGCATGGAGGGATCTGAGCAGCTTTCACTTTCCCTTGCATAATGTCCAGCTGGGATTTATCATTAAGCATTAGGCAATAGCAATATGCTTATAAATATAGTCTATGACTTTGTCTATAGCCAATCTTTCTAAGGCTTTGCATTAGATAATGTTTTCATTATTTTAAAGGATTACAGTAGTCATCATGCAGATACCCCTGCATCTCCCAACCTCCCATTAAAAAAGTTCACAACGCACTAATTGCCCTCTCCATGCTCCATGCCTTCTACTGTCCTGCACCGCTGCTCACTTCCTGTGAGCCTAGACCGTCATGGACACACCCCTTGGTGGTGTGTCAACATGCAACCTCATGTCACTAAATGAGCACTATTCTCTTCAGCATTCAGGACCCCTCACTACCAATGCCAGACAGGAACATGATTGGACAGGTATTTGTAAAATACAGTGGTACCTTAATTTATGAACTGACTCTGAACGTGCACAGAATTGGTTGTGAAACAAAGCAAATTTTCCCATAGGGTTCAATGTAAATCAGGTTAATCCGTTCTGAACATTTTTTTGGTTTTGGAACCACAAAGCTCTGAAAAAAGTACAGTACAGTACAGTATGAAGAGAATGAACATGAACCTTGCACATTCGTGTCACCTGCATTACTGCTCCGCACTTTCTTCTTGCCACCATGCTTGCTCTGCATTTTCTTTGGAGTCATACTGGATGTACAGTACTGTATGTTTGTGCTATAAAGCACACCAAAAAGCTTCTCAATACTGTACTGTAAGTGTCTTCACATTACTGTACACTTTCAGTGTCTCTCTGTGACCCCTGATCTCACCAGAGCAGAGAAAAGCAGGAAAAATTACCACAAATCGTGGTCATGAACCGCAGCGGAGTTCACAAACCGAAGCAAATTTTTGTGAACTCTTCTGTTTGTGAACCGAGTTGTTCATGAACAGAAGCGTTTGTGAACCGAGGTACCACTGTACAAATTAAAAAGAGGGGTGTATGGGCGCAGAGTATACATTTCCAACTCAATGTAGTTTGCTTGGCTGTCTGGCTTCAATACTTTGAGACCTTTACCTGAGCAACTATACAGCTCAGGATATTTAGAGTGAAGGCTTAACTACAGTCAATGTGAAGTACTGAAGCCACTGGATTATCATGACAGCCCGTAAACTAGTAATATTAAACCAAGGAAGCCTCTGTTCTTCCTAACTACAGGTTTTCTTTAAGAGCCAGGGGATAGGATATAGTCAAGACTAAATTGTTACATTCATCATAAACCAATCTGAATTCCTCCCTGTGGTAGCCTGTTTCTTAAAAGAGAAGTATGGGATTCACTTTTTTTTTTGTGAATCATACTTACCTAGCTGGATGCAACAGTGGTCCAATGCCGCAGCTGTCTTCCGCCAGCTCTAACACTGAGAACCGAGCAATCAAACACTGCTCGGTACACACAGCTCCATGAGCAGAGAGCTGGTGACTGTCAGTCGGCAGCTCTCTGCTCTACCCCCCTCCCCTGCAATCACTGGAGTGCTGGGCTGTGGAGGGGGTGGGAGCAGCCAGCTCAGTCCCTCAGCACCTCACTGAGAGACTGAGCTGGGTGCCAGTCCAGACATGTGGGCGGATCCGGACCATATGATCGCAATCCTTTCTGAGCCTGTACTATTTCTGTGATGTCAGCCAATAGTGGGCTGCAGCCCGCTGTCTGCTGAAAACGGGTCACAGGAGTGCAAAAATGAATTGCACTCCTGTGATCCATCGGAGAAGTACAGCCAAATGTGCTTTGGCTGTACTTCTCCTTTAAAGAGTTTATAAGAGTAAAACATTTGCATAACTGTAAATAACAGAAAGCAAACAGTAGCCCAAATGTAATATTTTTTTAACCTTGTTGTCATGAGCATCAAGCAGTTTTCACATCTTAGCAGCGGCTGCATTCATTGGTAGTCAGCCTGGCATCTACATTGTGCCAAAAAGCAATTAATATAGCACTAGATTCTGAAAGGTGTTTTGTATGTAGCACCCCTTAGCTTGGCTAGAATGCTAAGGTTATGTTTTTTTGTTAGTGTAGGAAAAATCAGGCTTGGCTGGCAGCCAAGACTGTGTTTTTCTGGGCCAGGGTTTTGAGTGACTCCGGGTAGGCTGGATGACTCAGCAGCAGCATCTCTGGTGACTCCCCCTGCTTGCTGGAAACTTGGAGAAGATTTGATTCCAGAAGCAGTTAGGAGGAGTCTAGGAGGAGCTGGCTGGAGTGTTCTCATGGTTCTGACCAATCCTCAACAGATGGATTGCAAGGGGACAGGCACCCTCAAATACTCAGTGGAGTTCGGGTGGAAGATGGAGATGGGTGTTAGGCTTTCGGAGGCCTTTGAGAGTAGTCCCCCCAGTCTGGGGGGGGGGGGGGGTGAACGTGGGATCGGGTCCGGACTCAAGTGGGGGGGGGGGGGGGTCTGACCCCCCTGATGAGAGTTTCCGGAGGCTTTCGGATTGTGGGTAGAGGTAGAAGGTGGGCTTGAGGTGACTCATAAACTCCCACGGACAGGGGAACGTTAGGTAGACAACTCCTAACCAGTCTTGGTACTCTTGTGAGGTCGGTCGAGGAGGATCTGAGGAGGATTGACGAAGACCTTAGTTTAGAAGAGGTTCAAAGGTCGTTCGTCCCCCTCAGTGGTCTCTACGACGACGACTCAGTAGGTCGGATGGGCCTCAGTGAGTTTTGGGACCGGGTCTTTTTGTGTCAGAACCGACGGTCGGTTCGGACTAAAAAGGATGTGATTGTTTTTTTGTATTGGAATCGTAAGATCG
>BLSH010066729.1:3392-35087 GCA_018402905.1 Glandirana rugosa | reverse complement strand
AGGCATTTGAGAGTAGTCCCCCCAGTCTGGGGGGGGTGAACTCAGGCCTGGGCTAGGGTGTGGAAGGAACCCCTCTTTATGACAGACAGGAGGATTCCAACCGGGAGGCACAGGACCAAGGAAAGGGCAGCAGGACGACACTGCTGGGCAAATTTCCAGAAAGGAAGACAGCCAAGAGGGCTGGTGAGTGTTGCAGTCAGAGGACTGAGAGGCATGCCCGAAGGGACTGGGTGTAAGCAGTCTGGGATAGATGCAGAGTCCGTCAGGAAGGACTGTGGAAAAGTAGCCAGAAGGGCTAGTGAAAGGGGCAGATGCAGCCAGGTGGGCTGGCAATGCCTAAGGTGGTGGTACTGGGAGTAGAAGCCACAAGAATAGGACAGCTAGCACCAAAGACCTCTCTTTTTGCTACACAATTAAAGGGGCCCGTGGTCCCTGCCTTCAAAGGACATTCACTTGGATCTGACTGAGACTGTGTTGGATCAATTTGTCAGTGCTAGCTGGTCCTGGGAGTTGTAGTTCTACAAGCACGTCTGTGCTGGAGGTAGAAGAGGAGAAGTGTGTATATACTGGATGTATATAGTCTGTGTCATTGAAGAATTATTTTCTGATCAAGTGGGCATCTCATACTAACCCTATCCCCTTCCAAGTTTAATCCCCCTAAATAAAAATACAAAGCAAAGCTGCAAGGACTGCTTCTTGTCTCCAGAGTTATTGGAAAATGTGTGTGCCTGGCCATGTAGGGTGGGAGATAACCATATTCACCAGTGGCTCCTACGGGGGTAGAGCTACATGCATACAAACTGTCTGCGTTGCCTTTTATGAACTACTCTCATACAAGACTGAGCATGACAGATTGTGAAAACCCAATTCTTACTGGTGGCTGTGGAAAACACAGACAAATCCTTTTTCAAGACCAGTCACCCTGCACAAGCAGTGAGAACAGCAAGGACCGGTCTTTATTTACAGGAAGCTCCTGTACAGAGGTAATGTTCTATGCTGGATTGTTGCACAGATTTGGAAGAAGTCCACAAAGCACACCAAGATTCAAGTAAGATTAATCCTGGATCTTGTATTTAGACAATAATTGCTTGTTGCAGAGTTCAGCTTTAAGACACTACAAAGAATAATGAGTAAGCATTATGTCATTCACAGTATGAAAAAGTGCAGCGCGAACAGGTCACACCCAGTGTAGATACGTGAATAGATATTCAGATAATAGTGCTCTGATGCCACTCTTCCTCCACCATCCACACTAGCAGCTCACCTCAACTATCAGGCTCTTGTTACAGGAGCCCAACAGCGCCTGTTGTCACAATTATATGGACAGATGTAAAATCCCCATGGGCGAATGGTACCAATATTCCCACTTCAGAAATTCTCCAGTAAGGATCAATCGCTCCAATCCAATAGTGAGTGACATAAAAACAAAGGAGAACCACATCTAGTGCTCTCTGTATTATAAAACACTTTATTAAGATGAAGGAAAAGTACTCACAAATAAGCCAAGTGCCTGGCTGAACAGCATACAGCATACAAGATGACACACACGTCTAAGTCTGGAGACAGCGGCGGCCGCGGATGACGTCACTTCCCGTTCCGGACGCGTTGCGTTCCACAGACCGGAACTTCTTCGGCGGATTGGATTGGAGCGATTGATCCTTACTGGAGAATTTCTGAAGTGGGAATATTGGTACCATTCGCCCATGGGGATTTTACATCTGTCCATATGATTGTGACAACAGGCGCTGTTGGGCTCCTGTAACAAGAGCCTGATAGGGGAGGTGAGCTGCTAGTGTGGATGGTGGAGGAAGAGTGGCACCAGAGCACTATTATCTGAATATCTATTCACGAATCTACACTGGGTGTGACCTGTTCGGAAGAAATTGTATTTTACAGCACTGCACTTTTTCATACTGTGGATATCTCTGTAGGATTGTGATAAATTGCCTATAGTGTTCAGCTGCTAGCTTGATTATTGGACTGCGCTGATTGACTCTTTTTATAAGCATTATGTCATTACTTATTAATGATTTATAACATATTCCTTACCTGCGGACAAGGATCACATGTAGTCCGTTGGCAGGACAGTTTATAAGTTGGACTTGGTCCTCTGGAGATGCTACATTCACAGGAGGAGCATTCATCTAACATTAACATCTTCTCAGGCTGGAAAATAAAGTATAATATAGTATGTTGAAGCATAGACGGCACACAAATTTTCAACACCAGTAACTTGTACGTACGTTTTTATTACCAATGTGTGCAGACACAATGGGATTGATTTACTAAAACTGGAGCGCGCAAAATCTGGTGCAGATCCAATCAGCTTCATGTTTTATTTTTTTTATTTTTTTTTAGTCAAAGCTTAGTTGAACAAGCTGAAGTCAGAAGCTGATTGGCTAACATGTGCAGCCGTACCAGATTTTGCACTCTCCAGTTTTAGTAAATGAGCCTCAAAGGATGCGTTGTTACACTTGTGGATTAAAAAAATTTATCATAACACATTTATTTACATGGAAGCTATATTTTTGTTAAGCAGAATATGCAGTACATTCAGTTTAGTGACATAGATGTGTATGTGAGATCAACTTTGATTCAAAATATTGAAATAGACATTTTTTTAGATATACAGTACCGGTGCTATGTGACCAGGTAATATTTCACCAATGTGTGTAATATGTGTGAAAAAAAATATTTTTAAACAGAATAAACATGAATAAATCCCAGCTGCAGTTCAAAATTGGTGTCAGCCCTTTAAACACTATATGCAATAAGTGAACCATGCTTTGTAACTACCATAAAATATAACAATTATATTTGCTCTGTTATGTAAACAATATATATATAAAAAAAAAAAATATATATATATATATATATATATATATATATATATATATATATATATATAAACATAGCATAAATTAATATATATCAAAAGTGAAAAAGTGTTCTCTATTTCCAAGCATAAATCAGTAAAGATAGAAAATGCAGTGGAAAGTCCAATGTCATGAATCAAAATTTAGTGTAATTAGACTCTATTTGTGCTGCCATTAATAGTCCAAAGTTATTCAGTGAGATGATTTCCCACTGATCCACACCACTCTTAAGCCTCGTACACACGGGTCGATGATCGTATACAACAGGTCGTATGAATGACCGTTGTATGCTAAATCGACTGTTAGTACACGCGATTAGAACAGCCGACGTACGACGGTCGTACAACAGAAGTTGGATGAGCAAACTAGAAAACTTGGTAGCACCAACAAGTGGTCGTATGACCGTTGTATCGTGTGTACAGAGAAGTTGGTCCAACAAGTTGTACTGTCCAAAACACGCATGCTCAGAAGTCAGGAATGGCTGGATGCTAATTACATGCACCTGAACTTTCTCTTTATACGTTCATAACACGTCACTACGTTCGGCTTGGTTGCACGATCGCTTAGTGCATGCCAGTATGCGAGATACAACAGCCAACATACGATTTGAGCCGTTCGGTCGTACGACCTTCAAACCGTGTGTACGAGGCTTTACTCTCACCAGAGCTTCATGACCCATTTATTTCTAAACTCATAGACATCTAAAGTTCATTGACAATCATTAATCAGTATGAGTGGGTTTAAAATTACTATTATAATTATTGATTGATTTATTATATTCATTTATTATGCGTATAAACACAAATTAATTATGACCGATAGAGGGCATTTTATACATTATTATATACTTTTTTTACATATTAAAGTTTAAACTGAACTTAAAGATACATTTCTCAATATTTTAGCAATTTATTTAATAAAATTCTTATTTAGTTATATGAAGACATTTGTATATTATAGTTAATGCAGATATACATATAGCTACACATAATCATGTAATTATACTAAATATTGATTCATCACTTTTTTTACGGGATTTTCTATCTTCACTGATTTATGCTTGGAAATAGAAAACACTTTTTTTATTGGTCTTTATATACTGTATATGGATGTATGCTGTGTTTAGATATATATTTTTTATTTATTGTTTACATACAATATCAGAGCAAATATAATTGTCATACTTCATGGTAGGTAGCCATTTTTTGCTCATTACAGCTTTGTAATGCTACACAGTGCTTCAGGGCTATAGTTCACACTAAGTGCAGTGACTAGCATTTTTTTGCACCAAATAAATGCACGACACCTGCAGAGCACATAGAAAACAATTATTTTCTTTGGGCCCAATTTACACCACAATGCTGATGTGCTGTGTGTAAAAATATAGACATGCTACATTTTTCCCTAGTGCAGTGATAAGGGCCACATGTCACTGCACTGCAGCAGAATGCACTGACGCTTCAAAGAAAGTAATAGAAAATAAGCAGTGCAATGCTCTGAAACATCACACCTCTGCCGATTGGACTTAAAGTGTAACTCCACTTTTGTTGAGAAAAAAAGCATTCCCTTCTGGGTGATCTATGTACATTGCAAGGGTTATAACAAACTTTGTTGCAGATTCTTGCATTTTGTTATTCTGAAGAAATCACTGTTTGTTCCTCTGTGCCTCTCTGCTAAGTGGGTCTAATGGGAGTGGTTTCATAATTATCAGTCCGCTGTGGCAGCAGTATGGGATATCTGCTGGGCCTGCATCCCTTTAGACGTGTTCCTATTGGAAGTATCTCACCAAAAATGACATTTTTGTTGCAGGGGATGTCTGAAATCTGACTTGTATCTTAGGCAGACTTCTGGGAAAATCAGTGAGCCAATCACACAAGCAGGAAATTACGTTTCTGGGGAGTGGCCAGTACACACTCTGTGTACAGAACACCTCCAGGTAGCCATATTGCATGGAATTTATAGAAAATGACAGTGGCTGCAGATTGAAAAGGAAAGGTCATTTTTAATAACATTCAATTACAATATGACTTGTTTCACAATTGTACACACTATATTATTTTTTCTTTATTTGCTTTTTTTTTTTCCTCCACTAAAGTGGAGTTACCCTTTAATACTGACAGTTGCCCACACAGTAAACGTTGCTCTTTACTTTGCTGCGCCTGTGCTGTCTGGGTGTCCTATGCAGCAGAGAAACGTTCACAGGACAAGAAGTACGGAACACAATTCATTCAACATAATGACTGGTACAGGTATGGCCACCTGAGAAAGCCTCTCTCTGGGGAATGAGGCTGCCTTCCCTAGCAACCAAACATCTGCTGCCAATCTTAATTACTCCCTTGATCTGTGTTATTAAGTGCCGCATCTTATTTTTAGTTGAAAAAAAAATTAATTTCCAAACAACATGGCCAAGCAGTTGCATGGTGTGTTTTTTTTACCAAGGTTTCCCCAGGTAAGGAACTCCCGTATTTCTAGGTAAACTGCCCATGTAGCAAACCCCTTTATAATTTTCGAAACTCCATTACTACTGTGTGAAAAACAGCTTACTCTCCAGGTGTTGTCGTGTCTCTAAGTGCTATGTGTTCATGCAGCAATCATAATCATAGCCATTGTGTGTGGCCATTTCTCTTCCTTGGTTTGTCACGCCCAAGCAGTTCTATACCAGGAAAAAGCTCCCTTGACACAACAGATGCTTCTGTTGTTCATTGTGACCTGTGTTTTCAGTTGACGTTCCTTCTAAGCAAACCCGTAGTCTGCAGGATAACACTTTTAAAGCTGGCCATTGACATGTAGATTTTTTTTTTTGGATCTGCCAGCAGGCTGAACGAAAAAACAAAAAACAAACAGATTCCTACATCCACACAAATGGATACTGTAATCTAATAGCACAACCTGCCACAGTCAGAATACACTGATCAGCAGCTGCAGCTGCTGATCGATAACGTTTTCCATCATGTCCATCATGAACGACTTCTGTCAAGCAGGGATGGCCACACACTGATCAAAATTTGGCTGGCCCTCGCTGAACCAGTTGTATTTTGATCCTTTATGGCCAGCTTTGGGCAGCATATACACCTGAACAGAACAATTTTTAACCAATTGCTGACCGCCCACTGTAAATTGACGATGGCAACTTGGCTCGATATTGCGAATCGCCGTCACCTAACGGCGGCTGCGAGATTGCGACTCGTGGGCCCGTGTGAGCCACCGGAGACGCGCGTGCTCACGGCATAAAAGGGGGGCCAGGGAGCAAGTAGGGCGGACTCAATGTCTGCCGGCTACCCACTATCGCTCCCCCGCAGTGACAGAACGGGGATCCTTTAGTTCTCTCCCTTTTAGATCTCCGTTCTGAAAGGGGAGGAGTGTGATCGCAGGCTCCCTGTATATGGGAGCAGCGATCACTCTCCTCCCCCACTCAGCCCAGCCCCCATACAGTTAGTAACTCCTCCCAGGTAACACAGTTAACCCTTTGATCGTCCCCTAGTGTTAACCCCTTCCCCGCCAGTGACATTTACACAGTAATCAGTGCATTTTCATAGCACTGATCACTGCATAAATGCCAATGGTCCCAAAAAAGTGTCAAAAGTGTCTGACATGTCCGCTGCAATGTTGCAGTACCGTTAAAAAATCGCAGATCGCAGCCATTACTAGTAAAAAATTTAAAAAAAACATAAATGAATTCTCATTGTTCGTAAACGCAGAAACGTTTGTGCAAACCAATCAATATACGCTGATTGCAATTTTTTTTACCAAAAATATGAGGAAGAATATATATCGGCCAAAACTGATTTTATTTGGATATGTATTTTAGCGAAAAGCAAGAAATATTGGGTTTTTTGCAGCGGTGGTCAGAAGTGACGCAGAGGTGATCAAACACCACCAAAAGAAAGCTCTATTTGTGGGAAAAAGGACATCAATTTAGTTTGGGAACAACATCGCACGACAGCGCAATTGTCAGTTAAAGTGACACAGTGCCGAATCGCAAAAAATGCTCTGGTCCTAAAGGGCGAAATCCTTCCAGGGCTGAAGTGGTTAATCATTTTTATTTCAGTGTTTTTGTATGTGTATACAAGCATTTTCAAGGTATATTTTAATCATTTTATGTGTATTCAAGCTTTATGTATTTTTGTTTTAGCCAAAGGAAAACACAAGGTGGAGGAAACCAGTTCTTATAGGCTAAAAACACCTGAAATATGCATGAAAAAATTGCTCACAAATGCTTGATTTGAGCATGTACAAGTGTCCCCACTGAAGTCCATGTTGCTATAAATGCCCAAATCTGCCTCAAAAGCAGCTCACGTAACTTTTGGAGCATCAGCAGTTGAGCTACAGGCATCTAGGCACTAATATATGAACAGCTGCCACTGATATACAAAATGCTCATGTGTAAATGTAGCTGTAATCCCGCATTCACACCTGAGGAAAGCATATTCCTGGTGATTTTGAAGCATTTTATTCAGGCGTATTACAGGCAGTTTATAAGCGTTTTTACACATGTACCAAGATTTGGGCAAATGGGGGGACAGCAGTTCTATAGGAGGAGAGGCGTTCTTCAAATATAAAAAAAATGCATGAAAACATGCATATCATGTGTTTACTGGCACTCCTAATGAAGATTATGGAACAAAAATGCCTCAATACTCTCAAAAGGAAAAAAAAGTGCAAATACTTTTTTAGAGTTAGGGCATAGAGCAAAAGGTGGCACAAAGTAAAAGTGTGAACAAGGACAATTAGAAAGAATGTGATTCTGCATGGTGAGCACAGTCAGGCATAGGGAAAAGAGCAGAAAAAACACTCATGTGTGAATGGAGGCTCACTGGCATAATAGAAACCTCAAGGGGCATGCATATAGTTTTAGTTATCTTCTAGAGAGCTACAGGAGCATGGGAACCTTGGGCAATACTGACTTCACCTAGGAAGCTGGTGCTTACTCTGTTTTCTACCTTCTGAACCATGCTTTTGAACAAAGGGATGATTGGGTTTGCTGATAAATTTAAAAGCATCAAAGAAGGAAAAGGTAAGCGCTGAAGTCAGTATTTGCATATTAGAGCTTCCTGGATTTCATGTCTCTCTAGAACAGAAAAAAACCTTCAATTGCAAGCCTCACTGTGCCCATCAATTGCAGCCACTGTGCCCATAAAATGCAGCCACTGTGCCCATCATGCCCATCAATTGCAGCCACTGTGCCCATCAAATGCAGCCCTGTGCTCATCAATTGCAGCTACTGTGTCCATCAAATGCAGCCACTGTGCCCATCAAATGCAGCCACTGTTCCATCAAATGCAGCCACTGTGCCATCAATTGCAGCCACTGTGCCCATCAAATGCAGCCACTGTGCCCATCAATCGCAGCCACTGTGCCCATCAAATGCAACCACTGTGCCATCAAATGCAGCCACTGTGCCACCAATTGCAGCCACTGTGTCCATCAAATGCAGCCACTGTGCCCATCAATTGCAGCCACTGTGTCCATCAAATGCAGCCACTGTGCCATCAAATGCAGCCACTGCGCCCATCAAATGCAGCCACTGTGCCCATCAAATGCAGCCCCTGTGCCATCAAATGCAGCCCCTGTGCCCATCAAATGCAGCCACTGTTCCATCAATTGCAGCCCCCGTGCCCATCAAATGCAGCCCCTGTGCCCATCAAATGCAGCCACTGTGGCATCAATTTCAGTCCCCATGCCCATCAAATGCAACCACTGTGCCATCAATTGCAGTCCCCGTGCCCATCAAATGCAACCACTGTGCCATGAATTGCAGCTCCTGTGCCCATCAAATGCAGCCCCTGTGCCCATAAAATGCAGCCACTGTGCCCATCAAATGCAGCCACTGTGCCATCAATTGCAGCCCCTGTGCCCATCAAATGCAGCCCATGTGCCCATCAATTGCTGCCACTGTGCCTATCAAATGCAGCCACTGTGCCCATCAAATGCAACCACTGTGCCATCAATTGCAGCCCCTGTGCCCATCAAATGCAGCCACTGTGCTCATCAAACGCAGCCCCTGTGCCCATCAAATTCAGCCACTGTGCCCATCAAATGCAACCACTGTGCCCATCATATGCAGTCACTGTGCCATCAATTGCAGCCCTTGTGCCCATCAAATGCAGCCCCTGCCATTAAATGCTGCCATTGTGACCCCCCCCCCCCCGTGGCATTTAACCAGCAGCACCCCCTCCCGTCCGCCCATTGTCTGACTGGCACTTACCCCATCTTGGTGGCGAGTCAGGCAGTGGGTGACGGCCGCAAGCTGTGGGACGGGCAGTGGGTCAGGCGGTGGATCCTGTGTCCTCCATGCTTCCACCGTGCGTCTCTTCTTTCCTCCTGCTAGGTGTCCAATAGGATCACCTTTCCTTTCAGCTAATCAGGTGACAGGTATCAGACCCGCGCTCCCTGATTGGCGGAGAGGCATTTCAGTGTTAGAAAGCAAATATTCACTCTATTTTGAAGCCTATTACAGCCTGTGGCTCTAATCAGGTGCTTCAAAAAAACACCCCCGTCGCTGTAATTCATGCACCCGGCATCCTGAAAGGGGCCGGATGCATGAATAGGGGGTGGCAGTGGCGGCCATGGATAGATTCATGCTGTGCATGAATCTATCCATTACTCATATAGGGGGTGGCGTGACAGAGGGGGCGGCGCCCGTGCGCCCTTAATGGACGGGCCACCAATATTTAACCCTATGTAAAAGCACCTAAAGGTACCTGTTATACAATTTAAGAATGCATACATGAATAGAATGGTAGTGTCACTTTAGGTTCGACAGACTAGAACTCCAATGGATTAGAATTAGTTTAAAATATAAAAAAAGTTAAAACTTTTTTTTTTTTAGTTTAGGATAGAGTGGAGAGGGATTAGATCACCTACCAGTTTTTATTGCTGTCTGTGCCCAGTTCAGGGAGATTCGCCCCCTCTGTTTGTCCTGTTTAACATTATCGCAGCGAAAGTGAAATAAAGTCCCAAATTGTGAGTTGTCATCAGAACAGTAATTGCTGAGAATTCTTCCAATGGGAACACTATTTCTGGTGACAGTCAGGGATTTCCCTCATTTTATGGGGATTCCCTCTTGCATCCGGTTATGACTTTGGGTCAGAGATAAAGGGCAATCTTCCCAATGGGTCACAGATAAATAATGACAGGGGCCATAACACTATATATATATATATATAATGCTCTATCCATTATTAAAAAAAAAAAAAAAAAGTTTCTTTAGCTGCCCATTTAAAAAGTGCACCGTTTGAAACTTAAAACTATTTAATAGCACACATATGAATTGTATATCCCCAAACTGCTTCTGCCTTTTTTATCCAGTCAACAGATGACTTTTGCTTTAATTAAATAAAGCTTTAATTAAATAAATCTTTTCTTACCCCAATAATAGTTCCATTAAGAAGACAGCCCGGGATGCGATCTGAAAAATACAGATTATAATTTGAAAAAATTTTACTCAGTATAATCAACAACAGTAACAGGGTCCTCTAGTACAGTGTTTCTCAACTCCAGTCCTCAAGGCGTCCCAACAGGCCATGTTATCAGGATTTCCCTCAGATGAAACGGCTGTGGTAATTACTAAGGCAGTGAAACTGATCAAATCACTTGTGCAAAATAATGGTAAACCTTAAAACGTGACCTGTTGGGGGGCCTTTAGGACTGGAATTGAGAAACACTGCTCCAGAACATAAGGCAATGGCGCCAAAGTGTACTCCTGGCCTGAGATGAATGGAGTTTGCATGTCCACTCCCTTTGTGACTGAGCTGGTGTAGGGAGCAGAAATGACATTCCATAAAGCGAGGTGGAGTTGGAGATGGGTTTGTAACAATGAGCATGGTAAAAAAGAGACAGATTTTTATTATTATTATGATAACCAAATTTGTTGTTGGGAATAAAAGTAGTTTATAAATCATTAAAACTTCAGTTTTTTCCTGCGATCTCCCAGTGTAATTTCCATGGCTGGGATGTCACTTTGACAACTTGGTCCTAAGACAGCTGGGGTGACACAGGCTCCTCCCCAGCTGGACACTCTTTAGACTGCATATAAATTAGTCTTGTTTAAGAGAGGCTTGAAGTAAAAAAAAAAAATAGGTGGAGGGCTTCACGACAAGGGGACAGAGCAGTGTAGGATAGGGTTAATTGGAGACAGTGGGAGAGTGTATGCTACTTACCAGAATTGGTCAATTTGTAGAGAATAGGAGGGCTGCAGGGGGTATACAGGGTGGGAATTGGTAGAGGCGGCAAAGCCTTTGGAACCAACGGACGTGGAAGAAACTTTCCACCCTTCCCACCCTTTGCATTGGGTCTCTTTTAGGCTGCATTCACACAGGGGCGATCCGACTTCACGCACGACTTTGCTAGGCAACTTGCAGGCTACTTGCAGGCTACTTGGAGGCAACTTGCAGGCAACTTCAAGCTTGACTATGCCAGGCGACTTTGCCTGTGGCCAATCAGAGCGGGGAGGGAGGTGGTTGCCCTGGATAAATTCTTTTCTTTAGTCGCTTCCATGTAGATGGGGGATCCGACTTGGAGGCTACTTCTATTGAATCCTATGGGCACAAGTCGGATAGAAGTCGCCTAGAAGTAGTACAGGAACCTTTTCAGAAGTCGCCTTGAAGTCGGAGCGACTTCAGTCGCGTATATTAAGACGGCTCCCATTCATTTCAATGGGATTTCAGATGTCAAGCGACTTGAGGCAACTCAAGTCGGATCGCAAGTCGCCCCTATGTGAATGGGCACTTAGTGTTGGTCATAATGTCATGGTGGTTGCGGTCTTCGGAGGCGTTCATATTTTCTGCAATAATTCATAATAGGGACCCATCTAAGGCATGGAAACCTGTTTTATCCCAGTTAATGGTGGGTTAACTGGGAAGTTGTAACTAGGAGGTATCTGCAGAAAGTCGGGTTGTCCTGGAGGCGGTGTAGTGCAGCTGGGGATCTTTAAGTAGTCATGCAGATACAAACCTTATGTTGGTTCATTGTGTCTCCTAAGATCAGCAACCTTTATGTTATGGTTATCTGATAATGATTATTATTATTATTTCTTAAGGCTCCTTTCACACTGGGACCGCCCAAGCCTTAGCGGTAAAACACTGCTAATTTGCGGCGATTTACTGCTCGTTATAACGGCGATATGGTGCCACTATTTAGGTGGTGGTGCCCATTTTAACCCCCCCCCACAAGGGGTTAAACAGGGGTTAAAAGTGCCAGTTTGCAGCGCTCCCGAAGCGGTGTACAGGCGCTTCAGGAGCGCTGCCCCATTGTTTTCAATGGGCGGGGACGGTATAGGAGCGGTGAATACACTGCTCCCACACCGCTGTAAAGATGCTGCTTGCAGGACTTTTTTTACCGTCCCGCAAGCGCACTGCCCCAGTGTGAAAGCACTCGGGCTTTTTACACTGGGGTGTATTGGGGGGAGTTTTTCAAGTGCTTTTTAGTCGCTATTTTTAGCGCAAAGGCGCCTGAAAAACGCCTTGGTGTGAAAAGGGTCTAAATGTTAACATTTGGGTATTTGTTAATAAATGGCCACTGCGGCCAAAATTTCTCCATACTGGTATTGTTCTCATTATTTGGTTACAAGGGGGATAATTTGGGGGTAGGTAGTGGTACCTTTTGCTAAGGGGTTGTGAACATTTGTGATACCCTAATCATGTATTGGTATCTTTAATAAACAATTTGGCTTTTTTATGTACTGTAGTGCTATTTCTGTGTAAATTACTTATCCATATTCCCAATCTCACAGATATAGGCATCTTGTGGTTATGATGTCACCAATATTAAGTATTATATTTCATTCGAACTACGGGCTTTTACATCAACTACCTTGCAGGGAGTCTGGCATGTCACAAATCACTGTAGTGCATAACTGGGTGCTAACCAAAAATAAAAACTTTTCTTCTTTGCGCAATTTACTGGTCTGTGAACTCCCACAGACCAGATAATGATCAATAGAACTTTGATCGATTTAGAACACAGTACCCTTTCAGACCGGGGCAAAAACAGGGGCAAATGTGGATGTGCAGCCAGCATCAGGTCCCTGGCTGCAAATAAAATGGTTCCCTGTTGTGTAGATTGTCTGCTAAGAGGTTACCAGCATATTGATTATAACATAGTAGGTCTTTCATAGGCCTTTCGTGTTTATATCATTTAAAAACAAAATGTTATAAATCAGAGATCTTTTTTTCAAATATTTGCCTCCCCCACAAAATAGCTGTCAAGGTACCAGTTATGAAAAAATTGAGACTCACCACAACGGCAAGTGGGACAGCACTCTGCTCCTTGAACGCACTTCAGTTCATAGCCACTTGGGCAGCTCTTGGTTCCAATGTCAGAGCAGGACACATTCTTCTGAAGAGTAAACACTTCTCCATTCACTTCTGTGCATTCATTAAAGATGCAAGGATTCAATGGAGACGCCCACCGTGCACCAACCTGCAGCAAGCCAAAATGACCAACATAGAGGTGAAATGTATATACTTCTATTTCCCTCAGCTTGTAAAATACAGTTTGATTGGCTGTTTTGTTAAATATTATCATATGATTTTTTTAATATATATATATATATATATGTGTACACAGTGTCTCACAAAAGTGAGTACACCCCTAGCATTTTCGTAAATATTTTATTATATCTTTTCATGTGACAACACTGAAGAAATGACACTTTGCTGCAATGTAAAGTAGAGAGTGCACAGCTTGTATAACAGTGTCAATTTGCTGTCCCCTCAAAATAACTCAACACACAGCAATTAATGTCTAAACTGCTGGCAACACAAGTACATCCCTATGTGAAAATGTCCAAATTGGGTTCAATTAGCCATTTTCCCTCCCCGGTGTCATGTGACTCATTAGTGTTACAAGGTTTCAGGTGCGAATGGGGAGCAGGTGTATTACATTTGGTGTTGTCGCTCCCATTCTCTCATACTGGTCACTGGAGGTTCAACGTGGCACCTCATGGCAAATAACTCTCTGAAAAAAAGAATTGTTGCTCTACATAAAGATTAGGCTGTAAGAAGATTGCCAAGACCCTAAAACTGAGATGCAGTACAATGGCCAAGACCATACATCGGTTTAACAGGACAGGTTCCACTCAGAACAGGCCTCACCATGGTCTACCAAAGGAGTTGAGTGCACATGCTCAGAGTCATATCCAGATGTTGTCTTTGGGAAATAGACTTATGCGGACTACCAGCATTACTGCAGAGGTTGAAGGGGTGGGGGTCATCCTGTCCATGCTCAGACCATACGCCGTACACTGCATCAAATTGGTCTGCATGGCTGTCTTCCCAGAAGGAAGCCTCTTCTAAAGATGATGCGCAAGGAAGTCTGCAAACAGTTTGCTGAAGACAAGCAGACTAAGGACTTGGATTACTGGAACCATGTCCTGTGGTTTGATGAGACCAAGATAAACTTTTTTGGTTCAGATGGTGTCAAGCGTGTGTGGCGGAAACCAGGTGAGGAGTACAAAGACAAGTGTGTCTTGCCTACAGTCAAGCATGGTGGTGGGAGTGTCATGGTCTGGGGCCGGCACTGGGGAGCTACAGTTCATTGAGGGAACCATGAATGCCAACATGTACTGTGACATACTGAAGCAGAGCATGATCCCCTCCTATTGGAGACTGAGCTACATGGCAGTATTCCAACATGAAAATGACCCCAAACACACCTCCAAGACGACCACCGCCTTGCTAAAGAAGCTGAGGTTAAAAGTGATGGACTGGCCAAGCATTTCTCCAGACCTGAACCCTATTGAGCATCTGTGGAGCATCCTCAAAGGGAAGATGGAGGAGCGCAAGGTCTCTAACATCCACCAGCTCCGTGATGTCATCATGGAGGAGAGGAAGAGGACTCCAATGGCAACCTGTGAAGCTCTGGTGAACCCCATGACCAAGAGGGTTAAGGCAGTGATGTAAAATAATGGTGGCCACACAAAATATTGACACTTTGGGCCCAATTTGGACATTTTCACTTAGGGGTGTACTCACTTTTGTTGCCAGCGGTTTAGACATTAATGGCTGTGTGTTGAGTTATTTTGAGGGGACAGCAAATTTACACTGTTATACAAGCTGTACACTCACTACTTTACATTGTAGCAAAGTGTAATTTCTTCAGTGTTGTCACATGAAAAGATAGAATAAAATATTCACAAAAATGTGAGGGGTGTACTCACTTTTGTGAGATACTGTATATACAGTATATCTAGTTAAATTTGCATGCAAATATGTATTCATACATACATGTAATTTGTTTCTTTTAAATTTTCACAAAGCTATCGTTTAGCACTATTTAGTTTTTATTTAACCTTTTAAAAAAAAAAAAAAAAACTTTTGCCCATTCTTCCAATTGAATCTAATTAGAAAAAATAGTGAATTTTGAAAGAAGAGTGGAAATGTGTGAATATTGGGTGAAAATATTTTATTATAGACCTCTTAGTGTGCTTTACTCTTATCTTAAACGCACTCGGCTTTAAGCAAATAATTAGGCAAATAAAAGCAGCTTATTATGCATCAGGCTGAAATCACATGCAGTCTTAAGAAAGGAATGACTTCAGATACAAATAATAGGCGAGGATAATAAATATCATCGGTGTAACTTTAACCACTTCAATACCGGACACTTTCACCCTCTTCCTGCCCAGGCCAATTTTCAGCTTTCAGCGCTGTCACACTTTGAATGACAATTGCGCGGTCGTGCAACACTGCGCCCATATGAAATTTTTATCATTTTTTTCACACCCATAGAGCTTTCTTTTTGTGCTATTTGATCACCTCTGAGTTTTTATTTTTTGGTAAATAAACGAAAGGCCGACCATTTTGGAAAAAAAAAATGTGTATTTCTGTTATAAATATTTGCATAATAACCACTTGCTTACTGGACACTTAAACGCTGTCGCTCTTTAAATGACAATTGCGCGGTCGTGCGACGTTGAACCCAAACAAAATTGACGTCCTTTTTTCCCCACAAATAGAGCTTTCTTTTGGTGGTATTTGATGCCCTCTGCAGTTTTTATTTTTTGCGCTATAAACAAAAAAAGAGCGACGATTTTGAAAAAAGAACAATTTTTAAACTTTTCCTATAATAAATATCCAAAAATAAAAAATATATTTATTCCTCAGTTTAGGCCGATATATATTCTTCGACATGTTTTTGGTAAAAAAAAAAAAAATTTGCAATAATCGTATTTTGATTGGGTTGCGCAAAAGTTATAGCGCCTACAAACTATGGAAATTGGTTTATGGCATTTTTATTTATTTATTTATTTTTAACTGGTAATGGCGGCGAGCTGCGATTTTTATCGGGACTGCGATATTGCGGCGAACATGTCTGACACTTGTGACACTTTTTTGGGACCAATGACATTTACACAGCGATCAGATCTAAAAATATCCACTGTTTACTGTATAAATGTCATTGGCAGGGAAGGGGTTAACATCAAGGGGATAAATGTGTTCCCTGTGTGTGTTCTAACTGTGGGGGGGGCGGGGCTGACAGGGACATAACAGATCTAACTGATCCCGATCACAGGGATCAGTAGATCTGTCATGCCCCCCCTCACAGAGCAGGGAACCGCCGTGTTTACATCTGCGGTTGCAAGTTCTGGCTCTCTGTAAAGGGATCGCGGGTCTCCGGTGGACATCGAGTCCGCCCGACCCGCGGCCACGCTCGCGCAGAGCGAGCCTGGGGGCGCGCAAAGGGGAGGACGTCTATTGACGGCCTCCCGGCAGAGTAGATCCGCGCTGTAGCCGCTTGCCTTGCAAGACAAGCAAAATTTTTTAATACATTTTGTCTTGATATATAGTAGCGTCACGTCACAACTGTATAAAAGAGAAGAGAGGCGCCTCTAAGTGTAGCAATATCGTTACATTTAATGAAGGTACCACATTTAGCTACTCACATGGCTGATGATTAAAACAGGCACATCTAAGTATGCAGGCATCCGGGGTAAAGCTGTCCACATAGACCGTCCTCCGCACCGACATCCAGGGCTGCTGATAGGGGGGACCACCAGTCCTCCTGTAGGGGGCCCGGGCAGCAGGAGGAGTCGGTGCGGTTGGATGGAGGGGCGAGTACAGAATGATACCCTGTGTGGCTCTCTGCAGCAGCTGAAAGCCAGTTTCTCTCCCTCCCCCTGGCTTTCAGCTGATACAGGGAGAGACACAGACACAAGGCATTGTTCCTACAATTGCTTCCTCTGCTCTGATCCCCCTCCTTGTTCTGCCTACTGCTGATCCTCCCAGTGTGCCCCCCTGTCACTGTGCTGCGCCCCCTCCCGTGGCGCTGCCGGCTTCCCTGTCCTGTAAAAAAATAAATTGTAAAAAGAAAAAATGAACATTTTTAAAAATTGTAAAATAAAATCATTTTAAAAATGTAAAATATTTTAAAAAATGATACATTTTTTTAACAATTGTTTTAAATGGTTAATTCACACAGGTTCTCTGTTATTTTTGTGTCCGCTAATAATGATTTTAGTGAAAATATTGTTTTGATATATTGGGGGAGACCCCTGCCAGGTAGGCTGTACGGGGCTCAGTGATTTCTAACAGCAACCCTGCCGCCATCGGCTCATCCCTTCCACACTGCGCTCCACGAGCGCGTCAAGCCTCGCTTTCAGATCGCTCTCCTGCAGGATAGTCTTCTCTTTTATATTCTGTAGCTCCTGGTGCTGCTGGGTTTTGCTTCTAATCCCCCTGTGGAGGCGGCCATTAGTGGATGGACATTTTATGGTTACACAACCTCATCACGTTGCTATAAGATTTTTATATGGACTACAAACTGAAAGACTTATGAATAAATGGTTGTGGAATGAATCACCTGAGTTTCCATTATTTCTTATGGGGAATTTCGCTTTGATATAAGAGTGCCTTGGATTACAAGCATGTTTCCGGAATGAATTATGCTCGCAATCCAAGGTTTTACTTGTATGTATATATATATATATTTTTTTTTTTTTTTTAACCTCTAGAGATCCGCGCTATAGACGAAAGACGTCTACAGCGCGGATCTGAATCTCCGGGTGGACGTCCATGGACGTCCGCCCCTTTACACGCCCCCTGCGCGCACTGACAGGCGGCGGCGCGCGCACGTGCAGCCACTGCACGCTGCGTGGGCGTGCCCGCAGGTCGGGCGGACTCAATGTCCGCTCCTGACCCGCGATCGCCTGCAAAGCTGTAGAACGGGGAACCGCCAATGTAAACACGGCGGTTCCCCGTTCTGTGAGAGGGGGACAAGCAGATCTACTGATGCCTGTCACTGGGATCAGTTAGATCTGTTATGTCCCGGCCAACCCATCCCCCCACAGTTAGAACACGCCCAGGGAACATTGGTAACCCCTTCACTGCCCCCTGCAGGTTAACCCCCTCACTGCCAATGACATTTACACAGTGATCAGTGGACATTTAAATTTCTGATCGCTGTATAAATATCATTGGTCCCAAAAATGTGTCAAAAATGTCCGACATGTCCGCTGCAATATCAAAGTCCCGATAAAAATCGCAGATCGCCGCCATTAGTAGTAAAAAAAAAATAATAATAAAAACGCCATAAATCAATTCCCATAGTTTGTAGACGCGATAACTTTTGCGCAAACCAATCAATAAACGCCGATTGCGATTTTTTTTTACCAAAAATATGTAGAAGAATATAAATCGGCCAAACCCAATGAATCATTTTTTTTTTTTTTTTTTGGATATTTATTACAGCAAAAAGTAAAAAATATTGTTCTTTTTTCAAAATTGTCGCTCTTGGTTTTGTTTATAGCGCAAAAAATAAAAACCGCAGAGGTGATCAAATACCACCAAAAGAAAGCTCTATTTGTGGGGAAAAAACGACATCAATTTTATTTGGGTACAGCGTCGCACGACCGCGCAATTGTCATTCAAATTGCGACAGCGCTGAAACCTGAAAATTGGTCTGGGCAGGAGGGGGGTTTAAGTGCCCAGTAAGGAAGTGGTTAATATAGTTATTTTTTTATTTATTTATTTTTTACCATTTTGGTTTTTACCATAATGGGGTCAATTCACTAAGAGTTAAACAACGGCTAATTAAATTCAGTAAAATACCACATGCGGTAACAATTGTGCAAGTGTCCGATTCACTATTTTGAGTTGAATACTGAATGCGGTGTCTGTTCGATTTAGTGGTAATTACCGCAACAACTAATTTACCACATTGAGCTGGTGGTTAAGGAGCGGGTCAGGAAGCCGGCCGCCATGTCCTTAACAACAACCGATGACTCATCAGCTGTCAGCGGGTTCCCTGCTGACAGCAGAATGGAAAAAAAAAGCAGACATTAAAAATGTTGGGAAAAAAAACAGTTTGGGGTCCCCCCAATGCATACTAGGCCCTTTGGGTCTGGTATGGATTTTAAGACGAACCCCACACCAGAGCAGACCAGCAGACCATTGTGACCGGAGCAATATAGTGTTATCATGGTAACATTGTGCTACTTTGGGTTGCATAGTTAGCCAGGTTGAAAAAAGACTCACGTCCATCTAGTTCAACCAAAAAAAAAAAAAAAAAACAGAAAAATTATATATAACCATCCAATCCCATATACAATCCTTCACCCACAGTTGATCCAGAAGAAGGCAAAAAACCTCAGCAAAGCCAATGATCCAATTTGCTATAACGGGGGAAAAATTCCTTCCTGATCCCCCGAGAGGCAATCAGATTCACCCTCGATCAACTTTACCTATAAATGTTAGTACCCAGTTATATTATTTATATTAAGAAAATAATCCAGGCCTTTTTTAAAGCAATCTACTGTGCAGGCCAAAACCACCTCTGGAGGGAGTTTATTCCACATTTTCACAGCTCTTACTGTGAAGAAATCAAGATTTTTTTTTTTCACACATTATGATTGTTTATATCACTGAATTTCACTGTTATAAGCAACCATTTTTACTGAATGAAATTGATTCATTCAGTGTGTGCTGTTGTGATTAGCTGTGATTGGCCTTAGTTAATCACGTGGTACAGATGGCCCTGTCTGTACCATGTGATCACTGTGACCAATCCCAGCTAGCAACACAATTGTACACAATGGCATGAAAGGAAACCATACATTGCTTACAATTGTCATGTGAACTGCTGTGACTGGTCACAGCGATCACTTGGTATCGACAGTGACGGATCATACCACTGCAATGCCTGTGGGGAGCACGTGAGGCGCATTACGGGAGGACGTCATTTGATAAGAATATAGAGTAGGGCTGCAGACTTTTTTTTCCTGCGGTGGGTTCAGTCTTGGGCACCCAGAGGAAAATCAGTAGGCAGCGCACCTGCCATGCTATAGCAAATTGTGGGTGTGGCACAATGGTGCTAACAGTGGGAGGGGCTTAAAACTTGAATCTACTTGAGTGTCTGTCAAATTAACATATACCAAAGTCATTGTACCCAAAACATGCTCTAACCACTTCCATAGAGATGATCTGGGAAGTTCATGTCCTCTGTCATCTCTATGGTAAGCCGTCAAAACCACTGGCTTCTTCATGATCTCCATAAAGAGGACCTGTCACAGCCCATGCTATCACAAGAGATGCTGTTTATCCCTTGTGAAAACAGCAAAGTTGATCCAAAAAAAAGAATTAAAGGTACAGTGTAAAAATGTTTCTTTTTTTTTTTTAAATTAAACATTTTTTTTTTTTAAAGCGCCTCATCCCCCATTCTCATGGGTAAATATCAACACACTCGTTGGCCCTGCAGGCATATATAAAACGAATCGCATCACACATGTCAGGTACTGCCCCAAACAACAGAGCGAGAGCAATAATTCTACCAGCAGACCTCCTGTGTAACTGTAAAACTGGTAACCTGTAAAGACTGTTAAAGCATCACCTATAGAGATTTTTAGGTACCGTAATTGGGCCCCGTTCTACGTACATACGCAATTTTTTATTTATACGTTTTATTGCGTCCTTTAATAGGGCATATAGTACAATTCAACAACAAAGATAAGATACAGATACCTAACTAAAGAAACAGATTCCAAATAGACATGTGCAGTTCGTTTCGTTCTGAATGAATAGTCGGACAAATTTTTTACTATTCGATATATCCGAATCCCCGAATTACAGTATAAACAAAGTTTACCGAATGTTCCGAATAATGAAACGAAATTCGTCTGAATTTCCAAAATTCGAACTGAAATTTGAATCGAATTTTACATCACATTCCATTCTAATTTAAACTGTAAACATGTTTCTGAAATCAAAGACTGTGTGTTATTAGAGTAACATTTCCAAATAAGCTTAAGGTGATTTAAAGGGGTTGATTTACTAAAGCTGGAGCAAAATTTGGTACAGTTCTGAACTTAGAAGCTGATTGGCTACCATGCACAGCTGCACCAAATTCTGTGTGCACAAGTTTTAGTAAATCCCCCAAAGAGTCATTGTAATGATTTGATGACGATTTCCTTTTGTTTGTTCACTTTGCTGCATTCAAATCAAAAAAAATATAACATTTTCGTTTCGACCGATTTCGAAAATGTATCGATTTGAACGATTCGAATCAAAAGAAATCAGTAAATTCGAAGAAAGTTTGAAAATTCCGAATACATATTCCAAATACGAATTGAACAAATCAACCGAATTTAATTAAACGGAATAACTTGATTAGCGCATTGAGACTAAACTAAACAATTTTTTTCGTCATACACATGGCTAATTCCAAATTTAAAGTACTATGCTTTTCCAGAGCATTGAATAATGCACAATAGCCATGGAAATCACGGGTAAACTAAATATCAGAAGTTACAACAACGCTCTGGCACTGTGGGGGTCATTTACTATAGTAAGAATATGCGATCGCACGGAAATTAGCACGCAAAATTGCGCTAATTAGCACCCAAATGAAATTTCACTATAGCATTGAAGAAAAAATATTTCCAAAATCAAATTCACTATATTGCCCAGACAACAGATAGCGCCCAAACCCTTACTCTTGCTAGGACCTGGAGAATTGCACATGGAAATAACATTTAGAGCATGATATGATTGCCTAAACAGTACTGGATTATGCGGTATATTATTTAAAGATAATCTGCTTATCAACTGCGATAAAACATGATTTATACACTGAAATATCTTTAAAAGTCTGAGAAGAGATGAATTCTCATGTCTCTTTACAACTAGGTGCCAAACATGCAAACTACTCTAATTTTAACTCCCATGGCTTTTTTACAGGGCGCTATAGTAAATACCAAAATTAGCGCTGGGCTAAAAAGCGTTTTTAAGAGTGAAAATGAGAGTTATGTAGTCCAATGCAGGTTTCAGCCATTGATTCTAATGGTACAATTGTAACTTCCCCAAATAAATACTTTTGATGTTGAGATGAAATGTATATTTCTCTCAAATAAATTGTCTTTGCAACAATGTTGCTTCGTCATCTATTTTGTTTTTAAGAATGCTAGAATGTGTAATGTTTTCATGTTTTGGGAAATTGTTCTGTTTCTCTCACTTGTTGCTGTCCATCTCACAGAAATCTTTAGCCAAACTCACACAGGTGTCTTTACAAACCACAAACAATAGCATTGCTGATGCAAATTTAAAATGAGTCACAATTTTGTATTTTTTATTATTTCCAAATGATCACAATTTGAGCCCAAAAAATGTGATATGTGTACCAACATCAAAAATAAAAATGTCATTCCCAAAATTCAGAGGGTAACATCACTATTCTACACTCACACACCAAGAACCACCAACTATCCCAGAATAAATCAAGAAGAATAACTCCTGACTAATGTAATTCCACCACCTATATGTCCAATGAAATGAAGTATATGTGTATTTATGTGTAGGAGAGTTCCACACGTGGCAGCACAGTGGCGAATAGGTTAACACTTCTGCTTAGCAGCACTGAGGTACTTGGTTTGAATCCCAAACATGCCACTTCATGTGGAAACATTATCTGTTCTCCCAATGTTGTTAAACATAACTCCTGACTAAAGTCTTTACATAAATTATGTCTAAATGTAGTATTTATGTGTAGGAGGGTTCAACCACCATTGCAAATCATCTTGTATGTTTTCCATGGGCAGGGACTAAAATCAGCCTTAACATTTCCCCACCAGCACTAATTGTAGCCTCTTACCAAGCCAAAACGCACCCCTGGGACTTATGACTGTTTCACACCACACAGATGCAGCTTACAAACATGTGGCAGCACAGTGGCTAACAGGTTAGCACTTCTGCCTAGCAGCACTGAAGTTCTTGGTTCGAATTCCAATCCCGATACCTGGCTAGAGGGTTATATGTTCTTCTTGTGGTGTTAAAGTTTCTTGTTCACCAGTGATTGCATTTTTGGTGGGTTTCACATAATGGAACCCCAAGAAATAACATTATAAATCAAGCAAGTGTGGGTTTGCACCAAATCTACAACTGGGGTTTTTAGGCCAGATATAGATGTATAAGTCTGGTGTGATCTTGCACACGTATTTTAATGTTGTATGCTGATGATGAATGATGAATGCGCTTAGTCACCAATTCGTGTGAAGCAGCCCTCACAAAGTTGTCATTTCCTGTTTTGGAGCCTTCACATGCCCAACAACGTACAAGTTTAAATTGGAGATTTTTGAGATCAGTGATCATGGCCAAAGACTTGGCCATTTGTTATTTGTAGGTCTTCCCTGCACAGATATCTATGCTTTCATTTGTAAAGAGTGTGTATCACTAATGACCAGCACTTGAGGCCTACATCAAGAGACAGAAATAATTAGACTGTGGGTGTGTCCTTTACTGGGTGGGTGGAGGTGTGCTAGCAATCTTAGCTAGGTTATTTAAAGGCCTGCATTTGTGGTGGGTGTTTGTCCTAAGAACAGGCCTGAATCTTTCTTTGCAGTGTGTATATTGGGTTACAAATATATGTGGTGTTTTTTTTGGGGGTTGGGGGGGTTGGTTGGAGGTGTGCATAATTCCTGACCCACACCTCACTAAGGCTGTAGTTTGATGATTGCTTCTAAATCTCACATGTTAGACTTACAACTGCTATGTAATGGTTTAGATGAAAAGGAAGGTTCCTACAAATTCATTCCTGCTGTGTGTGTCAACGTAGTTTGTGTGCTGCCTTTCTGGCTTTTGTATTCATTTTGTCTGTTTTTGCTTATGATAATCCTGCCATGTAACTTTTTTGGTGTTTGGGGCAAGGACTTCTGATCACCACAAAGGTTTGTCATGCTAGTTATTAGCTTGATTTGTATCCCTGCTATCTATTTTTTTTTTGGGGGGGGGTTGGGGTGAGTACTTCTGATTACAAAAAAAGTTTTGTCAGGCTTGATTTGTATCCCTGCTTTTGTAATGTGCTTTGTTTAATGTGTCTAATTTTTAGTGTCCTACCCTTGTAGATTGTAAGCTCTTTTAAGCAGGGCCCTTCTAACTATATTGTCAAATGCTGGAGCATCATTTCCATGCCTTTTATTTTTTTGGCCCAAGTACATTAATATACAAATGTTAATACTAATGTTGAAATAAAATGTTGATTGTTTTTTGCTTTATGTTTTGACTTTTGCAGACTCAAAATACATATTTTATACGTGCAAACTATTCATACCCCTTCAAATCTGTATTAAATCGAGTTGCATACAAAAGTATTTGGTTGTGCACACATGCTTGTACTTATTATTTTGAGGGCTAGGTAAGCCATGAAATATGTCAACTAAATGTGAATTCTCTCTAAGCACCAAATTAAAAAAAAAAAAAATACCACAACAATAGTTTAAACAAAATTTGTTGTGGGGTCCCCCCCCAAAATCGATACCAGGCCCTTTGGGTCTGGTATGGATTTTAAGGGGAACTCAACGCCAAATTTGTTTAAAAAACCCCACTGACAGCTGATGACTCATCGGTTGTTAAGGACACGGCAGCCTGCTTCCTGGCCCCTTGCTCAGCAACCAGCTATATACTATGAAAATAAAAACCGCAAAGCTTACATCTTAATCAGCAGCATATGCTGACAATAGGCTAATGCCTAATAGCCAATGCCACATGAGCATGGTTGTTAATATAATATTAATGCCTCAAATGCAAAACATTATTGTATAGAATGAAAAGAATCAAACATTAGTACGTGTATTTTCTAAGTATGATTGTGCTCAGCTCAGTAGCATAGTGGTGTGCCCTGCTACCTTCAAAGGTTCAAGACATGGGTTCAAATCCCACCAATGGTATCACCTACTGAAAACTTGCATTGTACTCAGCAGCATATTCCAAAAATCAAACACTAGTCAATGTGCAGAGTGTTTGTTTTCTTTTTTGGGTTTAATTTGGTTGTGCACTGGAAAAATCAACAGAGCTCCCTTATGTGGGTGGTAAGTCGGCTGGGATTTGAACTCATAACCTTTGTAGAGTGCTTTGTAGACATCAGTGCATACCACAAAGCCATTTTGCTAAGTACACTGAGACCTGCATAAGTGTAGTGTAGTGTAGTGTAGTGTAGTGTAGTGTAGTGTAGTGTAGTGTAGTGTAGTGTAGTGTAGTGTAGTGTAGTGTAGTGTAGTGTAGTGTAGTGGTTAGAATTGCCGACACCCAGCTATGAAAAAATCTAGACCAAAAATGGCGGGTGCACCCCCAGTCCATACCAGGCCCATCAGAGCTGGTCTAGAATTTAAGGGGAACCCCAAAAATATATTTTTTTTAAATGGCGTGGGGTCCCCCCAAAATCCAAACCGGGCCCCTATCTGAGCTTGCAGCCCAGCAGGTCAGGAAAGGAAGGGGATTAGCGACACCTCCCCCTGAACCATACCAGGCCACATGCCCTCAACATGGGGGAGGGGTGCTTTTGGGCAGGGGGCTCTGCAACCCTCCCCCAAAGCACCTTGACCCCATGTTGATGAGGACAAGGGCCTCTTCCCGACAACCCTGACGGTGGTTGTCAGGGTCTGCGGGTGGGGGGCTTATTGGAATTCGGAAGCCCCCTTTTAACAAGGGTGCACCCAGATCCCAGCCCCCCTTATGTGAATGAGTATGGGGTACATTGTACCATTACCCATTCACCAAAAAAAGTAGTGTAGTGTGATAAAAGACAATAGCCAGTTTTTGACAAGTCCTTTATTAACCACTTCAGCCCCGGAAGGATTTCACACTTTAGGACCAGAGCGCTTTTTGCGATTCGGCACTGCGTCGCTTTAACTGACAATTGCGCGGTCCTGCGACGTTGTACCCAAACAAAATTTGCGTCCTTTTTTTCCCACAAATAGAGCTTTCTTTCGGTGGTATTTGATCACCTCTGTATCATTTCTGATCGCCGCTATTAACAAAAGAAGAGAGATAATTTTGCAAAAAAAAAAAAACAAATTTCTTACTTTTTGCTAAAATACAAATCCAAAAAAAAAAATAAAAACACATTTTTTTCCATAGGTTTTGGCCGATTTATATTCTTCCTCATATTTTTGGTAAAAAAAAATCACAATCGGCGTTTATTGATTGGTTTGCGCAAAAATGGCCTCGCTTACGGATGATGGGAATTAATTTCTGGGGTTTTTATTTTTGTTTTATTTTTTACTAGAAATGTCGGCGATCTGCGATTTTTAGCAGTACTGCGATATTGCAGCGGACATGTCGGACCATTTTGACACTTTTTTGGGACCATTGGCATTTATACAGCGATCAGTGCTATAAAAATGCATTGATTACTGTGTAAATGTCATTGGCAGTGAAGGGGTTAACTTGGAGGGGGCGCTCTAAGGGTTAACTGTGCTCCCTCAGTGTGTCCTGTGTGTGGGCTGCCCTGACTGGGGAAAGGGGATGATCACGGCTTCCATATAGAGGAAGCCTGTGATCACCGCACTTCCCCCTCTAACAGAACGGAGATCCGTGTTTACATACACGGACCTCCATTCTTTCACTACGGTGGGGGCATCGCAGGTAGCCGGCGGCGATCGAGTCCGCCCTACCCACTCCCTGGCCCCCACCGAACACAGTGAGTGATATCGCAGCCGCCGTCAGGTGACGGTAGGTTTGCGATATCGAGCCCCTTTGCCGCAGTCAGATGCCGTTCGGCGGTCGGCAAGTGGTTAAAAATGTCTTCATTTTCTTTCCCAGCTTCTTCCTCCGGCTTCTTTCCCCGCTTCTTCCTCTGGTCTTCTCCTTCCCCCGCTTCTTGCTCTAGTATTCTTCTTCTTCCTCTGCTGCCGCTCCTGCCTCCGACCTGCTGAAGATACGAAAACGACCCTCCTCTGATGCTGCGGCCTGCCAATCTGTCCGCTTCCATGGTGCACATTTCATATACAACTGTGGGGCATGACCACAGGTTGGCATCATCCGGAAACCCCACCCCCTTGTGACTTCATGGACCCATCATGTCCCAGGCGGTGTAATCACAAGGGGCGGGGTCTCATTTGCCCCATCGCAGCATTGGAGGTTATTTTTTTAAATTTTCAGCAGGTTGGCGGCGGAGAAAGAAGAAGGGGGCCGGAGGGCGAAGCGGGGGAAGAAGAAACTGGAGGAAGACTGGAGGAAGAAGGAAGACAGGAGGAAGAAGCGGGGGAAGGAGAGGACTAGAGGAAGAAGGAGAAGACCAGAGGAATAAGGAGAAGACCGGGGGAAGAAGACATTTTAATAAAGGACTTGTCAAAAACTGGCTTTTGTATTTTGTCACACTACACTACTTTTTTTGGTGAATGTGTAGGGGTACAATGTACCCCATACTCATTCACAAAGAGGGGGCCGGGATCTGGGGGCCCTCTGGTTAAAGGGGCTTCCAGATTCCAATAAGCCCCCCACCCGCAGACCCCAAAGCACCCTCCCCATGTTGAGGGCATGCGGCCTGGTATGGTTCGGGGGGGGCGCTCGCTCATCCCCTCCCTTTCCTGACCTCCAGGCTGCATGCTCGGATAAGGGTCTGGTATGGATTTTGGGGGGCCCTATGCCTTTTTTTTTAAATTGTGATGTGGGGTTCCCCTTAAAATTCATACCAGACCCAAAGGGCCTGGTATGGATTGGGAGGGGTCCCCCACGCCGTTTTTTTTTTTTTTGCACATTTTTGTATTGCCGGTAATGGTATTGTATTGCCAGCAATTTAAATGTAATTTTTTTTTCTTTATAAATGTCAGTTTTGCTGCAGCAGGTTCTATACATGGTACAGATGCGCTACTTTTCAGGCAGGCTAAGAGGGCCTACTAGGCACTATATTTAAAGACATTTTTCATTTTTATTGTTCAACTTTAAGTTTCATTAAAATCACTGCTCCTTTAAAGGAGAAGTATGTTTTGTTTTGTTTAAAAGATTCATACTTACCTAGGTGGATGCTGCATCTGTCTCTTGGCGCCTCTGCACTGAGTACAGTTCTCCCAGCTCCGTGTGCAGAGAGCTACAGACTGTCAGTCACATCTCTCTGCTCTGCTCCCTCCTCACTCATTGGAGCACTGGGCTGTGGAGGGGGTGGCTGGCTCGGGTTCTCAGCCGCTCACTGAGAGGCTAAGCCGGGTGTCGGTCCAGGCACCTGGCGGATCGAGACTCCATTGTCTTGATGACGCTCGAGCCTGGACCGATTTCTGTGACGTCAGCAGAGAGTGGACTTCAGCCCCCTTTCTGCTGAAAACGGGTCACAGGAGTGCAAAACTAACTGCACTCTTGTGATCCACAGGAGAAGTACAGCCTAACGAGCTTTGGTTATACTTCTCCTTTAAAAACAATCTTTTTTAAAGTTTTTTTTTGCATTGGTACATGTCCCCCAGGGCAGTACCCGGACCCCCATACCCTTTTTATGGCCAATAACTTGCATATAAGTCTTCAAAATGGGGACTTTTGATTTTTGATGTTTGGGTCCCATAGATTTCAATAGGGTTCGGAGTTTATTGCGAACCGAACCGGGGGATGTTCGGCCCATCTCTACTCAAATATCAAGCAACATAAAAAAATTGCAACAACCACCATTTTGTTCTCCAGAGTCTGTGTAAAAAAATATATAATCCCGGATGAGCCCCCCAGCTGAACGCTAAATAGGACTGGGTGCCAGCCAGCCTCTCTCCTCTCTCCCAACTCCCTGGCTGGACTCTGAAGTAGACATGTGCACTGCTGAAAAATGTGTTCATTTTCGTTTCATTCGTTTTTTTTTTTTTCCGTTTTTTCAGGTCATTCGTTAAGATCGCAATTCATAATAATAATTCAAAAATTAGAAAGAACGAAAATCTGAAAATTTGAAATAATACCTAACTAATAATAACTCACTATTAAATTATAGGTATTGGAATTTCCTTTCAAATTTGGCTGTAACTGAACGTAACGAATACGAATTTATCTGAAGTTACGAATTATTGGATATGAATGCCACATCTAAACAACTGGAACAAAAAAATGAATTATATATAATAATAATAAAATGTTTTTATTTTTATTATTATTTATTATTATTATTTCGTTACGTTCCATTCATTTAGATGCGGCATTCGTTATTTCGGATAATTCGTAACTTCTGATAAATTTGTATTCGTTACGTTCACTTACAGCCAAATTTGAAAGGAAATTCCAATACCTATAATTTAATAGTTGGTAATTGTTAAGTTATTGTATCGAAAGTGTAGGGATAGCTGGCGCTGTCTCTTTAAACTAAGAATCAAACTGGAAAACTTGTGATTTCCTATACAGTAATTACAGATTTGATGAAATACAAGATAACCTTTGATTAAATATAGTTTTTATTGTACAGTGTCCAATCCTTCATCCCTGGACACATTTTTATGGGCACATTAATAGTATAAGCCATGCGTGCTTTAAGTGTTGTATTTAAGCCTTCAACCCTGCACATATTTTGACATATAAAACATTGGACACATTAAGACTTACCATGGCTGGGATATGCAACATGTGTGGGCAATCCAGGTTTGATCATGGTTACTATTTAAAGGTGTAGGTGTACCAAGATGGCCACCATTTTAGATGACGTCCTATGACGAAACACGTAAAGCAGGGCTTTTGGTTCGCCTAGACGTCACTTCTGACATTGAGACACACTGGTTGTGGAGCGCATGCCGCTCCAAACTCAAAAGGGAGTGTGGACTGTCTTTTTATATATGCGCCTTTGACAGTGCGCTTTTTCTTTGACTATTTGGAAAGTCTGTTTTTATCTGTGGATTTACTTTGAATAAAACAAATTGAAAATTGGATTACGCTTTGAGTATCTCCTTCCATTCTTCCACATGCATCTTCTGCCTGGAGGCATACACGGTGATGGAGGAACGATCCAACCTAGGACCAGGACATCTATAAAGGTTCACCCCTGTAGGGGTCCCGCTCTCTGGTAAGTGAGGACACATTGGGGGAGCACATGTGGACCCACAGGTTTTTTGCACAATACCAAATGTGAATACACTTTTGAAGAACGATCCACAACCTCTCTGCACGATATCAAATGTGAATACTGCACACAGTCACTTTTTGAAAAAACAGAACTCTGGACTCATTTTTGCACAATAACGGCACTTTACTGTTTATATGAACTTTTATTAATATACACAATTATTATTGTAAGGTTTCTACGCTGTTTAATATAGTCTACTGAGGAATGCTACGCTAAGGATATTTTTAAAAATATTTTAAAAATATATTTTTTCACTTTGTACTAAAATTTTACTTGGTGATATCTGAACTGCACGCAATACCCAGCCACAGTTCTATTATCTGCCTAGCAACATGAGAGTTCAGTGGTAATGATGCGGTTTCCCCACTGGGGGCGGAGGATATATAATGCATTAGAAACAATGGAAAGCACACTTTAAATGTTTATTACAGGGGTAGGCAACCTGCGCCCCTCCAGCTGTTGCAAAACTGCAAGTCCCATCATGCCTCTGGGAGTAATTGTACCCATCAGCCTTGAAATGCCTCATGGGAAATGTAGTTCTACAACAGCTGGAGGGCCGCAGGTTGCCTACCCCTGACTTACAGTATGTGCAAGCAAAAATCTTTTAATTTGCAATGCACAGGATTGTGTATTCAGAGTGAACATTAATAATACCAGGGGTGCTCTCTAAATCTTGTCATAAACCTTAAAGTGGAGCTCCACCCAAAAGGGAAAGCTCTGCTTGTTTGCTCTCCCCCACCTCCGGTGCCACATTTGCCACCTTTCGAGGGGAGCGGGTACTTGTTTTTGACAGGTACCCGTCCCTACTACTGGGAGACCTCGCTGTGGCGAGATTCCTCGGAGGTTCGGCCCCCACCTCCTTCCTCCGCCGCCAGACCAGTTCGAATGTGCAGCATGCTTTGCGCATGCGCAGTAGGGAACCGGCTGTGAGGCTGAAAGGCTTCACTGCCGGTTTCCCTAACCAGGAATGGCGGCAGCAGCACCCGAGAGCCGATCAGAAAATTGGCTGGGGTGCCGACATTGCGGGCTCCCTGGACAGGTATGTGTCCTAAGGCCTCATGTACACTGCTGATGGTAAACGAATGTTTAGGAGCAGTTGGGCATTTTTTTCAGCTGCCCCTGAACTCTCCTCTATGTTATCTTATCAGTACATGTACACAGGGTCGTTTAACGTCGATTTCAGGCAGTTGAGTTTAGAGGCTTTTTTTTGGAAAGCTAAAAATTGCGTTCAGACGGAAGTTCAGAGGCATTTGAAACGCCAAATGCCTGTAACAGCTTGTAAACGCGCCTAAACGCCTAACTCGTGTTTAGCAGCACTTCATTTAGAGCTGTTTTTAAAAAAAAAAAAAAAAAAAAAAGCTTCTAGACGCGAACGCGGCATGTAAAACGCGGCTAAACACGGCACGTAAAACGCGGCTAAACGCGTGTTGGTTTCTAGTTGTCAAAAAAAACGTTCAGAGGAGGTTGAAAAAGCGCCCCATGTACTTTAGACCTAATATTAAAAGTCAGCAGCTATTTTGGTGGGGGGGGGGGGGGGGGG
>BLSH010066728.1:9223-19919 GCA_018402905.1 Glandirana rugosa | reverse complement strand
CTCCGGTACCTCTACTATTGTATCCACATTGGAATCCAGACAAACTCCTATATATACCTCAGATTTCAGCATTATATATCCTTCCTCATCTACTGAGAAAATCACAACTTATGAGTCATCATCCAAATTGCAAACATCTATGTTGACTGAAACAACTGCTGAAAGTGAAAGTACCCCTTCTCTAACAACTGAACAGTCTACTGAATTACATTCTAGCCCACCTCAGACTACCTCAAATGAACCATTTGCTTCTTCACATCTAACATCACAAAAGGCAACAACAATGGAAACATTGAGTACAAATATGATTTCAGCTTCAGAAAGAACAAGCAGATCTGGGCTATTCACCTCTGAACATCAAACAACCTTTGACTTCACATCCACAAAACCATTGACTACATTATCTACATTTACATCAAAACCCAGCCTGTCTTTATCCTCATCTACTGACGCCTCCAGTACCTCTACTATTGGATCCACATTGGAATCCAGACAAACTCCCATATATACCTCAGGTTTTAGCATTATATCTCCTTCCTCATCTACTGAGAAAATCACAACTTATGAGTCATCATCCAAATTGCAAACAACTATGTTGACTGAAACAACTGGTCTACTGAAATACATTCTATCCCATCTGAGATTACCTTAAATGAACCATCTGCTTCTTCACATCTAGCATCACCAAAGGCAACAACAATGGAAACATTGAGTACAAATATTATTTCAGCTTCAGAAACAACAAGCAGATCTGGGCTATTGACCTCTGAACATCAAACAACCTTTGACTTTACATCTCCAAAACCAATGACTACATTTACATCAGAACCCGGCATGTCTTTATCCTCATCTACTGATGCCCCCCGTACCTCTACTATTGTATCCACACTGGAACCCAGACCAACACCTATATATACCTCAGATTTCAGCATTATATCTCCTTCCTCATCTACTGAGAAAATCACAACTTATGAGTCATCATCAAAATTGCAAACAACTATGTTGACTGAAACAGCTGCTGAAAGTGAAAGTACACCTTCTTTTCTAACAATTTCCATTCAATATGAGACTACCTCAAATGAACCATCTGCTTCTTCACATCTAACATCACCAAAGGCAACAATAATGGAAACATTGAGTACAAATATGATTCTAGCTTCAGAAACAACAAGCAGATCTGGGCTATCAACCTCTGAATATCAAACAACCTTTGACTTTACATCTCCAAAACCAATTACTACATTTACATCAGAACCTGGCATTTCTTTATCCTCATCTACTGATGCCCCTAGTACTTCTACTAGTGTATCCACACTGGAACCCAGACCAACGCCTATATATACCTCAGATTTCCCCAGTATATCTGCTTCCTCATCTACTAAGAAAATCACTACTAATGAATCAGCATCCAAACTGAAAACAACTATGTTGACTGAAAAAACTGCTGAAAGTGAAAGTACCCATGATTCTCTAACAACTGAACAGTCCACTGAATTACATTCTGTTCAATATGAGACTACCTCAAATGAACCAACTGCTTCTTCACATCTTACATCACCAAAGGCAACAATAATGGAAACATTGAGTACAAATATGATTTCAGCTTCAGAAACAACAAGCACTTCTGGGCTATTAACCTCTGAATATCAAACAACCTTTGACTTTACATCTACAAAACCATTGACTACATTATCTACATTTACATCAGAACCCAGCAAGTCTTTATCCTCATCTACTGACGCATCCAATACCTCTACTAATGTATCCACATTGGAATCCAGATCAACTCCCATATATACCTCAGAGTTCACCAGTATATCTGCTTCCTCATCTACTGAGAAAATCACAATTTATGAGTCATCGTCAAAATTGCAAACTACTACATTGACTGAAAAAACTGCCAAAAGTGAAAGTCCCCCTGCTTCTCTAACAACTGAACGGTCTACTGAATTACGTTCTTTTGAGACTATCTCAACTGGACCATCCATATTGGAAACACTGAGTACAAATATGATTTCAGCTTCAGAAGCAACACATAGATCTGACATTTCAACCTCATCAGAACCCAGCATGTCTCTATCTCAGCCATCTGCAGTCTTCACAACTGAACGCGCTAGCTCATTGACTTCAAGTTCCCCTAAGATGACATCACAACATTCTTCAACTCTCACTTCACCAAAGCCATCAAGTGGTAATGATTTTTCATCCTCACAAATCCCTAGCAGCTCTACACCATCACAATTAAAAAGTTCATCTGCATCTACCCCTAACACAACCACTACATCCAATACTGCTACCACATTTACTGAAAATAATAGTTTATCTACATCAACTAGTTCAGATGCAACATCAACTTTGTTTTACATCCCATCATCCAGTACTGTCTTGAATTCAACAGCATTTCAGAGTTATTCATCTCCATCATCACCACAAACAGGTACATGTTTCTTTTAATGTAATAAATGCATAAAAATATTACCTATTTGTTCACCTAGCCAGAGCTGATCTAGTCAGATTGTTTCTCTCAAAGATCCTCCACATTTGTACTACCAAAATAATTTCTCCTTTGCTTTTGCTTTAAAGTATTATCTTTTTTTAAAGAAAATAGTTAAGAATCAATAATATTTATTCAGTTTGAATATGTCCATGTTTAGTTTTCAATGTCAGTCCTAAACCTCATAGAACTGGGTGGAAAAAACAACATTTACTGTATGTACCTCCGCTCTTCATAAACTCCAGCAGTTTAACACTTTTACAGAGCACTTTAACTAAAGCAAAAACAAGAACAATCTACAAACCTACATTTCCCCATCCAGCTTTTTCCTCCCCAGTCTGATTACTAATCTCTCCACTGTGGAATATGCTCTCCCCTTCTCACAGTAGTGTCTTCTCTCCTTAATCTCTAGTTCCTGCGCAGCACACAGACCGGGTTGTTCCGGCGGTTTGATCCAAGGTTCTGATCCCTTAGTGGAGCAAGCAGCTAGGCATTGGCTATTTTCAGCCAGATGCATCAACTCTTACTTAGTCCTCAGACAGCAATCAGACAATATCTTTTTTTTTTTGTTGTGCTTATTTGTTTTGTAGAACTGGGATAGGTATTGGAAAAGAACTTTGGGATACACAGAACTAACTTGAAGAAGGACACGGTTAACTGAAATAGAGCCAAATCTTCTATAAAGACAGTAGCAATAGCTCAGCACAGGGGGCCTCCTCTAAGGGCACAGCCCTGACAGCATGTCTGGAACAGTCCCTCTAACAAAAAGGGGTGTAAATGCAACAGTCTCTCCTGAGAATTCTCTAAGGTCTACTCATTGTGATCCAGGCAATCTAAAGGCCCTCTTTCAGCTAGTTGATGCTGGCATAAAGCATCACAGAAAGATTCCCTCTAGGTGTTGCCTTGAGTACTCCTTCAACTTTAGGGGTGATCCTTCAGCTCCTTGGTGAGCTAGAATCATCCAGGACTTCTGAGAGCTTCTTCTAAGCCTTGGAAGGTTTAACAGCATTTCTAGGCTGGGTCAAGCTCCAGCAGGCAAAGGACCCTGCTACTCTATGCTCTCACCTTTATATACACCTCTCAGCCCCCTGCTTGCTACTCTTCTCAACCAAGAATTATCTGTATACAGGGCCAGCTCAGACTCTGACCTCTCTGGCTCACAATGTTTCCATAAAGTTCTGGAAAGACAAGAGGAGACAGACAAGCCTGCAGCTGCAGAACCAATGTAGACAAAAAACAATTCAAACGCTCCACTGGCTACAGCAGAGCCTAAACACTAAATTTAATACACCTGCAAAAGAGAGCAGAAAAGAACAGGAAGCAGTGAGCAGCTGTCCATGAGGTGTGGTGTGGAGAAGGATATACTTTTCAGGGGAGCTGTGCACTGTTTTGCTACTGAGATACTGCTGTGGTGACTTTTCCTTGGACCCCTGGAGCAGGCAGGGACTTTAAACCCTGTTAAGACAAGGTTATGCTAATGGTGAGCCAAAAGTTTGTTTTGTTCCAGAGGATGATGGACTGCTTTGTTTTTGATGCTCCCAAGTTAATTCTTGGAAAAAATAAAGACTGACTTTTAAAAGCAGGTGATCCAAAACTTAATGTTATCATAATATATATTCTGGGCTACGCTAGATATAGGGATGGGTCGAATGGACCCCTGTTCGTTTCGCACCAGAACTTTTGAACATCCAGAAAGTTCGGACCCCAACAACAAACCCCATTGAAGTCAATGGGACCCAAACGTCAAAAATCAAAAGTGGCCTTTTTGAAGCCTTATATGCAAGTAATTGTGCATACAGTGTTTATATTTGTCCGGGTCCTGCCCTAGGGAACATGTATCAATGAAAAAAAAGTTTGTAAAAAATGAAAATTTTTTAATGAGCAGTGATTTTAACCACTTCACCTGCGGAAGAATTTCCCAGGTTAGGGCCAGAGCACTTTTTGCGATTCGGCGCTGCGTCGCTTTAACTGACAATTGCGTGGTCGTGCGACGTTGTACCCAAACAAAATTTGCCTCCTTTTTTTCCCACAAATAGAGCTTTCTTTGGTGGTATTTGATCACCATTGCGTCATTTCTGATCGCCGCTATAAACAAAAGAAGAGCGACCATTTTGCAAAAAAACCCAAATTTCTTACTTTTTGCTAAAATTCAAATAAAAAAAACATTTTTTTTCACCGGTTTTGGCCGATTTATATTCTTCCTCATATTTGTGATAAAAAAAATCGCAATCGACGTTTATTGATTGGTTTGCGCAAAAATGGCCACGTTTACGGATGGTGAGAATTCATTTCTGGGGCTTTTATTTTTTTTTTTTTTTACTAGTAATGGCGGCGATCTGCAATTTTTAGCGGTACTGCAATATTGCAGTGAACATGTCGGACATTTTTGACACTTTTTTGGGACCAATGACATTCATTCAGCGATCAGAAATTTAAATGTCCACTGATTACTGTATAAATTTCATTGGCAGTGAAGGGGTTAACCTGCAGGGAGAGATCTAGGGGTTAACTGTGTTCCCTGGGTGTGCTCTTACTGTGGGGGGGGTTGGGCTACCATGGGCATGAGAGATCTAACTGATCCCAGTGACAGGAATCAGTAGATCACCCATGCCCGCACTGTCAGAATGGGGAACCGCCGTGTATACATCGGTGGTTCCCCGTTCTTTGCCTGTGGCAACTCATCGCGGCTCACCGGCGGACATCGGGTCCGCCCGAGCCGCGGGCACACTCCTTAGGCGTGCGGCGGGTGCGCGCCCCCCTAGCGGCCATTCACAGATCGCCGCCTTTTTACGGCGATTCGCGGCCAGCGTCCACACTGCTGCCGTAAATATGCGGTAGGCAGTGTGGAACTGGTTAATAATGCTTAAAGTGAAAAAAAAGAAAAAGTCCTTTAAATAATGTGCCTGGGGGGTCTCCTTAGTCTACCTGTAAAAGGGTGCACCTCTGTGTTGTGTAGAACATAGCCAGAACAAAATTACATTTCCATAGGAAAAACTGTCATTTAAAATCGCAGCTGTAATGCATTGCCGGCTGCCGGCAATATAGAAAAAAATCACTGAAAAAATGTGCGTAGGGTTGCCCCCCCCCCCCCCGTCCATACCACAATTTAAAAATTTAAAAACATTTAAAATCCAAACCAGACCCTTATCCCAGGATGCAACCTGGCCGGTGAGCATAGGGGGGATGGGCAAGTGCCCCCCCTCCTGAACCATACCAGGCTACATGCCCTCAACATGGGGAGTATGGGTGCTTTGAGCTCTGCGTCCCCCACCCCACAGCACCATGTCCCCATGTTGATGGGGACAAGAGCCTCTTCCCCACAACCCTGGGCTGTGGTTGTGGGGGTGTGCGGGTGGGGGGCTTATCGGAATCTGGAAGCCCCCTTTAATAAGTGGGCCCCCAGATCCCGCCCCCCCATGTGAAATAGTACATCGTTCCCCTACCAATTCACCAAAAAGTGTAAAAAAAAATAAAAAAACACAGGAGACAATTAGGGACAAGTCTTTGATTAAAAACGAAAAAAAATAAGTGTCCCCCGTTGTAATCCATCATCCATCACGGCGAGTGATGGACCCGAAAAAAAACCCCCAAAAAAATGCAACAGCTCCTCCATGGGAGGGATCCCACCGACTGAGCTTTGTTATGACAGTTTACAGTGAAGGATGGGGCCACCAGTGACGTAAGTGCATGACCCGTCCTCTCTGACATCATAGCAAACAGCGGGCAGACAGCGGGAGCCCTCCCAAAGGGGAGGAGCTGTGCGCATCTGCGCGTCATGCATTATGGGGCGCTCCGCTGCGGTGAAGTTGCCCCATAATTTTGTAGGTCGTTCGGGGGGCCAACAAACCGCCGAACGGCCTGTTTGTTCGGCTATCCAACAAACAGGCAAACATCTGGCCCATCCTTAGCTAGACACCTGTAACACGATCATTTAATTACACATGGGGTACCTTTACTTCTGTGCCATTTTCATCATGCCTCAGGACATGGCTGAGGCGGCCCTGGGGAACTACTCGACTTTAAGGTGGGCTTCTGCTTTTAGAGATGAAAGTACATCATGTACACGTGCATCATAAATGTTCTCCAGTTCAATTTTGGGTCCCCATGACAATGCACACCTTACTATAGCTTGCATTAAGGACAGACACACTGAGCCTTGCCCACGTCCACCCGTCTAGCGCATCACGGCTGCCTCTCTCTCAGTAACAGCATGGGGTTTTGCTGTGCACCTAGCGGGGACTCCATACGTGCACTTCACTTAACTCTTACTCTTCCGTACCTGTGCACAGGCCAGTAACCTCTGCGGCACGAGTCTGCTTCTATTGCTATGGGAGACTTACCGATTACGGACAGAGTGCCGACAACAACTTACTCCTGCAAGTGACTATCCCTCCTGCCACAGGCACACAATTCACAACAGGCTGCTTGGTAAACCTCTGTTACCCTTGGTAACCACCTGTATCTCCACACTGTATGGACTCTTTTACTGATGTTTTTATACCCCACGATGACTTAATGTCCTGAGTCATAGAAATGTGTCGGTTACTTGCATTACATCCCCTTTGAACAACTTCAGACCAGGTGGGAACAAGGTTTCAAAAGCTTTATTTAAAAAAGTGCAACATATTACTAAGTCCAACATATAAGAACAATCTTTCCTCCTACATCCCTAATCCTAACTCGGGCTACATGCTGCCCCGGCATACTTGCAAATGTAGAGCCCTTGTGTAATAAACAGGTTCTATCAGTGGCATTCCCCAGTGGCTGGGGATGACCTCCTACATCACAGTCATGGCAGCAGCAGCAGGCGACATTCTCTTACTCCTCATAATCGCAGTTCTCCTACTCTCTCCCCTTCGGCTCACTGCTCCAGACCACCGTCTCTCTCTTATAACACAATGGTCATGCCTAACGAAAAAACAACCAAACAAAAGAACTGGAAAACCTTAAGCCTCACCCTTTCATCCTGGGCGGCACCTAACTAGGTTGGTTACAACGCGCCTATATACAGTATCACATAAAAGTGAGTACACCCCTCACATATTTGTAAATATTTTATTATATCTTTTCATGTGACAACACTGAAGAAATTACACTTTGTTACAATGTAAACTAGTGAGTGTACAGCTTGTATAACAGTGTAAATTTGCTGTCCCCTCAAAATAACTCAACACACAGCAATTAATGTGTAAACCGCTGGCAACAAAATGAGTACACATGAGTCAAAATGCCCAAATTTGGCCCAATTAGCCATTTCCCTTCCCGGTGTCATGTGACTCATTAGTGTTACAAGGTCTCAGGTATGAATGGGGACCAGGTGTGTTAAAGTTGGTGTTATTGCTCTCACTCTCTCATACTAGTCACTGAAAGTTCAACATGTCATCTCATGGCAAAGAACTCTCTGAGAATCTGAAAAAAAGAATTGCTGCTCTACATAAAGATGTATACAAATGGTGAAAACCTATAACTGGTGAGTTCCAATCAATTCACAGCAACACAATGAGTAAATACGCCTAAAGCTTCAGTGTATTTTCATATATGCATAAACTTAATAAATATAAGGTGAATCTATCACTTCTGACTTGTTCACAAAGTGGTCCCCTTTGTGAACAAGTCGGAAGTGACGAAACGCGTCTAAGGGCTGGCAATACAGCAACTCAGATACCACACTTGACTGTACGAGTGTCAATGCTGTGCTAATAGATAGTAAGGAGATGAAGGAGCGCAGTTACTTGACACTATTGATGTAAGATACAGAGCAGTTGCTCGAATTGGATGTTTGTGCAATATAGTTTTTAAGAAGGTTTTACACTATTGGAGGGTTCCCGTGTGATTTGTTCCCACACGTGGAGTGGCTTGGATCTCTGCATATGAGCACTGATCTTGGAGTCGATTGGAGTATGCCATATAAGCAGTGATTTTATGCCTGGTAAGCCTATGTCCATTAGGGCGATTGATTCACTGAAGCACACTGGTGGAGGAGTATATGGGTGTCATGTATGGAGTATGAGCACTCGTCTTCACATATGAGACTGTGATGCATTAATGGACATTTTTTTATGGACTATGTTTTTGATATGCACATTTAACAAAAAGCAGTTTGGAGACCACTGGCCTACGCTATAAGAAGATTGCCAAGAACCTGAAACTGAGCTGCAGCACGGTGGCCAAGACCATACAGCAGTTTAACAGGACAGGTTCCACTCAGAACAGGCCTCACCATGGTCGACCAAAGAGGTTGAGTACACATGCTCAGCGTCATATCCAGAGCAGTGGCGGCCTGTGGAATTTTTTTGGGGGGGCAGCAAACATTATGCCACCAACCCCCCAAGGTCCGCCCCCCCTCCCCGTTGCTCGTTCAGTCGCACTTACCCCATTGCGGCTTCCCATGCTCAGCGGGGGCCTCCCGTTCCCCTGCTCTCCACTGGTCTCCACAAGTCTCCAAGGTGGTGGCAGCTTCCGTTTCCTCCCTTCTTTTGGGCGGCCAATCGGGAGTCTTCTCTTTTCGGCCAGTCAGAAAACGGGTCTCATATCCGCTTCTGTTTGGCCGTATTGAGGATCAGTGTTACAATAGCGAATTTTCATCCGCTGTTGTAACACGTGGATTCACAGAGCAATGCTCTGCGCCACGAGCCACACTATTTTGAAGCCTATTAGAGCCTATGGCTCTAATCAGGTGCTTCAAAAAACACCCCTGCCGCTGTAATTCAGGCGCCCGGCATTCTGAAAGGAGCCGGACGCCTGAAAAGGGGGTGGCCGTGGCGGCCATGGATAGATCCCTGCTATGCATGAATCTATCCATTATGCATATAATGGATGGCTAGGAGGGGGTGGTGTCCCTAATGGATGGGCTGACACTTATCCAGAGGTTGTCTTTGGGAAATAGACATATGAGTGCTACCAACATTGCTAGAGAGGTTGAAGGGGTGGGGGTTCAGCCTGTCAGTGCTCAGACCATACAAAGCACACTGCATCAAATTGGTCTGCATGGCTGTCGTCCCAGAAGGAAGCCTCTTCTAAAGATGATGCACAAAATACAAGCAGACTAAGGACACTGGAACCATGTCCTCTGGTCTGATCAGACCAAGATAAATGTATTTGGTTCAGATTGTGTCAAGCATGTGTGGTGGCAACCAGGTGAGGAGTACAAAAATAAAGTGTGTCTTGCCTACAGTCAAGCATGGTGGTGGGAGTGTCATGGTTTGGGGCTGCATGAGTGCTGCCGGCACTGGGGAGCTACATTTCCTTGAGGGAACCATGATGCCAACAAGCAGAGCACGATCCCCTCCCTTCAGAGACTGGGCTGCAGGGTAGTATTCCAACATGATAACGACCCCAAACACACCTCCAGGACATGGAATCAATCAGTTTCCACGCTTAAGACAAATGCATCTACCATCTACCATCTACCATATATATATATATATTTCCATATACTGTGCATGAGAGTGGGGTCTTGCAAGTGTCAGACCACTCTCTACTGTCCACTCACATGACACCAGCAAACAGTAGATAAACAAGTATAACACCAGAATAGTAAATATAGCAATATTCAACCTGCTCTGAGGGAGAGAGTTCTTTGGTGAATGCAGCTGTATAATACATTTTAGCAAAATAATATAGGCTCCCTAAGTGTGGGGGGGGGGTGAGGAGTAGTTGTAGTTCAATGTTCCTTGCTGCTTAACAGTTCAGTTGATCTTCAGCTAGCTTTCTGTAGATTAACCACTTGCCGACCACCGATCGGCATCTGACGGCGGCAAAGTGGCTCATTCCCGCAAAACGCCGTCATACGATGGCGGCTGCGGGAACGAGTTTAGTGAGCGCGCGTGCGCCGCCGGAGGCGCGCCCGCGCGCTCACTGTGTTCGGGGAGGGCCAGGGAGCGGGTGCGGTGGCTTCGATTGCCGCCGGCTACCCGCTGCCTGGAGGCGAGGAAGCGAGGCCCCCCCCCCGGTAGCGCCCATCGGCCGCCGTTAGCTTCGGTGGCGTGGGCGAGGGACCGGGAGGGGCTTGTGTCACTCGCGCGCCCGCGCGGAGGCCGCCGCGTGCGCGCGAGTGATTTGAGCAAGGGCGTCGGCGGTAGCATACTGCCGCAAAACGCCCTTACTCGGTGAAACGGCGGCAGTCTACGGCTAGCCACCAGCCGTTCACCAATTAGATGTCTTTCGATCGACTTCTAGTTGACTTGACAATTCGTCGTTCCT
>BLSH010066718.1:29162-44367 GCA_018402905.1 Glandirana rugosa | reverse complement strand
ATTTAAAGTGATACACACATTTTGCAGAACAGTGATATGGGTACTCCGGGCTTATTTATACTTTTTGGACACAGTTTGAAGATGATTTTAGAACAGTTCTATGGCCTCTAATGTTAATTAATACTTTTCAGACCCATTTTGAAGATGATCTCCATTTTTGCATTTTTATGTTTTTATTTTTTTAAAAATATTTAAAGTTATTTCCCTTTCCCCATTTCTTTGTAGGGCACTTGTCCCACCCTTACCCACATTTTCCTTCCTTTTGCAGACCTCTAGGACCTTCCTGGGCTTTTTTACAGCATTTTTAAGATTTTTCATTAAAATTACCAGAACACCGGACCCGAACCCGGACTTTTTTTGAAAAGTCCGGGTCCGGGTCCCGGACACCCCAAAGTTTGGTACGGACCCGAACTTTACAGTCCGGGTTCGCTCAACTCTAGTTAACACCACTTTAATTTGTGCCCCCATCAACCCAACCATGCACTTGTATGAGAAAGTATCCTGTTCTATTTCTATTGCTTACTTTATGTGAAATCCCTGGTGTCCCTGCTAGTCCCCTTGGTTTCCTTTTAAAAACTGACCACACTAAGCAGGAGAACACACTGTAGTCAGTTCTCTAGCTATGCTGGGAACTCAGTATACTCTCCTCCAATGATCAGATTTGTCCTGACACGCCCCCGCTGCACAGCCATTCACTGGAATGTGTGCTGCTGTTTCTCCTCCCCACAGCTCTTATGCAGCTGAGAACAGAGGGAATATGATCACAGGCAAAAAAGGTATTTATAATGTTTTTTTTATATGTATACATAAGTGTTTTGCCTTTCATTTCTATTTTAAACAGAATAGGTTGTTTTACAAGGTGATCGTTTACAATCACTTTTATTTTATCTTAATGTTACACTAATAATTTATGCAAACTGTTTTTTTTTCTTGCATGCATCACAATGTAGCCTTGCAAGGGGAACAAAGCTTGCCTAAAATAAAACCAATGCATTCAATTTGAGCTATATCATTCTTCATTCTGCTACATTATATAAAATTCCCACAAAATATGTAAACTTTGTTCATTATATTTGGAGGTAAATGTATGAGGTTGAACACATTTTGTAAACAGTGCTATAGGAAAAATTGGAGGTAACTGCATTTTTTCTATTTCTTTTATTGTTTATTTGCAATAAATGCTAAGGAAATAAAAACATATGTATCCAAATTTGTTACCAAATTAAAGCCCTATCTGTCCCGAAAAAAAAAAAACAAAACAATGCATAACACTTTAGGGTAGACTATACAACCTTTAAGATGTAATTCTCAGCACTGAAACAGTGCCACACTAAATGCAATGAGATGGCAAAAAGCTGACTTAGCAGTTTTCAGCCACTGACAGCCAGAATATGCACCCTTTTAGGCCCCACCATGTTCCCATCAAGTGACTAAGGCATACTTATATGGTATCTATGTGCATAGAAGGGGTAGCTAAACATGCAGTTTTTACCTACTGTATTTGGGAAACCCGTGACTGAATTTACAATGAATGGAGGAGGAGCGGATGATTGATACATCCACTTCCTTTATTTATAAATTGTGTTTGTTTCATAGAAGCTGTAGTGACTCCAGACACCACAATTCAGATATGCCTTGTAATATCAAACATAGAGATGTTTATTGAAGAAGATACACGATACAAAAAACAATGACACCTCAGTCCCTTTCACAGTAGACACCTTGGAACCTCACACAGTTCTACCAGTGTCTTTTCCACTGCACAAAGGCACTCTGCAAAATTATTGTTGGAATTGACATCAGCTGCCTTGCCAACTTCTAGTTCTCTCATTGTCAGTTGCCGATCTTCATTGATTGTAGTCTGTAAATGTTCAATATTCTCAGGTGTTCTGCTTGTTGCAGGCCTTCCAGACTGTAAATCACTTTCAACAGATTCTCGACCATCTTTGAAGTATTTGTGCCACACTTTTATTTTTGTGCTGCACTCATTGTATCATCCCCAAAAGCCTTCTGAATCATCCAAATAGTTTCCGGGGAGGAATGTTCAGGTATAATGCAACATTTGATACAGATTTGTTGCTCTATTTGCTGTATCATTTTAAATGTGATGGCCACACAGTACACATATTCACTCGTCTAGTGCCCCCTCTTGTACAGTCAAGACATCATTATTTATGGTATTTTTTGAATACATGTATAGAAGGTGTACAGTATCTTCCATACAGCACTCATGCTTTAGCTACTTCAGCCCTGGAAGGTTTTACCCCCCTAAAGCAGTTGTACACCCACGTGGGAAAAAAAAAACTGTAAGGCAAAGGCATAATGAGCTAGTATTCACCACATACTAGCTCATTATGAATTACTCACCTTAGAACGAAGATCCAACAGGGCCGCCTGGTCCCCACTGTGAGAGCTGGCATCTTCCCTCTGGGGTTCCTTCCTGGTTCACGGCTCTGGTGCTGTGAGTGGCCGGAGCCGTGAGACGTTACTCCCGTGCGGGAGCCCTCCATTTCCGGCAAGGCCCGGCAGGATATGCCGGGCCTTCGCCGCAACTTCACTGCGCAAGCACCGCTGACGTCAGCAGCTGCATGCAAGGTGAATATCTCCTAAACTGCACAGGTTTAGGAGATATTCATTTTACCTACAGGTAAGACTTATTATAGGCTTACCTGTAGGTAAAAATCCCAACTGGGGGGAACCAAACGCTTTAATGACCAAGACATTTTTTGCGATACGGCACTGCATTACTTTAACTGACAATTGCGAGGTCATGCAATGCTGTACCCAAATAAAATGGATGTCCTTTTTTCCCACAAATAGAGCTTTCTTTTAGTGGTATTTGATCACCTCTGCAGTTTTTTTTTGCGCTATAAAAAAAGAGCGATAATTTTGCAAATAAAACAATATTTTTTATTTTCTGCTATAATGCATATCCAATAAAAATGTATTCTTCTATATATTTTTTGTAAAAAAATCCCAATAAGCGTATATTGATTGGTTTGCACAAAAGTTATATCATCCACAAACTAGGGGATTGATTTATGGCATTTTAATTGTTTTAATTGTTTTTACTGGAGCATAGATTTTTAGCGGGACTACGACATTTTGGCAGACAAATCTGACACTAAGTGACACTTTTTGGGGACCAGTGACACCAATACAGTGATCAGTGCTAAAAAAATGCACTGACACTGTATAACTTACACTGGCAGGGAAGGGGTTAACATTAGGGGCAATCAAAGGGTTAAGTGTGTTCCCTGGGAGTGTTTTCTAACTGGGTGGGGGATGGACTGACAGGAAGAACACAGAGATCCCTGTTCCTGCTTACAAGGAACAGAAGATCTCCGTGTACTTCCCTGTCATGATGGGGATCTGCCTTGTTTACATAGGCAGATCCCTGTTCTGCCTCTCTGTGGAGTGATCGTGAGTGGCCGGCAGATATGGGGTCTGCTGGACACTCTGATTTGCACCCCCTCCGTGCAGCGGGCACACCCACAGTATCTATTACACGAAATGACGTACAGGTATGTTGTTTCATGCAGGAGAGCTGCCCTGCCACAGTATATATGCAGTGGGCGGTCTTTAAGTGGTTAAGATGCTTATTCTCTAAATTGTGGAGGTGTGGTTTGGATCTCTGTTACAGGATGCAAACTGTATCTTCTTGATGATTTTGTTTTAATGCCTTATAAAAATGTTTAACAAATTGTGACATTATGTGAGGCAAACTAATAGATGAACGCTATGTGTAGCCTCGCATTCATTCATTTGGAGTAGACTAAGGTGGTATCCGGCCCGGGTTTTACCAGCCACCATGGCAGGGTTGGTTCTGGACTGGATTTTGTGGTCCACTGAGGTCCACTAGTAGCTGTGGTTTAAATAGACCAGGAAGAGAACAAGGCTTTGCTCCAACCCAGAACTCCGAGAGCGTTCAGCCTAAGAGAGCTGACACACTGAGTTTTGCACTTTGGAATAAAAGAAAGGTTTGCACTAACTTTGCTTTGTGGGTGTCTGGGAGCAGTCCTACACCGCTCAGATAGCTATGCTGAGATGTATAGTTAGAGCCTGGATAGCACGGTTTTATTTTATGTTTTATTTATTTTAAAAGCAACCCTTTTTACCAATAAACCTGGCTGCAAGCCAGATTTGAAGAAACTGCTGTCTCAACTGCCTTTTTGCCAGGAAAGGTGATCTCTCCACCAGAGCTAATCCCTCACAAAATATACACACACAAAAACTCAGTTGTTTTTTTTTCTTCTACACAATGTAGCTATGGTTTCTGATACCTTTAAATCTTTTTCACCATGTCTATTATTTCTCAGTTTATAGCTAAATTGACTATAAACATAACTCTTTAAAGGGGTTGTAAAGATGTTTTTTTTTCAATAACAAACATGTTATACTTGCCTCCTCTGTGCAGCAGTTTTGCACAGAGTGGCCCCAATCCTTCTCTTCTGGGGTCCCCTAGAGACTCTCCTGGCTCCTCTTCTCGAGTGTCCCCTCTGGGAAGCACTGTCACGTACCTGGTGGATGAGTCTGATTTATGCAGTAGGTAACCTCCCTTACGACCCTGACTCGGGAACCCCTGGTAGATTAGACAGGTGGCTCGGGAGTGCAGGATGGCACGAGGGTCGGACTGGGTCACTGGTGTTTGGTAGAAGTCCGTTGATGCACTCGTGCACTTGAAGAGTGGTCATACAGGCCGGGTCGTAGAACAGGCTGGCAGTGTGGTACAAGAGGAGCAGGCAGATGGATGGTCGGGTTCAGGCAGGGTCGTCAACAGGCGGGCAGGCAAAGTACAGGAGGGCTAGGCAGGAGAGTGGTCGTAGACAATCCAGGGGTCAGTGCAGGAAGAAATCAACAAAGTCAGGCAAGCCGGGTCACAGGGACAGAGAATCAGAGTACAGGTTGCTGGGGAACACACACTAAATGCTGTAGATCAGACAGCACTTGCTGCAGGGCGTGCACAGCAGAAATAGAGCCGCTTGGCGCCGTTTCCGGCACGCACGCGAGCCCGGGCACGCATGTACGTGCGTGAACGTGCACATAGTGCCAATAATGGTCAGAAATTCAGATTTTCTCTAACATTGCCCCAAGGGCTGCCCAGCTGGGCCTTCAGATCCGGGTGAGTACTCCAAAACGACTGGAGAAGTTCCTCTGCATGGAAGTGTCCCTCAGGTTCCCAGGAACTTTCTTCCGGTCCGTACCCCTTCCACTTGACAAGGTACTGAACCAAACCCCCTCTTCTTCTGCAATCGACGATGGCCTTGACTTCGTACTCCTCTTCTCCGTCCATGAGAACTGGTTCAGGTGGGGCCGTGTTCCTTCCGGGGAACTGATCCCTTGTTACGGGTTTGAGAAGAGAGACATGGAACACCGGGTGTACTCGAAGCAAAGAGGGCAGGTTCAGTTCGTAAGCCACATTATTGAGCCTCCTCTTGACCGGAAAGGGGCCCATGAATTTAGGTTCAAGTTTCCATGATGGGCACGAGAGCCTTAGGTTCCTGGTGGAAACCCAAACCTGGTCACCAGGCTTTAGATCCAGTTCCCCCCGCCTCCTTCTATGAAAGGCCCGTTTGTTGAGCTCCTGCGTCTGAGACAGGGTTTCCTGAAGGAGCCGGTTATTTCTTGCGAGGAAATCGGTGATGTTCTGCACTGCGGGTACGGCACTCTCAGGTATCACGTTGGGAAGGAAGGAGGGGTGGTAGCCGAGATTTGCCCAGAATGGTGACTGGTTGGTGGCAGAATGGACCGAGTTGTTGTAGGTGAACTCGGCTACCGGCAGCAGGGAGACCCAATCATCCTGGGCAAACAAGGAGTAGCAGCGCAGATACTGCTCCAGGGTCTGTTTTTTTCTCTCCGTCTGACCATTAGTTTGAGGATGGTAGGCTGAAGAGAAGGCCAGTTCTATTCCCAGGGTTGAGCACAGTGCCTTCCAGACTCTGGACGTAAACTGTACCCCTCGATCGGATACGATGTGGGTTGGTAGACCATGGAGACGGACAATCTCCTTAACAAAAGAGGGGGGCAGCTCCACTATAAAGTCCATGGAGAGCTGCGACCATGGGCGTTCAGGGATGGCAAGTGGTTTCAGGAGTCCCGAAGCCTTGGTTCTGTCGACTTTGCTGCAAACACAGATGGGGCAAGCTCTCACATATTCCCTGCAATCTTTGTCAGCCGATGGCCACCAGAACGATCTAGAGAGCAGATCTACCGTCTTGCGCCCACCAAAATGTCCTGCCAGTTTGTGGTCGTGGCATAATTCCAGTACGGCCAAGTTCCTTGGGGACGAAGATTTTCGTACCGAACCACCATAGCCCGTCTTGAAAGGTCACTCTGGGATCCGGTGTGGTGGAAGGCCCAGCAGCGTATCGCCTGATTTAAAACAGGAGGTCCTCTTGGACCAACAGAAAGCTGCATGCCGGGAGTATCATATCGGGTGGCGGACAGTTCCCCGTTTCCAAGAACATACGTGACAGGGCATCTGGCTTCACGTTTTTTGACCCCGGCCTGTAGGTTATATGCAGCTGGAAGCGGGATAAAAAGAGAGCCCATCTGGCCTGAGTCTTTTGGTGGTGCGCAAGTATTCCAGGTTTTTATGATCAGTAAAAACAAGGACTGGGTGCACGGCTCCTTCCAGAAGATACCGCCATTCCTGGAGAGCAGATTTTATAGCAAGAAGCTCCCTGTCTCCCACATCGTAGTTGCATTCTGGGGGTGTTAGTTTCCGGGAGTAGTAGGCAATAGGGTGCAGTGTGGCTTTTGGCCCCAATCTTTGTGAGAGGGCCACACCGACTGCCGTTCCGGAAGCATCCACCTCCAGTACGTAGGGCTGCGTAGAGTCCGGGTGCTTGAGAATCGGGGCGGAAGTGAAGAGCCACTTCAGATGCTGAAAGGCTACCTGTGCTTCTGGAGTCCAGTGAAAGTGGGAAGTTTGCTTTGTCAGTTGGGTGATGGGGGCGATCACAGCTGAGAACCCCTTGATGAACTTTCTGTAAAAATTGGCAAAACCAACAAAACATTGTACCGCTTTCTTGTCAGTGGGTGCCGGCCAATTTACAATTGCAGTGACCTTCTGGGGGTCCAATGTGATGCCCAAAACTGAAAGTATAAACCCCAGGAAAGAGATGCTGGAGCACTGGAAAGCGCACTTCTCCGCCTTAGCGTAGAGGCCATGTTGGCGAAAGCGGCTTAGCACGCTTTTGACATGGGTTCGGTGCTCCTCCAGGGAAGGGGAGAAGATGAGAATATCATCTAAATACACCACCACAAACAGGTTCACGAAGTCCCGGAGGATATCAATAACAAATTGCTGAAAGGTGGCTGGTGCATTACAGAGTCCAAACGCCATTTTCCATTCATCCCCTTCCCTGATCCTAATGAGATTATATGCTCCATGTAAATCCAGTTTAGAGAACACCCCTGTTGAAGTCCTGGCGGACGAAACGCATCGGGTGAAGCAGGCCTGCTCATCTAACATCACGCTTTTACCTATTGAGATTGGAATTCCATATCGCTTGTGACTCGTTTTAATCATGTAAGTGTGATTCTTTTTATTAAATTGTACTGGTTAACAGAATTACACTATGTAGCACCTTTATTTCTACTGAGGTTTATTGTGACCACATTTTGGATCCACTTCTCCAGTTTCGGAACTCTCTGGTGTACATGCTTATATGGTTCTGGAAAGCAACCACTGTAGTGGATGGGGTCCTGTGTGGAGGTGCCAGTATCTGTTTATTGAAGTCCATTTGAAGTTCCCTTGATGATTATAATCCTATGCGCATATGTCCTATTATCTCTGGTAAGAGTACCTTATCCTGATTCGGTGAAGGCTCACATTGCATGCGGGTGGATTACAGGAATTTGGAGTGCTATCTACACACCCTCTCTTCTATGTCTATTGACAGACCGCATTTGAACTTTTTTCATTTTTCGTTTTTCTTCACGGATTATTGATATATGTAACTTCTATTGAAAGACTTTATTTGTACTGTTTTTCTTGTTTTTTTCACTGAATAATTTCACATATCGATATATGTATCCTTGTAACACGGAGCAATTCTTTGATGTTTTGTTAGCGCTGCACTATTGATATATATTTTCAGTTTAGAGAACACGGTGGCGGAGTCAAGCCGTTGAAACAACTCCGGAACTAATGGAAGAGGGTACCGGTTCTTTATGGTGATCTTGTTGAGATCCCTGTAGTCAATACAGGGCCTCAAGGACTTTTTCAACAAAAAAGATTGTGGCCCCAGCAGGGGACGTGGAGGGCCGGATGAATCCCTTCTCCAGATTCTCATCCAGGTACGACTTAAGCGCTGCCAACTCTTTTTCCGAGACGGGGTAGATTCTGCCGAGCGGGACCTTCGTGCCAGGGAGCAACTCTATAGGGCAATCGTAGGGACAGTGTGGCAGCAGGGCATCCGCCCCTTTCTTGCTGAACACATCAAGAAAGTCATGGTACTTGGCAGGGACAGCAAGGCGGACCTCCGAGTCCTGGACAGAGTCCAGGCAAGAGCCTGCTAGGAGGGATCCCGCCTGAGGTGGGAAGCAGTGGTGCTGGCAATAAGTTGAAGGAAATTGAACACTGCCAGTGACCCAGTTAATGTGAGGGCAGTGTGCCCGAAGCCAGGGGAGTCCAAGGATGACTGGGGACAGAGGAGACGCAATGGCATCAAAGAGCAGACGTTTGGAATGACCGTTGCATGCTTGGGTCAACAGAGGGATGGTTTCATGGGTTATCAACCCGGATTTGATGAGTGACCCATCGGCCAGGTGAAGGGTCATCGGACGTGCCTTGGGCCTGAGGGGTATCTGATGTAAGGCTGCGAAGTCAAGGTCCAAGAAGCAGCCACAGGCTCCCGAGTCTATAATAGCGCAGACAGGAACCTCCCCAGTGAGCAGTTGCAGGACTACGGTAAGGACTGCATGTGTCTTGGGATCAGGCATGGTGAGTATTTCTCCTTGGCTGCATGACGGGACCTTACCGGACTTAACGGGGCAGGTCCGCACTGAATGTCTAGATCCTCCACAATACAGACACAACCCCTTGTACAATTGTCTCCATCTTTCTTCGGAGGAGAGAGTTGGGCATTGTGGCTTTGCCGGCCGGGGTACAGGAGCAAGTTCGGAGGAGGAGGAGTACGTGGGGGTGCCAGACCTTTCGGTACAACGTTCCTGCAGGCAGGAATGGCCAAAAGGGTTGGAGGCACGCCCACACGAGCCAATTCATCTTTCAGGGACTCGAACAGCCCCAGCCGGAACTGGGATCAAAGAGCCGCATTATTCCATGCGGTGTCAGCGCTCCGCGCTGGAACTCCACCACATAGTCCTCAGCGGGTGGTGGCCTTGCTGGAGGGCATGGAGCGCGGGCTCTGCTAGATGCGGGTCCTCATAGAGTCTGGCCATAGCCTGGAAGAATCGGGCAAGGCTTGTGGTCTCGGGAGCCGAGCGCTCCAGGAGACGGTGAGCCCAGGCCTGTGGCTCACCCAGGAGGAGTGAGATGACCAACCCCACTTTGGTATTTTCCTGAGAGAAGACACTGGGTTGCAGAGAGAAAAAAGTTCACAGGAACAGCGAAATGCCTGAAACTTCTTACGGTCCCCTGCAAACTGTTCGGGCAAAGGTACTTCTAGCTCCATGGGTGCTGTGATGAAGGTATGCTAGGGGAGCTCCCGGACTTGGTCCTCCAGCCGGAGGTAGCCAGAGTGCAGGTCCCTCACCGCTTGCGCAAGGCTGGTCACCTGCTCACACAGTTCCCTAGTAAGGGAGGCCCCCTGCGCAGACTCAGGCATGGCTGTCTGATACTATCACGTACCTGGTGGATGAGTCTGACTTATGCAGAAGGTAACCTCCCTTACGACCCTGACTCGGGAACCTCTGGTAGAGTAGACAGGTGGCTCAGGAGTGCAGGGTGGCACGAGGGTCGGATTGGGTCACTGGTGTTTGGTAGAAGTCCGTTGATGCACTCGTGCACTTGAGGGTGGTCATACAGGCCGGGTCGTAGAACAGGCTGGCAGTGTGGTACAAGAGGAGCAGGCAGATGGATGGTCGGGTTCAGGCAGGGTCGTCAACAGGCGGGCAGGCAAAGTACAGGAGGGCTAGGCAGGAGAGTGGTCTTAGACAATCCAGGGGTCAGTGCAGGAAGAAATCAACAAAGTCAGGCAAGCCGGGTCACAGGAACAGAGAATACAGGTTGCTCGGGAACACACACTAAATGCTGCAGATCAGACAGCACTTGCTGCAGGGCGTGCACAGCAGAAATAGAGCTGTTTGGCGCAGTTTCCGGTGCATTCACGTGTGCGGGCGAGCGTGAACGCGCGCGATTGCGCACATAGTGCCAAAAACGGTCAGAGATGCAGATTTTCTCTAACAAGCACTTTCCCTGGGGGCACTCGTGTAGGCGTGCTCCCAAGTCTGCTGCTGTGTCCATTGACACAGACACCAGGACTTGGCCCCGCCCCTGGCTCCTGCATCACTGGATTTGATTTACAGCAGTGAGAACCAATGGTTCCTGCTGCTATCAATCTGTCCAATGAAGACCCGAGGCAGTGGCTGGAGCTGCTGGGCACATCCCCATTGCTGGAACAATCGGGTTCAGGTAAGTAAAAGGGGGACTCTGGGGGGCTGGTGCACTACAGAAGGTTTTTCACCTTAATGCATTCTATAATGACTTCTATAAAAACCTTGATTTACAACCACTTTAATCTGTAATTTGCATTTGAAACAGCTAACAATGCATGAATTGTGCCAGTTTAAAATATTACCTTTTTTAACCTATTTGATTAAAAAAATTGCTATACACTTACTAATTGGGGCTATATATAGTGTAAAATAGACAACGCTCCTTAACTGATACCACCCTGTTTATTCAACACCAGCAAATAATGACTCCTTCATAAAACAGGCTGCAATGTGAAGCCCGCGGTGTCAATCAGAGGGTCCCCTGTTTATTGTTGCAGAGAACACTCCATAATAGAAGGAGAGGTAGGTCACATAACTTTGGCAGGTCATGTGAGAGGGACCTCTTCCTCTGCACTTTCAGATTTTAAAATGAATGGGGTTTTGCTTGCTTAGGAGTTCTAAGAAAGCAAAGAAGATGGCACATTTCAATAGTGAATGTTTTTTAAAGCAGAAGTATGACCACAAAATGGGCTCCTTAGCGCATAGATGTAATTCCATTATTATTCTTTTATAATAAAGTTTATATCATCTTACAGCTCTTTTTTATATTTTCAATTTAAAAGCATAACATTCATTAGGTGGGATATATTGCATAGTAGTAATCAAAAAAGCCCTCTAAACAGTTAAAAAATAGTATTGCTTATCTGGACATGGTCAAGGAGAAGCCATCTAAGTGCAAATTATTTAAGTCAAATATATGGAAAGTATAATCATAAATGGCACATTTTGTAGTGCTGTTTAACCTTAGAGAGCAATAATATGTGTAATAACATTGAGAATTAGTACATTTTACATGACTTAAATAACTTTGGTTTAACTTTGAGAAAGCTGTAAATCAATCATATTATCTGTTTTATAAGATACGCAGTGTCTGTTAAATTTTTAGTACCTTATGATTTTGACTCTAGTTCAAAATAAAGTCAAGATGAGATTCATTTTAAAACTACAAGTTTTAAAAAGACATTTATTTGATATGCAGTCCAGTAGACAGCTACTGTATATGCTATGAACTTGATTTTGCATAATCTACTACTTTTGTATAATCTACTACTAGTTGTTTATTTTTTAATTTATTATGTGTTTTGTTTTTATTCACAATTTATATTTTGTAACAGTAACACAATTATTGTAGTAACATTAGGACATAATTACAATTTACAATTTAGGATAGGATTTGGTTAAAATCAGCAATATGTAGATTATATCACCAATTTGCTAATTAACAGACTATGTGGGATTGTGCGTTTTGTTTGATAATGGCTACAGCCAGTCTCAGAAGCAAATGCAATAGTACAGCTACTTGAATTAAAATGAAGTGCGGCACTTCATAAAGTAAAAATAATATTATTTTGTGAAGTGCTGCATTTATTTGTATGTCATGTCTTGAATTGGTGTAAAAACACTATATTAAGTGCTGGCTAGCTGATAGAAAGTTAATATATCATACAGAGTTGTGCAGAGAGTTTTTTGTGTATTTAATAGTACAGCTACTAACTTCTTCACCTCAGATTATGGTACAGCCTTTCCTGGACACTCAACTAATTTCAAATTGGAATATGGAAGAGTGCAAACCATTTTTTTTTTTTGTTCAAACCTTTTTTTTTTGTTTCTTGAGAAATGTGTATTGCTGTAACTTTAAAGAGGATGTGACTACCCCCAGATAAGCTGGTTCTCAGTTTGTACATTACAGTATACTGTATGTCCATAATTTAAAAAAAATAGTTTACAGACATGCATTGTGACAGTGTATCTTCAACATTGGTGATAGCTGAATCTGCGTGGGTTCATTTTGCGGGCACGTTCAGTGAACATGTCCAAAAATCTGCAAAATGTGAACCTTAAAGTGAAGCTCATTAAAATCAGAAGGAGGTGAATCTTGAAAATCAGTTCTCTCCATTGTCAAAGCTAGTAGGTAAGGGATTTCCAAGCAAAAGGCATGCAGAGCTGGGCATTGCTGGGAAAAACCTGTATCAATGCAAAAAAAATGCAGCTTGGTGGGGAGCAGCTCTTTAATTATGCTTAAAATGAAATATAAAAAATGTTCAATTCCTTAAAATAACATACGTGTGGGGTGCCTTAAGCCTGCCTGTGAAATGTCCACATCTTGGACAAAAGTGACATTATAAAGAAAAAAATACTATTTGCTCCTAAATTACAGTTCCTGACTAGCTTTGTTGTTTGTAAACAAAGTCATTTTCAAGGCTATTGAGCAAGGGATTGTCAAACGAAGGGCACAGGGACCTGGACACAGCCTGGGAAGCATGTATCTTTTGAAAAAAAAGTTATTATTATTATAATACAAATTTTATATAGTGCCAACAGTTTGTGTAGCGCTTTACAATGTTAGGGCAGATGGTACAATTACAATACAGTTCAATACAGGAGGAATCAGAGGGCCCTGCTTGTTAGAGCTTACAATCTAGGAGGGAGGGTCAAGTGATGCAAAAGGGTAAAAACTGTGGGGGATGAGCTGATGAAGAAAATAAAAGAACAGTCGTTACATGGAGTTAGGATAGGCTTCTCTGAAGAGAAAAGTTTTCAGGGATCACCTAAAAGTGGATAGATTTGGAGATTGTCTGACAGATTTGGTCACATGATAAACTGCAGGGTCTGCCTGAGTGCTGAGTGTTCAGGTAGGAGGAGATTTCCACTACAGCCTTTTGTCCTCATGCTGTTATGGGAGGCAGATCATCCATCAATCAAGATGTGACATCCCAACCACTGTTTTCTTTTTTAGTTACTGGGCATGGAGGAGGAGGAAGGGACTGAGCTGCCATTTAGGATCTGTATACATGCCCACATGTGTGATGTCAATATCATGTAACCTGAAAAGCTCATCTCAACAAGGAAATGTTCTTTCCGGCAATAGAGACCAAACTGAGCATGTGCAGCCTTACTACTCTGACTGTGTCTTATCTGGCCTTGCCAAGAGAGACCCTGAAGGAGGGGGAGGATCTGTCCATGCAGGAACAAAGAGCCTTTTTACACAGTACAGAATATTAACCCCTTAAGTTTCACAGTGAGTATATCAAGTATGCTATCCTGCATATACAGACTGATTTTACTGTTGTGGGTTTACTAACAGGAAAGCATTAAAAAGTAACAATTTCTTTATCTAACATGCTTGGGGAATGCCTTAAAACTGCACCTAAAGCGGCATACCTGTAAATTGAGCAAAATTAAATCCTGGCTGCTTCATTCTCTTCGTACACATAAAAAAAGAGGTTGGAATTCCCCTCAACATCTGCGTCAGTACCTTGTTCTAGATGATGGTCTGGTATGAATTGTAAGGAGAGACCCCCAAACAAAGCTCCAAAACAAAGCATGAGGTGCCCAAACTCCAGGCCATACCATTATCTGAGCATGTAGCCTGGCTAGGCAGCACAGGGAGGGAGCAAGGAGCTTTCAGCAGTTTCTCCTAAACCATACTAGGCCACATGCCCTCATTATGGGTAGAATACTATGTCAGGGAGCCCCCTTAGCAAAGCACCTTGCTGTTCGCCATGTTGAAGGTGTTCATCCACATCTGTACAAATGGTTGGCGCTGCAGAGATCATCAATCTAGTAAAGATGATCTATATCTATGCCTCAAGGATGAAGAAGGAGAGGGATGTGCCTGCATTAGGCCATGGCTGTGTTCAGGTTTCTTGCTAACAACACCCATGTAAATCACTATCTATGCCCAACAGCACAAGTGTTGGCCTGGAAAGTGAGTGAGCATTGCAGGAGCATGTGATTATTTAAATGCTGGGGGGGGAAATATTTCACTGCCACTGATACAAATGTGGGGTTAAAAAAAATGACACTGTCACTGACACCAATGTGGGGGTTAAATTTCACTGCTAATGACCAAATTATGGAGTCAAAATCTTTACTGACAATAATGTGGAGGTTACATTTTATTGCCACTGCCTGATTGGATATTCTCCTTGTTGCTTTATACTGCATGGTACCAGTGGGGGATTTTAACATGTTTTTCAACCCAGTGTTGAGGAGACAGCGCAGTTCTAACCTTCCTTTGTACTTTGTCCTACTACTTTACAACAAATAATTACAGAGATGGGCTTTATTGATCTTTGGAGACACTCTTTCCCAGATATTAAGTCCTTTATGTATTTCAATACTTCAGAGCAGCTAAACCGTTCTTAGTTAAACAGAAGTGTTTTGAGTATGACAACCACTCCAGCAAATTATTAGCCTATATTGCTGAGCAGGGGGTGGCTACGGGGGCTGGAGCCCCGAATGCCATGCCCTCAGCCCTGAGCCTCCCGGGGGGGGGCCCTAATGGCGGTGTCAGGTTGCTCGGCGGGCGGGTGACCTGACTGAAGCCATAGGTGAGCGGCTTGATAGAGCCCCGAGCAGGTGGCTCTACAGAGCCGCCAAGCGGCTGCTTTCAGCCGCCAAGCGGCTACATTGAAAGCTATCCCTCCCTCTCTCTCTCCACATTGCGGCGACGGGGGGCGGAGCGGGTGGATGGAGCTGTGGATGGAGCTGTGGGGGGGTGGATGGCTCTGTATCGGCG
>BLSH010066713.1:2133300-2154027 GCA_018402905.1 Glandirana rugosa | reverse complement strand
GAGAGAGGACACAGGAAGAGGAAGTAGTATAGCAGAGTGCACCAGGAACAGGAAGTTACAAAGTAGAGTGAACTAGGAAGAGGAAGTTAGCTCACAGAGGATGGGAGGTAAACACTTAGAAAATACAATAGAAAGGTGTAATATCCAAAAGAACCACAAGATGGCATTGTAATAACCAACTATAAAAACATTACTATAGCTGCATATTTATGTTACATGCAAATCATGTAACAGAACAGGGACAATTGGCTGCTCAGCTGTTCCATGGCCAGGTGTGTGTTATTCCCTCAGTTCATTTCAAGTGTGCTATTTGCATTTGGAATCTGTTGCTGTCAACTCTCAATATGAGATCCAAAGAGCTCTCACTATCAGTGAAGCAAGCCATCATTAGGCTGAAAAAAACAAAACAAACCCATCAGAGAGATAGCAAAAACACTAGGTGAGGCCAAATAAACTGTTTGGGACATTCTTAAAAAGAAAGAACGCACCGGTGAGCTCAGCAACACCAAAAGACCTGGAAGACCACAGAAAAAAAAACAGTGGCGGATGACCGAAGAATTCTTTCCCTGGTGAAGAAAACACCCTTCACAACAGTTGGCCAGATCAAGAACACTCTCCAGGAGGTAGGTGTATGTGTGTCAAAGTCAACAATCAAGAGAAGACTTCACCAGAGTGAATACAGAGGGTTCACTACAAGATGTAAATCATTGGTTAGCCTCAAAAACAGGAAGGCCAAATTAGAGTTTTCCAAACAACATCTAAAAAAGCTTTCACAGTTCTGGAACAGCATCCTATGGACAGATGAGACCAAGATCAACTTGTACCAGAGTGATGAGAAGAGAAGAGTATGGAGAAGGAAAGGAACTGCTCATGATCCAAAGCATACCACCTCATCAGTGAAGCATGGTGGTGGTAGTGTCATGGCATGGGCATGTATGGCTGCCAATGGAACTGCTTCTCTTGTATTTATTGATGATGTGACTGCTGACAAAAGCAGCAGGATGAATTCTGAAGTGTTTTGGGCAATATTATCTGCTCATATTCAGCCAAATGCTTCAGAACTCATTGGACGGCGCTTCACAGTGCAGATGGACAATGACCCGAAGTATACTGCGAAAGCAACTAAGAGTTTTTTTAAGGGAAAGAAGTGGAATGTTATGCAATGGCTAAGTCAATAACCTGACCTGAATCTGATTGAGCATGAATTTCACTTGCTGAAGACAAAACTGAAGGGAAAATTCCCCAAGAACAAGCAGGGACTGAAGACAGTTACAGTAGAGGCCAGGCAGAGCATCACCAGGGATGAAACCCAGCGTCTGGTGATGTCTATGCGTTCCAGACTTCAGGCTGTAATTGACTGCAAAGGATTTGCAACCAAGTATTAAAAAGTAAAAGTTTGATTTATGATTGTTAATCTGTCCCATTACTTTTGGTCCCTTAAAAAGTGGGAGGCACATATACAAACTGTTGTAATTCCTACACCGTTCACCTGATTTGGATGTAAATACCCTCAAATTAAAGCTGAAAGTCTGCAGTTAAATCACATCTTGTTAGTTTCATTTCAAATCCTTTGTGTTGGTGTATAGCGCCAAAAAGATTAGAATTGTGTCGATGTGCCAATATTTATGGACCTGACTGTACATTTCCCTTGAGGCATTGCAAGGCTGACAGTTACAATTACTCCCAGAGGCATGATGGGACTTGTAGTTTTGCAACAGCTGGAGGGCTGCAGGTTGCCTACCCCTGTGATAGACCAACACAAAGTGGCACATAATTGTGAAGTAGAAGAAAAATGATAAACGTTTTTTCAAAATGTTTTACAAATAAATATGTTTAAAAGTGTGGGGTGCATTTGTATTCTGCCCCCATGAATGAATACTTTGTAGAACCACCTTTCACTGCAATTACAGCTGTAATTCTTTTTGGTTATGACTCTACCAGCTTTGCACATCTAGAGAGTGACATGTTTGCCCATTCTTCTTTGCAAAATAGCTCAAGCTCTGTCAGACTGGATGGAGAGCGTCTCTGAACAGCAATTTTCAAGTCTTGCCACAGATTCTCAATTGGATTTAGGTCTGGACATTGACTGGGCCATTCTAACGCATGAATATGCTTTGATCTAAACCATTCCATTGTAAATCTGGCTGTATGTTTAGGGTCATTGTCCTGCTGGAAGGTGAACCTCCGCCCCAGTCTCAGGTCTTTTGCAGACTAACAGGTTTTCTTCTAAGATTGCCCTGTATTTGGCTCCATCCATCTTCCCAACAACTCTGACAAGCTTCCCTGTCCCTGCTGAAGAAACGCATCCCCACAACATGATGCTGCCTCCACGATGTTTCACGGTGGCATGGTGTGTTCAGGGTGATGTGCAGTGATAGTTTTCCACCACACATAGCGTTTGCTTTTAGGCCAAAAAGTTACATTTTAGTCTCACCTGACCAGAGCACCTTCTTCCACATGTTTGAGGTGTCCCCCACATGGCTTCATGCAAACCGCAAATCGGACTTCTTATGACTTTCTTTCAACAATGGCTTTCTTCTTGCCACTCTTCCATAAAGGTCAGATTTGTGGAGAGCATGACTAATAGTTGTCTTGCGGACAGATTCTCCTACCTGAGCTGTGGATGTCTGCAGCTCCTCGAGAGTTACCATGGGCCTCTTGGCTGCTTCTCTGATTAATGCTCTCCTTGCCCGGCCTGTCAGTTTAGGTGGACGGCCATGTCTTGGTAGGTTTGCAGTGGTGCCACACTCTTTCCATTTTCGAATGATGGATTGAACAGTGCTCTGTGAAATGCTCAAAGCTTGGGATATTTTTTATAACCTAACCCTGCTTTAAACTTCTCCACAACCTTATCCCTGACCTGCCTGGTGTGTTCCTAGGCCTTCATGATGCTGTTTGTTCACTAAGGTTCTCTAAAAAACTCAGAGGGCTTCACAGAACAGTTGTATTCACAGTATCTCACAAAAGTGAGTACACCCCTCACATTTTTGTAAATATTTTATGATATCTTTTCGTGTGACAACACTGACGAAATGACACTTTGCTACAAAGTAATGAGTGTATAGCTTGTATAACAGTGTATATTTGCTGTCCCCTCAAAATAACTCAACACACAGCCATTAATGTCTAAACTGCTGGCAGCAAAAGTGAGTACACCCCTAAGTGAAAATATCTGAATCAGGCCCAATTATCCATTTCCCTCCCCAGTGTCATGTGACTCGTTAGTGTTACAAGGTCTCAGGTGTGAATGGGGAGCAGGTGTGTTAAATCTGGTATTATCGCTCTCACTCTCTCATACTGGTCACTGGAAGTTCAACATGGCACCTCATGGCAAAGAACTCTCTGAGGATGTGAAAAAAAGAATTGTTGCTCTACAAAAAGATGGCCTAGGCTATAAGAAGATTGCCAAGACCCTGAAACTCAGCTACAGCACAGTGGCCAAGACCATACAGTGGTTAAGCAGGACAGGTTCCACTCAGATCAGGCTTCGCCATGGTCGACCAAAGAAGTTGAGTGCACATTCTTGGCGTCATATCCAGAGGTTGTCTTTGGGAAAGCAGCGTATGAGTGCTGCCAGCATTACTGCAGAGGTTTAAGGGGTGGGGGGTCAGCCTGTCAGTGCTCAGACCATACGCCACACACTGCATCAAATTGGTCTGCATGGCTGTCATCCCAGAAGGAAGCCTCTTCTAAAGACGATGCACAAGAAGGCCGACAAACAGTTTGCTGAAGACAAGCAGACTAAGGACATGGATTAATGTCCTGTGATCTGATGAGACCAAGATAAACTTATTTGGTTCAGATGGTGTCAAGCGTGTGTGGTGGCAACCAGGTGAGGAATACAAAGACAAGTGTGTCTTGCCTACAGTCAAGCATGGTAGTGGGAGTGTCATGGTCTGGGGCTGCATGAGTGATGCCGGCACTGGGGAGCTACAGTTCATTGAGGGAACCATGAATGCCAACATGTACTGTGACATACTGAAGCAGAGCATGATCCCTTCCCTTTTGAGACTGGGCCACAGGGCAGTAGTCCAACATGAGAACGACCACAAACACACCTCCAAAACGACCACTGACTTGCTAAAGAAGCTGAGGGTAAAGCTGATGGACTGGCCAAGCATGTCTCCAGACCTAAACCCTATTGAGCATCTGTGGGGCATCCTCAAATGGAAGAGCGCAAGTTTTCTAACATCCACCAGCTCCGTGATATCGTCATGGAGGAGTGGAAGAGGACTCCAGTGGCAACCTGTGAAGCTCTGGTGAACTCCATGCCCAAGAGGGTTAAGGCAGTGCTGGAAAATAATGGTGCGCACGCAAAATATTGACACTTTGGGCCCAATTTGGACATTTTCACTTAGGGGTGTACTCAATTTGTTGCCAGCGGTTTAGACATTAACGGCTGTGTGTTGAGTTATTTTGAAGGGACAGCACATTTACACTGTTATACAAGCTGTACACTCACTACTTTACATTGTAGAAAAGTGTCATTTCTTCAGTGTTGTCACATAAAAAGATATAATAAAATATTTACAAAAATGTAAGGGGGTGTACTCACTTTTGTGAGATGCTTTATACTGGGATTAAATTGCACACGGGTGGACTCTATTTACTAACTAGGTGACTTCTGAAGGCAATCGGATCCACTAGATTTTAGTTAGGGGTATCAGAGTAAAGGGGGCTGAAAACAACTGCATACCACACTTTCAGATATTTATTTGTAAAACATTTTGAAAACCTTTTATCATTTTCCTTCCACTTCATAATTTTGTGCCGCGTTGTGTTGATCTATCACATACAATCCCAATAAAATACATTTACGTTTTTGGTTGTAACATGACAAAATGTGGAAAATGTCAAGGGGTATGAATACTTTTTCAAGGCACCGTATTCCTTAACCTCCCTGGCGGTATGATTATGTCAGGAATTTTGTACCAAAAGCGGTACCATTTTTTTGCATGGAAATTTGGTGTTATGTATTGTAGGCCTGCAATTCTTAGTAATTACTTACTTAAACCTGACCAATCAAGACTCTAGTAGACATCCCAGATGTGCTAAAGTTTGAAACACAAAATCATGAATTATAATTTAATAAATCATATAATTTTATTCAATAATGTAATAAAAAATTATGAAATTTGTCAAACAAAGAAAATTCAATAAACATCCTGAGTGTGGTAAATTTTGAAACATGGCACTGCGCAAAGTCCGACCTGACAGTAGAGACAATGGAACCTGGTTTCTTTTCTGACTTTTCTTGCTATCTCTCTTTGAGCAGCAAACCACGCACATCCTGGTAGGTGCTGCCTTTTTTGCCGTTGGCGGGATGTAGTCGGGAAAATGACGACCAGTCAGGCGTTCTGGGTTGACAACGTCAGCAGCACGACGTCCAGGTCTGTTCACAGCTACTGATGGCGTCTGGTGGTTGACAAAAATCCGCTCAGCCACCTGCCAGATAAACTCAGAATGAACAAGAGGCTTGTCACTCTTTGCTCTGTGCAGGATATATGCATTCCAAAGGCATTGTTCCAGAAGATGCCTCAAGATTTTCTTATAATATTTTTTTTGCTGTTTGCGCATAGCCGGATTAAAGGTCATTGCCTGATCGGCTCTGTCAACACCTCCCATTGTGTGATTATAGTCTATCACGACTTGCGACTTTAGCACATCTTTCGCACCTTTTGTGTGGACCATGGCAGTGGAGGTATTGTGCACAGTGCTCATGAGACACACGTCCTTCTTGTCTCGCCATCGCATTGTCATCATCTTACCCTTCTGCCAGGCAACCATTTCTCCGGTTTTGAGTTTTTTCTTGGCAAACATAGATGGCATGTCACGTCGGTTAGGCCTAACGGTACCATATGCATCAGTCTTATTTGTAGCAAAACCTCATACAGTTCCAGAGACGTGTAGAATTTGTCTGTGGTCACACAATATCCCTGGTTCAGCAATGGCTCCAGCAGTGTAAGGACAGATGATGTGGCCATCCCATAGCCGCTGTACCTGGGGTTGAACTTCATGCCTTTACCGGTGTAAATGACCGAATTCCAGAAGTACCCAGTGGATGACTCGCAGAGCATGTAGGATTTGATGCCAAACCGAGCTCTTTTGGATGGAATGTACTGTATCCAGCTTAGGCGTCCCTTGCAGGCCATCAAACTTTCATCCACGCTGACATCCCTTTCTGGCACGTAGGTGTGCTGGAAATTGGTCACAATAATTTGGCATACCTCCCAGGGCGCAGGATGCGTGGCCTCATCAAATTCTTCATTGTTCGTGAAGTGGAAATACTTCATGATGGGGGAAAACTGGTATTCTGACATCACGGTGCCAAAAAACGGAGTGGCCAGAAACTTATTGGTGGTCCAGTACCATTTCTGGAGCGGTTTCCCCACCACCCCCTGAAGAATGATGAGTCGCAGATGTCCTCTTTGGTCACCGGTTCCCACTTTCTGTTTCTGGAAAACCTGGCATGCAACGTAGCGGATTGCTGCTCTTGGTAGCGATTTGTCTCCGTGACAATTTTTTCATTTACCTACTCAGTGAGGAATAATTGCAGGTATGCCACAGGGTTGTCACGCTCAACATCTACCTTCATCCCAGGTGATCCAGTGAATGGGAATCTTGGGGGCGCTACCTGGTCCATATCGCAGTCAATGGGGCACCAAGCTGTCACTTGCCAGATCAGTGTCAGTGTCAGACGACAAATCTCCCCACGACTCACTATCGCACAGTTCTGCGAGCGCCTCCGTGTCGCTGTCGCGGTCACTCAACTGGTCCAAAAGCACTTTTGTAGTAAAGTGGCGCTTTTTTGATGCCATGTTATAAATGGGCACAAATGACAGTAAAATGGCAGGCAAGGGGCACTGTACAGTGATCAAGTGTCAGATCTGAGGTGATACAGTGTAATCCTCTCAGATTACAACGTATCACCTCTTTTATGTGTGTGTGTCACTTTTATATTTTCCCTTTTGAATTTCCCGCCCAGTTACGCTCCCATGCGCCGCTGCTGCTCGCAGGGAACGGAACTAGGAAGTCACATGCCGGCGATCACAGCGGGGGACATCGCTGGATCGCCAGGAGAAGGTAAGGGGACTCCGCTGACAGCTCTGCAATGCTACCCCGAGCGTGACTCAGGATTACCGCTCCTGGCAGTGAAAATTAACCCCGAGTCACGCTCGGGATTACCGCCAGGAAGGTTAATAAGCACACCAAATGTCTTTGCAAATCCACCTATTACCACATGTAGAGTCCTCCTCTAGTTTGGCTGTTAGGCTAAATTTAGTTTTGGCTTCACTGCAGTCAGTGAAGCAGTTATTTGTTGTTTTTGTTTGGTGAGGGTTTCCTAGGCTGGGTGATTGTTTTCTCCTACCTGTTCTGGAATAAGCTTCCAGAATATAGGGCAGGGAGGCTTCAACATCCAGTTATTTATCATGTCTCAGCCAATCCCTGAAAGGTGGCATCCAAAAGTTGGCTAGGAAGGTGATACATGTTTTGGGGGCCTTTCCAGAGTGTTCTTCCTCTGCTAGGAGGGTTTCAGTTTGGCTGCTGCCCTGGGAGGCAGCTATAGTGTGCTGGGCCATAGCAAGTGCTGAGCTAAAGGCTAGGAGAAGATTGCTAAAAAGATTTTTGCTGGAGGCCACTGTCCTAAAGTCCTAGTATGGAGCAGGATCTATCCCCTCCCTCACCGAGGAACTACATGTGGAAGTTGAGTGGCAGTTAGTTCCTGGGACATTGTGAGTAAGACCTATTGTCGGGCTGAAAGCTGAAAATGGCGTGGGCAAGAAGGGCTGAAAGTGCCCTGTATTAAAAGTACATTTAAAATGTGGTTAAAGTAAAAGCAAAGGCAAAACTTTTTTAAGAACTGGATAGAGTGCAGAGGGGTTAGAACACCTGTCCATTTTTATTACTATCTGTGACCCCATTAAGGAGATTCACACTCTCTATTTGTCCTGTTTACCATTATAATTGAAAGTGAAAGTAAAGAAATTCCATATTTTGAGTCATCTCCAGAAGAGCAATAGAGGGGAAATCTTCCAATGAGGACACTAGTTCCGGTGACCTAGGGACCCACAAGGAATTCCCTTAATTTGTAGGGATTTCCTCTCACGTCCTGTTTGGCTATGGGACCGGAAGTGAAGAGAAATCCCTGCAATGGGACACAGATGGCGGAAAAAAAACCTCACAGGGGTTATAACCTTCCCTTGCTCTATCCAAAATAAAAAAAAAGCTTTGCCTACATGTAGTTCTACTTTAAGCTGGACCCCAAGTCTGTAGTGTGGGGATTCTTCTTGCAGTGTCCACATGACTCTGTAGCATTGTGAACCCTGCCTATTGGTTGACAGAAGAGCAGTGGTGGCTGATGCCCAATATTTTGGGGGGGTGGCAAACAAACCTGCCCCCGCACTTGCAGAGCTGCCACCCGCTGCCACCAGTGCCCCCCTCACTTGTGCCAATGCCACCCCCCAGGGGATGGACAGGAGGGTGGCGGCCTTACCTTAGGAGAGGTCTAGCAGGCTCTCAAGCTGTGCACCCCGAGCCCACCCTTTTTTGAAGCCAACTAGAGCATTAGGCTCTAATCTCATGCTTCAAAAAGAAAAACCCCATTGGAATACATGCATCAGGCACCCTGCATTTAGGTTAGGGGCCGGGCGCATGGATTAAGGGGGCGGCGCCCCTGCACCTCGTATGGTCAGGCTGTCACTGCAGAAGAGTCCATCATATTACAAAATGGTGGGCCTGGTTTGCAGCTTCTAATCACTGGTTACTGCTGACGGTCTTGTGCTGTCAGGTACATTTTTCTGGATTTATTATTTGTATTTTTAAAAAAAAAACATATTTTCAAGGTGCAGGTGCGGTGGAAAATGTTTTATTTATTGCTCTAGGTTGGGCTTTAATGAAATTTACTATGGAATGGAGCTGGAAAAGTTATTTGATCTTAAACTTTAATTGTAATTTATTGAACTTTAAAACTAGTCAATGTCATGCAAGTTAGCCAGTTATCTGGTGATTTGGGAACCCCTGCTTGTCAGACACAAGATGAGTTCCCAAACACTGCCAAAATAAGTGTGATAAGACTTGTCACAGACCCACCAATCAGATTCCTGCCTTGGGAGGTTGAATGTGATTGGTGACACGAAAAGCAGAGAGAGAGGAAGTTATACAACAAAATATCATTCCAGTAAAAATATGAAGTGCTGTGTGAATTGTGACAGAAGCAGATTACACATAGCTCAGATTAAGGTAGAGTGAATTTTGATTTGAGCACAGCTGCAGTGTTTGCTTGATTGCACTATTTATTGGTATCACTAGTTGCCTGGATTTGCACTTTAAAGAAAAAAATATATATATGCCTTATTAATACATTAGCAAATAAAAGAAAAATGTGAACCATCACCATAAATGAAAGAGACATGACTGAGGAGAAGCATCAACTTGCTACTAATCACCCTTCAGCTGGATGTCAGGTTCTATTACACAGAGCATTTTTCATGCTAACAGGAGTAGGAAGAGGCTCTGCGTTATGCATTTTATTGAACATATAATCAGCCATAGTAGTGAGTCCTTGGATCAGAGACCGGTCACAGTTATCTGATTGTCTGGAATGCAAAGACCTATCCACAGCACAGACAACTAATAACATCAGATGTAATAGAAATAAATTATAGATGATTTGAATTTCCTCTGAAAAAAATAACATTTGGTTTCCAGTGGTTGTACAGATTAGACTTCTATTTTTTTAAATTAAAAAAGGCAACTCTTTAAGGAAATATTCAAAAATCCAAAAGCCAGTCCTTCACATGCGGTGGAGAATAACAAGGTTTTAAAAAAATAAACTAAAATAAATTGTAATCTAATTTAACTTTCATGATTGTGTTATTCTGATATAGTAATCAGAAGTGGAAAATCATCAGATCTGATATTAGTTGACATATGCTCTGTCAGGCTGGGTTTACACCTTATACCAATGCGGCTCACAGCAGGGGTTCGGTGCGTCCTGGTTCACCGTTTCAGGTCCGATTTCAGCCCAAATTTTTGGCTGAATTCAGACCTGAAATGGACCAAAAGACGCACAGGGCTCCTGTGCAAATTCGCAACGGAGCCACTTTGGAGATATGGGAACCGGCTCCATAGAGAGCCAGTCAAAATCTCCTGCTATTGCGAATTGGATACCGGAACCTAAAGGACCAGCATTTTTAGTGCATTTTTAGTTTTGCAGAAACACACAACAGTCCATAAAACATGGTTTCCTATGTTACACGTTTACATCTTAGCATTTTATGGAAAGGGCCAGGAACATTTTTCTGGTTTTTGGTTCCATAATCTTCAATGGATCAAAAACGTGTATTGAAAAACGTAAAATGCACCTGGTGTATGCAAACTGCAACCTGCATAGATGTGAACCAGGCCTTACTGTACACTGCAGATAATTAATAAAGATGGCAGGGCCCAGAATGATGTTTGTATTATGCCGTAAATATATACTAATGATAACATTGAAATTGTTTTATTACAAATGTTTGATCATTGCAAAAAATACCTGTTGATCCTGCTAGAAATCTTGTCAACTGATATCTCCCTGCTACTCCAATGTCACGCTAGGATAGAAAGGGGTCCTATTATGAAACATTTGTTGGACGAATGTCACATACATTGGTGCAGGCCAGCAGGGCTAGTGCTACTGCTAGGTGACCTAGGCAACCGCCTAAGGTACACTTCCACTTAGGGCGCAGCCACGGTCAGTGGTATAGTGTGGAGGGGGGCAGCCGAGACCATTGCCCTGGGTGCAATATTTAGAGGGGTGCAGAAATGAGTCCAGAGGAGCCCTCATAGTGCTCCAGGCTGGTGTCAGCTCCATCACATTCCTCTCCTGTCATCCTATCACCTCCTCATCCCCGGTCCTTCCCCCGTACACACCGATGCATTTGCACACAGCAGAAGTGAGCTAAAGGTCATTCACTGGAGGATGGTGATCGCCGCTTGCTGCAGCTGAAGTCAGCCCAATACCCTGATCTGTCATCACCCGCCATCATGGAGCCCGGGGTGGAGGTGTTGGTACGGCCGGTCTGCAGGAATGTGATGGAGGAGGAGAGGGAATGTCCTCTATGGGGGACTGTGCAGGGGCTGCAAGCCAATATTGAGGAGTTCAGGCATGGGGTAGAGAGGCAGCTGTAGGTCGTGCTGTGTCTGACGGGGCCCCTCTTTCTGTGGTGCAAGAACCAGAGAGTTGCAAGCTGGAACTGTGGAAGTGTTGAGGCAGGAAGCGGGACTGTGCAGGGACGGACAGACCAGGTACTGCAGCCATGTTCTCCTTGCTGTGTCTGGCAAGGTGGCTCAGGTCAGTTCAATGAGGGGGCAACACACATCACAGGGGGTAGAGAGGTATAAAAAGTATATTTTAGAGGTTCGTCAGTTCCATCTAACACCCAAAATGCGGTACATTTTCTCTTTGAGGTGTTTAGGAAAATGATACCACATTTTGGTCCACAGATGGAGCTGACTATCATAGATCATCTATTACAGAAAATGCAGGGAAAATTCGTCCAGCCTACATGAATGTGTGTGACATTCATCCAACGAATATTTTATAAATAGATTCTAAAGTGCCAGCATCCCCAAGTGAAATAAAGGAAAAAAGAAAACAAATCCAGCCACAACTAGTCTAAGGACTAGTAAGGCTCCATTCACACCTGAGCGTTTTGGAATTGCGAGCATTATCTTGCGATTCTGCCTGCAATTTTAGAATCGTAGCAAAATGCAGGACGCCTTTGCGATGCCATTATTTCCTAAAAGCACCCCAAACGCGGTGCGATTTTGCCGCAATTCTAGTGTGACAAAACACACAAAAAAGCCTGGCTCTGTGCCAAAATTTAGTACATGAGCTTTATTGGCATGTGTTTGGAGCAGATGGAGGCCCATTAAAATGAATGGTGCTGCTCCAAAAACGTGACACAAAAACGAGCAAAAAAAAGCTAAAAAAACACAGCATAGCAGGCTAAAACATTTTTTAAAAGTGCAGGGAAGGGCTAGAACTTGGTTTTATTGTTGTCTGGCTCTTACTGTCCTGGTGACAACAGTGTTCACCTATTATTGTACAGGTTACAAACAATAAGTAGTATATAAAATTTTCACAAATGGATTTTCAAAGAAAAATAAAATGTGGCAAATTTTAGCGCATCCCCACTTTTTCCAAACCAAAAAAGTTCCTGTGGGAGTTGGGGCCCTTTCACATTTTTTCCACTTTTTCAGGTCAACCCAAATGGACCATCCATTGCTCTCTATAGAGACACCCGCCGATATCCAATCTGATTCTGTCCCCTAAAAACAGAAGGATGAAGGTTCCTTGTCTGTCTGGTGGATTGGATGGCAGTCAGGTGTACATCCAACTGCCCATAGAGGAGAGTGGGCTGTGTCTGTTCTACAAAAGCAGAGCGGACACGGACCAGCCATCCGCTTGCTCAGCGGAGATCAGCAGTCAGATTCCCCGCTAAGCAGACGGACTCCACGGGAGCCCGCCCCATGTGTAAGGGGCCTTAAGCCCTGTACACATGGGCAGAATGTCGGGCGACATCGGCCAGTTCAATAAAAAACGGCCAACATTCCGCCCGGGCCATGTGTATGGCAGCCGGCTACTTGGCCAGCTTCTGTTGGATGAGCATGCTGAAAAACCATCAGCCGATCTGCTCCAGATCAGCACTCTCAGCCAATGGCGGAAAGCGCTGACCAGAGTGTTCTAGAGGGGAGAACACAATAGATCAGCAGGGGAGATCTCTGTACTATCGTCGGATCGTTAGTACAGCGGCTCCAATCTAAGTTGTCAGTTTTATGATAGTAGTCTGCTAGTAGTATAATAGTCTGATAGTATGTACTAAGCTTTAGGCTTTAAAATATGCACAAATGCTCAAACCAGTAGGATCGAGAACCCTCTCTAAAGACCTTTCAATCTAATTAATAAAGATAATTCAAATACTGTATGTCATTAGGGGCGGGGGAAGGTGTAATTCATCCTTTTTCATTTTATTTGCTTAAATTAGACAGAAATAAAAGCTTGAAATAGTTTTGAAGCCTGTAAGAGAAATATGCAGCTTTGGTAAGTGGCCAACAGTTGTGGGTTTTGATGTTTCTACAACTGAGAACTAAACTTGTTTACATTTGCAGAGCAATTTTACTTTAGGTAAAATATCCATATTAGAGTGAAGGTTTTATGATGTAGCGTATGGTCCAATGTTTTGCCGTGTCATATGAGCTATAAAGGAACTACATTTGTTAGTTTTATAGGTCTGGGAATTCAGAAGGTAGAAACTTATCTTAGGAGTTTGTGAATCTTGCCTGTGTTTTGAAATGTAACTCATACAGCAAAAACTTGTGTTTAGAACTTTCTTTAGCATTCTGCGCCAGGGGGGAAAAAGCATATTTCTGTGCTTAAAGGATGAATAAACCCAATAACAAAAATGTAATATACTGCATTTTACCAGCTTAGATTGGGTGGCTGCATTCATTTCATAGTTGCCAACATTCTGAAAAAATAAATAGGGACACTTTTTTTTATGTAGACAGAGTCTTATTTTAATTAGGGGTGGGGCATTCATTTGTAGGTGTGGCTTAACAGCAAGAAAAAATGTGCCATGCGTAGCGTGGCTTAAACTAAATATGGGGCATGACTTAACGGGGGTGTTGGAAGAGAGGGAGAGAGAAAGTAAGAGAGAAAGGGAGAAAGAGAAAGAAAGGGAGAAAAAGAGAGAGGGAGACGGTTAGAGAGTTTGCGGAGATGATACAAGAGATGGTCAGAGAGTGTGTGGAGATGGTACAAGAGACGTCAGAGAAGGTGCAGACATGGCACAGGAGATTGTAAGAGAGGGTGCGGACATGGTACAGGAGACTGTCAGAGAGGGTGCGGACATGGTACAGGAGACAGTCAGAGAGGGTACGGACATGGTACAGGAAACTATCAAAGAGGGTGCAAACATGGTACAGGAGATTGTAAGAGAGGGTGCAGACATGGTACAGGAGACTGTCAGAGAGGGTGCAGACATGGTACAGGAGACAGTCAGAGAGGGTGCAGACATGTTATAGGAGACTGTCAGAGAGGGTGCAGACATGGTACAGGAGGCAATCAGAGAGGGTGCGGACATGGTACAAGAGACAGTCAGAGAGGGTGCAGACATGGTACCAGAGACAGTCAGAGAGGGTGCAGACATGGTACAAGAGACAGTCAGAGAGGATGCGGACATGGTACAAGAGACAGTCAGAGAGGGTGCAGACATGGTACAAGAGACAGTCAGAGAGGGTGCAGACATGGTACCAGAGACAGTCAGAGAGGATGCGGACATGGTACAAGAGACAGTCAGAGAGGGTGCAGACATGGTACAAGAGACAGTCAGAGAGGATGCAGACATGGCACAGGAGACTGTCAGAGAGGGTGTGGACATGGTACAGGAGACTGTCGGAGAGGGTACAGACATGGTACAGGAGACTGTCGGAGAGAGTGCAGACATGGTACAGGAGACTAATAGGTACATACTTGGGGGTCACATCCTAATAATGTATTACATTAGAGATGGTGCTGCTATAAGACCACCAAACAAAACAACATATGACAGCTGGATGGGGGACTGTGAAGTAGTAGTGGGCTAAGCACTCTATGGACAAATAGTGTGATGGACTCCCCATACTTTGGTTGAAGATGTCCAGGTACTTTTAAATAGCCTTGCAGGTTTTAATGTTATTATTGCATGCGTGCGCTGTAATATATGATACAGGTGACTGTCAGAGAGGGTGCAGACATGGTACAGGAGACTGCCAGAGAGGGTGTGGACATAATACAGCAGACTGTCAGAGAGGGTGCAGACATGTTACAGGCGACTATCAGAGAGGGTGCGGACATGGTACAGGAGACTGTCAGAGAGGGTGCGGACATGGTACAGGAGGCAGTCAGAGAGGGTGTAGACATGGTACAGGAGACTGTCAGAGAGGGTGCACACATGGTACAGGAGGCAGTCAGAGAGGGTGTAGACATGGTACAGGAGACTGTCAGAGAGGGTTCGGACATGGTAGAGGAGACTGTCAGAGAGGGTTCAGACATGATACAGGATACTTTCAGAGAGGGTGCAGACATGGTACAGGAGATTGTCAGAGAGGGTGCAGACATGCTACAGGAGGCAGTCAGAGAGGGTGCAGACATGGTACAGGAGGCAGTCTGAGAGCGTGCAAACACGGTACAGGAGACTATCAGAGAATGTGCAGACATGGTACAGGAAACTGTCATGAGGGTGCAGACATGGTACAGGAGGCAGCCAGAGAGGATGCAGACATGGCACAGGATACTATCAGAGAGGATGCGGACATGGCACAGGAGACTGTCAGAAAGGGTGCAGACATGGTACAGGAGGCAGTCAGAGAAGGTGCAGACATGGTTCAGGAGGCAGTCAGAGAGGATGCAGACATGGCACAGGATACTATCAGAGAGGATGCGGACATGGCACAGGAGACTGTCAGAGAGGGTGCGAACATGGTACAGGAGACTGCCAGAGAGGGTGCAGACATGGTACAGGAGACTGTCAGAGAGAGGGTGCACACATGGTACAGGAGGCAGTCAGAGAGGGTGCAGAGATGGTACAGGAGATTGTCAGAGAGGGTGCAGACATGCTACAGGAGACTGTCAGAGAGGGTGCTGACATGGTACAGGAGGCAGTCAGAGAGGGTGCACACACGGTACAGGAGGCAGTCAGAGAGGGTGCAGACATGGTACAGGAGGCAGTCTGAGAGCGTGCAAACACGGTACAGGAGACTATCAGAGAATGTGCAGACATGGTACAGGAAACTGTCATGAGGGTGCAGACATGGTACAGGAGGCAGCCAGAGAGGATGCAGACATGGCACAGGATACTATCAGAGAGGATGCGGACATGGCACAGGAGACTGTCAGAAAGGGTGCAGACATGGTACAGGAGGCAGTCAGAGAAGGTGCTGACATGGTTCAGGAGGCAGTCAGAGAGGATGCAGACATGGCACAGGATACTATCAGAGAGGATGCGGACATGGCACAGGAGACTGTCAGAGAGGGTGCAAACATGGTACAGGAGACTGCCAGAGAGGGTGCAGACATGGTACAGGAGACTGTCAGAGAGGGTGCGAACATGGTACAGGAGACTGTCAGAGAGAGGGTGCACACATGGTACAGGAGGCAGTCAGAGAGGGTGCAGAGATGGTACAGGAGGCAGTCTGAGAGCGTGCAAACACGGTACAGGAGACTATCAGAGAATGTGCAGACATGGTACAGGAAACTGTCATGAGGGTGCAGACATGGTACAGGAGGCAGCCAGAGAGGATGCAGACATGGCACAGGATACTATCAGTGAGGATGTGGACATGGCACAGGAGACTGTCAGAAAGGGTGCAGACATGGTACAGGAGGCAGTCAGAGAAGGTGCAGACATGGTTCAGGTGGCAGTCAGAGAGGATGCAGACATGGCACAGGATACTATCAGAGAGGATGCGGACATGGCACAGGAGACTGTCAGAGAGCGTGCGAACATTGTACAGGAGACTGCCAGAGAGGGTGCAGACATGGTACAGGAGACTGTTAGAGAGGGTGCGAACATGGTACAGGAGACTGTCAGAGAGAGGGTGCACACATGGTACAGGACGCAGTCAGAGAGGGTGCAGAGATGGTACAGGAGACTATCAGAGAGGGTGCGGACATGTTATAGGAGACTGTCAGAGAGGGTGCAGACATGGTACAGGAGGCAATCACAGAGGGTGCGGACATGGTACAGGAGGCAGTCAGAGAGGGTGCTGACATGGTACAGGAGACTGTCAGAGAGGGTGCAGACATGGTACAGGAGGCAGTCAGAGAGGGTGCAGACATGCTACAGGAGACTGTCAGAGAGGGTGCAGCAGTGTTAATTTTGGCAGCAAATTTCAATTTAGTTTTAGTCTTAGTCTTAGGACTAAAATGGCATTTTAATTTTTGTCCCATTTTACCCTTCTGCAATTGTATTAGTTTTAGTCGTATTTAGTCGACTAAATCTCCAGGACATTTCAGTTGAGTAAACCATTTTAGTCGACTAAAACTAATTTTAGTCATGTAACATCTAATGGGTGTAGTTAAATTGTAATGCACTATTTAAGCATTTCTCTACAATTTCCAAACTCATTATATACTGCTGGAGTGAAAAATCTAATATGTTGTTATTTATGGTATTGAGGTATGAACATGCACTACAGATCAGTGTTAACTTTGATGTCAAATTTCAATATAGTTTTAGTCTTAGTCTTTTGACTAAAATGGCATTTTAGTTTTAGTCGTATTTTAGTCATCCCAATTGTTTTAGTTTTAGTCGTTTTTTAGTTGACTAAAATAGTATTAAGTTAGTCGACTAAAATGATTTAGTCGATTTTAGTCCACTAAATTAACACTGGGGTGTGGACATGGTACAGGAGACTGTCAGAGAGGGTGCGGACATGGTACAGGAGACTGTCAGAGAGGGTGCAGACATGGTACAGGAGACTGTCAGAGAGGGTGCGTACATGGTACAGGAGGAGTCAGAGAGTGTACAGGAGACTGTCAGAGAGGGTGTAGACATGGTGCAGGGGACTGTCAGAGAGGGTGCGGACATGGTACAGGAGACTGTCAGACATGGTACAGGAGGCAGTCAGAGACAGTGCGGACATGGTACAGTAGACTGTCAGAGAGGGTACGGACATGGTACAGGAGACTGTCAGAGAGGGTGCAGACATGGTACAGGACTTGATGTGCACCTCCAACACAGCTCTGTACCCCCTCCCCAACACAGAGAACATCCAGCAGATCACCCGATGGCCACTCACCTGCAACATCCTGGTACCTGCAACATCTCCCCCTGCACCTCTGGCTGTCAGCTCACTAAGAATTGAGAGGGGGGTGGACGGCAGCTCTGTGGTGCCCACTGGATATTTCTCCAGCTAGCAGGTCTCTTCTTTGGGTACAGTGGGAGGGGAGGGGCCTCCAACCCGGGCAGCATTTTGGCTTCAGTGTACAAGTGAATTGCTCTGCTTGTACACTGAAGAGAGAAGCTGATTACATGCCCGGGTCGGAGGCCCCTCCCCGCTCCACTGTACACAAGGAAGACACTTGCTAGCCAGAGGGAGATCCCGCGGCCATGTTTTCACAGCCCAGAGCTGCGGCCGGTGGTCGGCCGGTGACGGTTGCTGGGACAAAGCCATTTTCTTTTTCAGTTTAGAAATATTTTCGGCAAGAACAGAAAATACCTGTTGGTAATGCCAGAAATGCAGAGTTCTTGTCACTTTCTGTGAGCTAACCTGAAAACATCCTTCTTGTGTAAACAACTCCTATGTAATGGAGATGAACAAAGGCAGAAATGTTTGAAGTCACACTCGGGTGTCAACCATGGCTCCCTCCACAGATAGCAGAGAAGCCCTGAGTTTAGCTACCCTGGGAAGGAAGTTATTTCCAGGAACACCAGGTGAAAAGCCTGGAAAAAAAGCCATGCAGCCACCACATCTAAGGAATGTAAGCTGCAATTGATTACATTTTTATTTTTTAGATTTAAAGTGTTACTAAATCCAGAACCCTGCATTCACTATATCGGGTCCCCCACAGTACACAGAACATGGAAATGCAATTATTTTAGTAAATATAAACTGCTAAATACCTTTTCTCATCAGCAGTATATAGCAGTCTTGTGATTTCTTTCAGTTTTCTGCCAAGAACAGGTAAAGCTTGTAGGAGGAGTTTTCATTCTACTCTGACTTTCTTATGAGGCTGTAGGACCCCTGACCCTCTGTCAGGACAATGCTGATTGGCCCTGTGTTAATTACATGCACCCTCCCAAGAAAAAAAATCTCAAGCAATACACACCAAACTGAGCATGTGCAGAGTGCTCCCAATGCTCTGTACTATCAGGAGATGGATTGGGGACTATGGAAGAAGGGGATGATCAGAGAACACGGGATCAAACAGTCTTTTTACACAATGTGAATGATTAACCCCTTAGGTTCCACAGTGAGTATAACAAGCATGCTTTACTGCATATACAGACTGATTTTACTGTTGGTGGTTTAGTAACCCTTTAACAGTTTCACAGATAAACCCAACAAGAGTTTGGAGTGCTATATGGTAAAGTATAACTGCAATAAATGCATTTGTACAGCAGTACAGGCGGTGGGCTTTAATGCCCACACGCCTCCTACAGTAGGTATAGAAAAGAATCACCCCTTTAATCACTTCAGCCCCGGAAGGATTTACCCCCTTAATGACCTGGCCATTTTCTGCGATAGGGCACTGCATTAATTTAACTGACAATTGCACAGGCATGCAACGCTGTACCTAAATAAAATTGTTTTCATCTTTTTTTCCCCACAAATAGAGCTTTATTTTGGTGGAATTTGATTATCTCTGTGTTTTTTATTTTTTGCGCTATAAACAAAAAAAGGCCAACAATTTTGAAAAAAAAAAACAATATTTTTTACTTACTTTTTTACTTGCTATAATACATATCCAAAAAAATGTAAAAAAAATATGTATTCTTCAGTTTAGGCCAATATGTATTCTTCTACATATTTTTGGTAAAAAAATCCCAATAAGCGTATATTGATTGGTTTGCGCAAAAGTTATAGCGTCTACAAACTACGGGATTGATTTATGGACTTTTTTTTTTTTTTCAATTGTTTTTACTGGCAGTGGCGGCAATCAGTGATTTTTAGCGGGACTGCGACATTGCGGCGGACAAATCTGACCCTATGTGACACTTTTTGGGGTCCAGTGACACCAATACAGTGATCAGTGCTAAAAAAAAATGCACTAATTACTCAATGACACTGAATTGTTGCATGTGCCAGTACCATTACCAAAATGGTTGCAAGAATCAGGCTCAGGTAGTTTTAAAAGTGAACTACCATTGGAAAAGTGTTGTTAATGCTTTACAATGCTTATATTTAATCCAGTATGATCTTAGTGCTGTGGAGAAAACAGGAGCGAGAGGAGCAAAGACCCATTAGTTTGTCAGTAAGCAGTGCCTCGTTAAACAACAGAGAAAGACAGCACATCCTGTAGAATATCATATACCAAAATGCACTTTTAGAGCCCCCTCCTCTCTATGATTGTTTTATAACCTAAAATTCAGCTCTCTAGAGTGCAGTTTTCCAAGCTACATATGGATTTTCCATTGACATGAATGGAGTTTGGCCCACAAATGCACCAGGGACAGGGTGTAAGAAGATCGTGGAGAGTTACAAGTTGCAGAGCAATTGCAGGGAGCAGCATTTTAGGTATACTGAAAAACAATGGGATAACTGCACTAAATTATTGCATATGTTTTCATTTGTTTTAGTTATACATGGATGAGCTATAACATTATGACCACTGACAGGTAAAGTGAATAACATTGATTATCTCATTACAATGTCACCTGAAGGTGGGTGGGATATATTCGTTGAACATTGAGAGGTGCTAGAAGAATGTGGGACAGGGACCACGTAAACACCCGGTTTGAGGTAAGTACAGTTACCTTTTAGGTATACATCGAACCTTTTGACGTGAGATCTCTCGACTTAAAATCCAATATTTTGTTAGTATCTCTCCTCCCCCGAGATTTTCACGTAAAACCATATACTATAAGATGTCCTACACGACAGAAAGAGACAACAAATTGCTCCGTGACGAATGACTGTTTGATTACCCAGAAACGAGGAGAGCGAGGACAAAAGAGGTGTCGTGATTCTAGTATGACC
>BLSH010066713.1:2115194-2127131 GCA_018402905.1 Glandirana rugosa | reverse complement strand
CCCCCCCCCCCCCCCCCCCCGGGCTTGTGGTGGGCAGTGATTTTGGCAAAGATGGAGCCATAAATCCTCCAAAAGTATGTTGAAGGTCATTATTTTACTAATTATGTACTTTTTTTTATTAAGGAAAGTATAATAATAGCAGTAGGAGGTGCACAAGTATAAAGACATTTTTAAAGAATACCTAATAATAGTTCTATACTATCTAAAGTGTCAGTAAACTCAGTTCATCGGAAATTGCCAATACATGCTATATTACATTGTGTTCATACTATCCCATCCAGCAGAGCATTTGTTTTCTGTAGACTGCAAAAATTCTGGTTGATCCTGCTGTTCACTGTCCCTCACAACTTGTCCCCACTACAGCCTGAGATTTTGTAAACCAGCTGTTGACCTCTACTGAGCATGCTCCAGTTTCAGGTCCCTTCTAAGCTGTTCATTTGCTCCTTTTAATTTATCTGTGCAGTCCATGTGACTATAGAGTCCCACACATGGGTGTATACACAGTGGTAAATGACACTTCCCTGCCTCCCTCCTCCTCCATGTCTTCCTATTGCTAAACACTATGGGAGTGGAACATAAGATGGTAATTGATAGAAGCTTCACCTCCCTGCTAGTCCCAGCGCTTACACACCATAGACTAATGCTGAAGGAACTTGACACAGCCTGTGCATCACGTACCTGGTCCTAAAGCTGAAATGCTGAGAGGGCTCTCCTTGCGGCTGAGTGCTCAGTGCCCCTGAAGGTGATAAGAGGGAACACAAAGCCCAAAGAAGCAGGGATTGCCAGCTGAGCCACAGATGAGGGATGGTGGTGTGGAGATCTCTCTGCAGGTGGACTACAAACATCCTGGTTGATCCTGCTGTTTACTGTCCCTCTCAACGTGTCTGTGTCCCCACAGCAACCTGAGATTTTGTAAACCAGCTGTTGACCTCTTTGGAGCATGCTCCAGTTTCAAGTCCTTTTAAGCTGTTCCTTAGCTCCTTTTAATTTATCTGTGCAGTCCATGAGACTATAGAGTCACACATGTGGGTGTATACACAGTGGTAAATGACACTCCCCTGCCTCCCTCCTCCTCCATGTCCTCCTATTGCTAAACACTATGAGAGTAGAACATAAGATGGTAATTGATGGAAGCTTCAACTCCCTGCTAGTCTCAGCGCATTCACACCATAGGCTAATGCTGCAGGGACTTGACACAGCCTGTGTTTCATGTACCTGGTCCTAAAACTGAAATGCTGAGAGGGCTCTCCTTGCGGCTGAGTGCTCGGTGTCCCTGAAGGTGATAAGAGGGAACACAAAGCCCAAAGAAGCAGGAATTACCAGCTGAGCCACAGATGAGGGATGGTGGTGTGGAGATCTCTCTGCAGGTGGATACCAGATGAGGTGTGCAGTAGGACCCAGGAGTGCTGAAGGTGGTGCAGGTTGCACACAGCAGGAAACAGGTTGCAATGGCAAGTGCAGCAGGCTGGATACAGTAGGTAAGTACTGCAGGCTGGAGCAGTAGGTGAGTACTGTAGATAGGTACTGCAGGCTGGGTACAGCAGGTAGGCACCATGGTGGATCACAGCAGAAGGCGTAATTGGGACAGTAACAGGGGTCAAGAAGCCAGTGGACAGCAGATCAGATATCAGAATCATGGTTAGGCAAGCCAGGGTCATACACAGGACAGGAGGCAAGAGAAGATCCCTGAGCAATCCGAGGTCAGAGGTTGGAGCGAGACAAGAGGTATCCAAGGGCAGGCTGGGTTGGTAACAGGTGATCAGAAACAACAGCAAACACAGTAACAGGAAGCAGAAAGCTGAAGACCAGTCAGCAATGTCCATGTGCCACAGTCACCCTTTTAAACGCCAGAGGGTGTCGGGATCTGAAGTGCCCGCACGCACACGTATTCGCCATGTTGTGCGTAGCATGTGTACGTATATTCGTGCAGGCATGGCCATATTGCAAATTGCCCACTGTGCCAGGCCTACGAGCAGTACGAGGGTCAATTGATACAAAAGGTAATAGCTGTGGGGGATGAGCTTATGTAGAAAGTAAAACAGTGAATTATTTAGAAGCAGGATAGGTTTCTTTAAAGAGAAAGGTTTTCAGGGATAGTCTAAAGATGTATAGATTAGGAGATAGTCAGACAGATTGGGGTAGGGAGTTCCAAAATATGAGAGAAGCTCTGGAAAAGTCCTGGAGGCGAGCATGGGAGGAGGGGACAAGGGAGCTAGAGAGCAGGAGGTCTTGGGAGGACCAAAGAGAGCGGCTTGGTTGGTATTTTGAGAATAGGTTAGAGATGTAGCTGGGGGTAGAGTTGTGGATAGCTTTGTCGATTATTGTTAGTACTTTGAATTTTATTTGTTGTGTGAGTGGAAGCCAGTGAAGGGATTGGCAGAGAGGAGTGGAGAACACTGAGCGGTTGGTGAGGTGGATAAGTCTTGCAGCAGCATTCATTATGGACTGCAGGGGGGATAGTAAGTGGATGTAAAGGTAATCCAATGAGGAGAGAGTTGCAGTAGTCGAGTCGAGAGATAACCAGAGAGTGAATTAGAAGCTTGGTGGTGTCATTGGTTAAAAAGGGACGTATTCTAGAGATGTTGGGGAGGCTGAGGCGGCATGATTTGGACAGGGATTGGATGTGGTCCTGAAAGGACAGTTCAGAGTCCAGGGTTACCCCTAGCACCCTTGCCTGTGGGGAGGGACTAATAGTTGTGCCATTGATCTTAACAGAGAAGTCAGGGAAGGAGCACGTGGGGGAGTAAATATCATGAGCTCAGTTTTAGATAGATTCAGTTTGAGGAAGTGGTGTGACATACAGGCTGATATGTCTGTTATTAAAGCAGTGAAGTGTGAGGACACTGATGGGGTGAGCTGAGGGGTAGAGAAATCGATTTGGGTGTCATCGGCATATAAATGATAGCGGAAGCCATGGGAGGCTATCAATGATCCAGGGAGGACGTGTAGATTGAGAATAGTAGGGGTCCAAGGACAGAACCTTGGGGGACCCCAACGCTAAGAGGAGTTGGAGAGGAGGAAGATTCAAACTAATGGAGAGCACAGCCATGGAGACCAAGCAAATTGAGTTTTTTGAGGAGGAGGGTGTGATCAACTTTATCAAAAGCAGCAGAGAGGTCAAAGAGTAAGAGTACGGAACAATGACCGTTGGTCTTAGCTGTTAGTAAGTCGTTTGTGAGTTTTAGGAGACCAGTTTCTGTGGAGTGCTGTGGACAAAATCCAGACTGAAGGGGCTCAAGAAGGTTATTCTCAGTAAGGTGGTCATTCAGTTTGTTGTAGACTAAACGTTCGAGTTTGGAGGCAAAAGGGAGTAAGGAGATGGGCCTTAGGCTGTTAAGGTTGGTGGGGTCCAGTGCAGCCTTTTTTGGTATGGGAGTGACTAGTGCATGTTTTAGAGAGTTGGGGAAGATTCCAGTAGAGAGGGAGAGGTTGGAGATATGAGTTAGAGAGTGTAGGATAGAGTAAGAGGGTGACCATAGTATTTGAGAAGGAACGAGGTCCAGGGGGCAGGAGGTTAAGTGGACTTTAGAATGAAGTTTAGTGGGTGAAGGTAATGGAGGACGAAGTAGAGCATTACAGGTAAAAAAGAGTTGAAGGGGGCTCTGTGAGAGGTTGTTAATACGAGTGATAAAGTAGGACTGTTTGGCAGTGTGAAGGCAGGAATGGTATTATTGGAGGCAGATTTATATTGGCTGAAATCTTACTGTGACTTAGTCTTACACCACAGACGCTCAAGAGCACGGCTCTGTGTTTTGAGGCTTCTGGTATTGTCTGTCTGCCAGGGTTGTAGCGGTCAGGGCCTGATTCTGTGTGTAGTAAGGGGGGCCAAAGTATCTAAGGTGGATGACAGTGAACTGTTGTATATAGTGGCCAGGTTGGGGCAGGACAAGAATGAGATTTTGCCGTAGAGACAATCTGTAGCAGATTGTCCAGGAGGCCGATAGATCACAGCAATTCTCAACGAAACTGGAGAAAATAGACGAATACAGTGAGCTTCAAATGAGGAGAGGGATAGAGAGGGGGGTGGATGAAGAACCTGAAAAGTGCTTTGAGGGGATAGGAGGATTCCAACACCACCTCCTTTCCGTCCACTAGGCTTGGGAGAGTGAGTCCATAGGAGGCCACCATGGAAGAGGGCAGCCGATGAAGGAAAGTCAGAATCTTGAAGCCAGGTCTCCGTAATTGCAAGTAGGTTGAAGGAGTTTGTGATAAATAGGTCATGGATGGTGGTAAGTTTGTTACAAACAGAGCAGGCATTCCAAAGGACACAGGAGAAGGGGAGGCTGGTTCTAGGCAGAAGAAGAATAGAAATTAGATTCTGTGGATTGCGGCTGCTGTCAGAGGATAGGGGGTACCGGGTATGATGGCCAAAGGTAAATGATGGTGGTCATGGATTTGGGGAAATATCTCCAGAAGTTAGGAGAAGCAGAAGGGTGAGATAGGTTATATGGGAGTGTGACTTATGTGGGGGGACACTTCCCAGTGTCCTGGAGGTTTTATTGGTATGTGGGTTCAGAATTAGCAGGAGCTGGTGAGTGTAGTAATAAGGTGAAGACAGAAATGAGGGTGATATATATAAGCTGTGGGGTGGAGAAGGGGGTGAAGGATAGAGAGTTTAACCACTTCAGCCCCGGAAGGTTTTCCCAGGTTAGGACCAGAGCACTTTTTGCGATTCGGCACTGCATCACTTTAACTGACAATTGCGCGGTCGTGCGACGTTGTACCCAAATGAAATTTGCTTTTTTTTCCCCACAAATAGAGCTTTCTTTTGGTGGTATTTGATCACCACTGCGTCATTTCTGATCACCGCTATAAACAGAAGAATAGCAACAATTTTGCAAAAAAAAACAAATTTCTTACTTTTTGCTAAAATACAAATCCAAAAACAAATATAAAAAACATTTTTTTTCATCGGTTTTGACCGATTTATATTCTTCCTCATATTTTTGGTAAAAAAAAAAAATCGCAATCGGCGTTTATTGATTGGTTTGCGCAAAAGTGGTCATGTTTACGGATGATGAGAACTAATTTCTGGGGTTTTCATTTTTTAAAAAAATGTTACTAGTAATGGCGGCGATCTGCGATTTTTAGTGGTACTGCGATATTGCAGCGGACATGTCAGACCATTTTGACACTTTTTTGGGGCCAATGACCATTATACAGCAATCATACATTTAAATGTCCACTGATTACTGTATAAATGTCATTGGCAGTGAAGGGGTTAACCTGCAGGGGGAGATCTAGGAGTTAACTGTGTTCCCTAGGCGTGTTCTAACTGTGGGGAGACAGGGCTACCATGGGCATAAGAGATCTAACTGATCCCAGTGACAGGGATCAGTAGATCTCCTATGCCCCCATTAACAGAGCAGGGAACCGCCCTGTTTACATCGACGGTTCCCCGTTCTTTGGCTGTGGCCGTTCATCGCGGCTCGCCGGCGAACATCGGGTCCGCCCGAGCCGCGGGCACATTCCTCAGGAGTACGGCGGGTGCGCGCTCCCCCTAGCAGCCACCTGCACATTGACGCTTTTTTACAGCGATTTGCGCTAAGCGGCCACACTGCCGCCGTGAATATACGGTAGGCGTTGTGGAAGTGGTTAAGGAGAGACGATGCAACTGTGAAAAGAAAAAGTAGGGAGTGCATGATAAAGAGTGGGGAGATTGAGAAGCAGACTGTATGAGAGATTAAAATTTTGAGGAATCAGGTCACCTGTAGTATGTTTAGTGTTAAGCAGTTGTATGGTGTGCTTTTCGCTTTGTGCATTTGCTGAAGTGCGGAGCCGAAGTGTAATACTTAATCCAATATGAATACTTTATCCAAGATGATAGTTGCCAATGCAATCCCTGCCTGCGCAGACCACGGCCTGTGCAGACCTTAGGGAAAGCCTAAATTTATACTGAGTTGGTGGGGGTATTGCTAATTTATCAATCAGGATTGCATAGGAAGGACACGGCTAATGAACTTTTAACATCAAAGGCAGACTACAAAATACAGCAAGAGAGCAGAAGGGCACAGTAATAAAGATAGCATCAGCTCATACTTTATTGCTAAAAAGAAATAAACATTTGCTTTGGAATATAGATGTGTATGTAGCTTTAATGCAACTTATTGATTTTAATTATTCATTTTAATTCTCTATTCTGAAAGCCTTTTTTTATGTCTGCACAGCCCCTATCAACGCTTTTTGTTTTACTTTAAAGCAGAACTAAACTGTATCTGAGCACCACAAAGCATAGCAAAAAGCACAGTTACCATTGAAGAGGAAATTAAGGGTTATTATAAATAAGTGTAGCCAGGGCCACCTTTAAGGCAGGGCAAATGGGGCAACTGCCCTGGGCCTCATCATTGTTGTGGGGCCCAAAGCAGCTGCCTCATACTTGCCAACTATCCCAGTTTGAATTACCTTGTCCCTTGAAGTTTTAGTCCCGTGCTGTGTCCTGATATCTCAGTGTGAAGTTCTGTTACTAACGATACCCAGCTCTGCCCTATTGCCTTGTGCAGATGACTCACCTGCAGACCCTGTGTTTACATGTAAATACCCTGCATTGATATATAAATAGCGGTGGCATAGCCACAGACTGGCGCCATTGATATGTAAATAGAGGTGAGACTCATGTATATCACACCCCCCTGAGGTCATATCCACTATCACTTCTGCTGAATGCTGCCCACTGGGGAGGTAAGGGGGCATGCTTGAAAGTCCTGCCTACAACTGTGGTCATTAAGCCTAACATCAGCCTGTTCTGCAAAGGTAAGCAAATTGCCCCTTACATTGGTGGTCAGTGTAAATCCCTCCTTACATTGGTGGTTACTGTGAAATGCTCCTATAGCATTGGTGGCCAGTGTAGAAACTCCTCTTTATATTGGTAAAAAAATACAAACTTGCATTTGTGGTCAGTTTTAAATCCTTCCTTACATTGGTGGTCCATGTAGAAGCCCCCTTTAAATTGGTGGTGAGTGTAATTCCCCCCTTACATTGGTTGTCAGTGTAAATTATTCATTACATTGGTGATCAGTGTACATTTCCCTTTACATTGCCATTACACTGGTGATCAGTCAGTGTAAATTCTTCTTTACATTGGTGGTCAGTGAAACCCCCCCTAACATTGGTGGTCGGTGTAGAAGTGTCACCTGGTGGTCAGCACAAATCTCCTCGAAATGGTTGTCAGGGTACATTCTCCATTATATGGAGGTCATTGTATATTCCCCCTTACATTGATGGTTGGTGTAAATCAAGGATGATCAACATTTTTAAGAGCAAGGGCCACTTCAGTGATTTGGTAACCAGTCATGGGCCACAATGAAATGAAATAGTTTGAATTTCAATTTTTTTGTATTTTGAACAGCATAATGAACATTGTTTTCCTGCACCTGTGATTTTCTGGCAAGAGGGAGAGGAGGAGAAGCAGGCTTGCAGGAGAGAAATGGAGAAGATCGGCTTCTGTATATGCCGCATCCAGTTCCCCTCTTGTCCAAATGTAAGACAGAATGTGACAGGGAGGCGACTGGGGCCCCCTGGAGCATGGGCCGGGAGTGGCCATTGCAACTCGCCACTACACCAGTGGTTGGGGTGTGGTAATAACACATCTCAACTATGGGGTTTTACTGCCCCCCAAAGTGCAAATGTAAACAAACCCTCACTGTCCTGAGCCTCCTGTAAGGCTGCTTTTACACTGATGCATTGCAGTTTACCTGCACTGCAGGTGCAGGGCAGTGCACCTGCCAGTTAGCTGTGCTTTGCCATAGACTTCTATTGTATCTTTCTGGTGTGGAGCACTTTCTGAAAGCGCACCAAAACCCCTGCATTCAGTTTGAGGTGAAGGGCCACATCAGAGGGCTTTGAGGGCCATATGTGGCCCAAGGGCCACAGGTTGATCACTTCTGGTGTAAATTCTCCTATTACATTGATGTCAGTGTAGTAATCCTTCTTTATATTGGTGGGCGGTGTAAAATCCCCCATTACATGGTGGTCAGTGTAAATCCCCCCCCCTCACATTGGTGGTCAGTGCAAATCCCTCCTAACATTGGAGGTCAGTGTGAATCCTCCCTCACATTGTTGGTAATTGTAAATTCCCAATTATATTGGTGGTCAATGTAGAATCTCCCACTATATACTTGCCAAAAATTTTCAGCTTTGCTCTTCTTGATTCAGAATTTGCCATAGTGTCCTGCTTCCTAACTAATCCCATCCCCTCACCACTGCCACTGATCCCATCAACCCCCCAGCACAGCCACTGATCACACCCCCCCTCCCCCAGCATTGCCACTCTTCCAAGGAGTTCTGGGATCCCTGGGAGTTTTCCATCTACTGATGGGTCCCCTCACCTCCCCAGTCCATGGTGTGCAGGCAGTGAGGAGATGATGTGCTGTAACCTGTAGCAACCAATGCGTGAGCAGTAATGATCTGCAGTAAGCTCTTGCAACCAATCATGGAGTGGTACGGATATGCAGTAACCTTTAGCTACCAGTCAATTAGTAGTAATAATGTGCAGTAACTTCTAGCGACCAATTAGTGAGAGGTAAGGATGTCTAGTAACCTCTAGCAACCAATCAGTGAGCAGTATTGATGTACAGTAATCTCTAGCAACCAATCAACAAGCAGAAGTATGTGACCTCTAGCAAATAATCAGTGAGCATTAATGATATACTGTAACCTCTGGCAACCAATCGCAATCGCTGCCTGATCTGAATTAGTAAACTGGCTTTGAGTCTAGCTGCTATTTATTGCATGTCTCAGCGCAGGTGCAGAGTGAAATTGCATGAAGGAGGGGGGGTAGGTGTCGCACGAAAATGTTTGCCCATGGTCCAATCAATATTAAAGATGGCCCTGAGTGTAGCCAGCAGTTTTGATTTTGGCAACAAATTTTGATTTAGTTTTAGTCATAGTCTTTTGACTAAAATGCCATTTTAGTTTTAGTCGTATTTTAGTCATCTGAATTGTTTTAGTGTTAGTCGTATTTTAGTTGACTAAAATCTCCAGTACATTTTAGTCAACTAAAATCTAATGGGCTTAGTTAAATTGTAATGTATTATTTAAACATTTCTCTAGAATTTCCAAACTAATTACCGTATATACTCCTGGAGTAAAAATCTAATAACATGTTATTATTTATGGTATTAAGGTTTGAACATGCACTACAGACACAAATTTAGCTATTGTGATATATAATGTCTTTATAAATAAAACCAAATTTCATAAACAAGCAAAAATCTTGTTTTTTGACAAACAGAAGTGCAACTTTAAAATACAAAAAAAACCCCCAAAAAATGTAAACTTTTTTGGCTGTAATGCTATTGCACATATTACCTGAATATATTACCAACATTAAATATTAAGAAAAAATATAAGAAATTTTGTCTCTTTCAGCAGCTTAGTAGATGTCCCTTACTTATTCTTATGCGGTAGTGTAATACATGTTTAAACTTTAAGTTACATAGAGGTGAGGGGGTATGGTTGTAAGGGCATAGGCCATCATCCCTAATAGAAATACGCACGAAAAATCCCCCAATATAATGGGATTATAGCGGCCCAAAGTAAAAAGGTAAAGTCATGTATAAACAGAAATATATATAAAAAATGTATTATTACATTTTAAAAAACTGACATACAAGAAAAGACTGGTGTGCAATTAAAAAAAAAACATAGGTACATAACAAAGATGCGTATATTAGCATGATGGTATAAGCACATTAATGGTGGATTAAAACTGCTGCAAATCGTGAAAGTGTTTGCTTTTACATTCGAGTCTGCAGAGCTCCCCCTTGCACTATAAAGCGGAACCCTGCAGATTCTGATGTAACGGGGAACTGCTGGGTTATATTAACCTGATCTTCATGAAAAAAGAGACATTTGTTTTTTGCCTTTTGTTATACCTTAAGCACATTGCTAATTGCAATAGCTGCATGTTTGTAGCTTAAATATTGTTATTTGCAAAGAAAACAGTCATTCTGTCTAATTTTTTAACTGGACGGATAAAAATTTGGTTTGGCCAGTAAATTTTAATTTATTGTGTCAGTAAAAAAACAAAAAAAATTTGGCTCTGTCAGTAAATTTTTTGTGTCATGTCAGTAAATTTCGGGAGGATGACAACCCTGCTACCTGGCTTGGTGCCTATTTTCTTTGACATGGCACTACTATTGGGTATTAAGCATTCATTTTAGAGATTTCCTGTGATATTGTTTGTTTGTACACTGAACCTAGTGTGTTAGAGGGGCTGAGGTTCTTGCGAAGGTCGAGGCAAAGAACAGAGGACCCATCCTATCCAGTGGCTCCTATGGGGATAGCAATGCATAAGGTTATAGTGTGAACAAGACATGCATAACACATTTTGTTTAGTGACTTGACACCACCAGATCATATCCTCAGCTATGTTTGTTATGTGACTAGAAGTACTATTCTTGATCCATTCCACAGTGAATATGGAACTACATTTATCCATAATGTAGCTTAAACCCTCATTAATATTGCCTCACGTGCACCATCTCTGAGCTAGGTGAGATGCTGCTTGCGTCTTGATACTAAAGTCTTGTTTGTCAACTAAGTAGATTTTCTAAGTGCCTACATAACAAGCCATTGGATTGGGTATAAATGAGTCAGCATGGTATTCCTAAAAACTGGCACAAGAGAACAAATTGATGACAACATCCAACAGAACGTGTTGATTACAAAATTGGGAGCTTGCTGCTTTGCGTAATTAATCTGGTAATGCAGGAAAATCTTGCTTGTTCACAACATTAAGATCTAGAAATAGGATGTGGCTATTGGCTAACATTACACATTAGTTTAGAAAACACATAAGCTAAAGCAATTCCCCAACTCTTTCCTCTCTACATTTTGTTATTTTGTGCTATATGTTTATGCTGTTAACACTAAGACTAATTTACTTTGCAAAAGAAAAGAAAAATCAAAATAAGAATAAAATTCAGATTTTTTATTTTTTTAATAAAATAGCCTCTGTTTTAATCAATTAGTTAAAGAGCAACTCCAAAGAAAAACAATACGTGAACAACTAGTTCTAACTAGCCACCACGGTATATGCCATAAATAACTGAACGTTCACTCAGCTTCCACAAGGCCCCTTTCACATGGGCTGTCTGATCAGGTCCACCTGTCAGTTTTTTAGGTGGACCTAATCAGACCCTCCATTCACCCCTATGGAGCGATGAATGTCAATGGTGCCATGTTCGCTGACATCTGCCACTATCTGATCCAATCTTGTCTGTCAAATCTAGTTGGTGGTCCTATTTCCTCTGGCGGATAAGATATGATCGGATGAAAACAGGCAGGCGGTCCATTTTCACCTGATCTCCCCATAGAGGAGAGCGGGACTGGGTCCGTCTCCACTCTGCTCAGTAAGCAGGGACAGACCTGTCATCCGCCTGCTCAGCGGGGATCAGCAGAGAAATTCCCCGCTGAGCAAGGAGGTGCCCATGTGAAAGGGGCCTTAACCTGAGATGTCTGTGATTTACTGTAAACAAGAAAAAAACAAATGCGCCTCTAAGAGTAACAGTAAAAACCAGGATTTTATTAAATAACAAGTGACTACTCACAGAAGTAGTAGGGTGCTGCGCTTTGCAGTCGTGGGATGATGAAGACACTCATCAGTGAACAATAAATTATTTTAGGACCAAAAATGACAATGAGAATCTCCGCGTAAACAAAAAAAGAACAAATGTCATTTAGTGTCTGTAGAGTCCAATTCCGGGGAAAGTGTACCCGTGGAGGAACGAGTCGCCCCTTAAAGAGACGACTAGGGGCGACTCGTCCGCCTACTGTCCAGACAGGGACGAATGACTCGTCTCACCTCTGCCTGGGTCAGGGCGAGAGGAGATACCCCTCTAGTCCACTTTTACCTGGCGGACGGACAAAAGTAGGCTAGTATAGAATAGGCGGTCTCCTTTATCCTGGTGGTTGATCTAAACTGTCTGTTCTAACCTA
>BLSH010066713.1:2085957-2104239 GCA_018402905.1 Glandirana rugosa | reverse complement strand
AGTTGTATGAGCAGACTAGAAAACTTGGTCATACCAACAAGCGCTCATACGACGGTTGTATCGTGTGTACAGAGCAGTTGGTACAACAAAGTTGTATTGTGCAAAACACGCATGCTCTAAAGTCAGGAACGGCCGGATGCTAATTGCATGCACCTGAACGTTCTCCTGCGGTCGTACGATCGTGTAGTGCAGTCAGTATGCTAGATACAACAGCCAACATACGATTTTGACACGATCGTACGTGCGATCGTCGTCCCGTGTGTATGGGGCTTTAGAGTATTCTTTTTCTGTATTTTGTTTCTTTTTAAGAGATCATGGGATGATCCCAGGGCAATGAAGACTCCTTAGGGGAGCATCTCTGTATTTGAGTCATTGCCATAGAAACATTTGTAAAGGGGAGGAGTTAGTAAAATAACCACGCCCATGTGGGGCGCCAGAAATATTTTTGCACCCAGGCGCCTGTTACCCTAGGATCGGCCCTGGGTGCTTGGGTACTCTGATGGGCTGGTGACAGGTACTCTGATAGGCTGGTGACAGGTACTCTGGTACTTTGATGGGCTGGTGACAGGTACTTGGGTACTTTGATGGGTTGGTGACAGGTACTCGTGTACTCTGATGGGTTGGTGACAGGTACTCGGGTACTTTGATGGGCTGATGACAGGTACTCTGATAGGCTGGTGACAGGTACTCGGGTACTCGGATGGGCTGGTGACAGGTACTTGGGTACTTTGATGGGTTGGTGACAGGTACTCGGGTACTCTGATGGGTTGGTGACCGGTACTCGGGTACTTTGATGGGTTGGTGACAGGTACTCGGGTACTCGGATGGGCTGGTGACAGGTAATCGGGTACTCGGATGGGCTGGTGACAGGTACTTGGTTACTCTGATGGGCTGGTGACAGGTACTCGAGTACTCAGATGGGCTGGTGACAGGTACTCGAGTACTCAGATGGGTTGGTGACATGTACCCAGGTACTTTGATGGGCTGGTGACAGGTACTCGGGAACTTTGATGGACAGGTGACAGGTACTCGGGTACTTTGATGGACAGGTGACAGGTACTCGGGTACCTTGATGGACAGGTGACAGGTACTCGGGTACTTTGATGGACTGGTGACAGGTACTCGGGTACTTAGATGAACAGATGACAGGTGCTCGGGTACTTTGATGGACAGGTGACAGGTACTCGGGTACTTTGATGGACAGGTGACAGGTACTTGGGTACTTTGATGGACAGGTGAGAGGTACTCGGGTACTTTGATGGACAGGTGACAGGTACTCGGTACTTTGATGGACAGGTGACAGGTACTCGGGTACTTTGATGGACAGGTGACAGGTACTCTGATGTGCTGTGACAGGTACTTTGATGGGGTGGTGACAGGTCCTCTTTATTAGGGGGGTGATCAGTGCGCTTGGTGTGTACATCTGACGGTAACAAGCTGTTACCGCAATCTCCCTCTCACACATGATCAGTGACCGGTTGTGATTGGACACAGCCGGTTACATGGTAAAGAGCTCTTTACACTGATCGGAGCTGGGCTTTGTCCGAGGGACAAGCCTTAGCCCCGATCGCCGCACGTCGTGCATGTGGAGGTCGGTAGTGACTGGCTGTGATTGGACACAGCCGGTCAGGTGGTAAAGAGCCAAATCTTTTGGCTCTTTACCCCAATCGGGGGGGCAACCCCCGGGGACACAAGCGATCCGTGATCACTGCGCTGCGGGACCCCAGGGCCCCGCAGTAGCGGCAAAAAGCGGCGGACATCATATGACGTCCCCCTAGATCGACGAAGGGTTCCTGCCGACGTCATTTTACAATGACTCAGTAGGGAACAGGTTAATCACAAAGCCCGGGAAACAGATGTGGCATCATCTTATGAGTCCTTTAAAAGTGACTGTGCTGTTCCTGAGCCCCGGATCATTTTTAATTGAAAGCATGTGAAAAAAATCAATAACTAGCTCATGGCTGCAGCAGCAGCTTGTTTTACCCCATGAATACTAGGATGTTTATAAACAAACCTCGGCAGACAAGGGGTTTGTCAGGGCTGGGCTCTGCCCTCCCTTCTCAGAGCAAGCTGCTCAGCTGAGGGTTAATTGCCAGACTCAGCTTCCACTATGTCTCACCTGATGATCACCTGCCTCGTTAAGCCAGCTCTACTGCTATATAAACTGCCTTCGCTTTGGTCAACATCTCTGGAGAAATCTCTTCCTTGTTTTCCTGTGAAAGACTTTGCCTCTTTGACGTTCCCTTCTGATTCCTGGATTCAAGACCCTGCTCGGCTGACTCTCCTCCTGGCTCCTGACCGTGAATGCCGTTTTGTTTGACATTGCTGATCTCTGAACTCCTGTCTCACTGGCTTGCTCTGACTATCTGCTATGGTTACCGAACCCTGGCTATGTTTTGACCACGTTTACTCTGTTTATATCGTTTTACCTTTTTATTAAAAAGTGTGATTTTACTGCACTTCTGTCTTGGTCTGATTCATGGCTCCTGACAGGGTTAAGCATCAAGTGACACTATGCTCAGGTGTAAATTAGTGCCATTGAATAGAATAGAAATCCTAGTGTTGAGAATTAAAGCACTTCCGGCGAATGTCGTAACTCAGGTGTGAACAGGGCCTTATATAGAGTCCTACATGGTCACTGGCAGTGTGCTTCATGAAGATTTATTCAAATTCAGATCTGGTGAAGTATAAATTGTGTACCCATACTTAACATTGAAAATACAGTATGTGTAACAGGAATTAATGTTCCTGGACTAAGCAGGATTAATTTTCCTCCACAAGATGGCAGCAGCAAGTGTGCTTGCTGTTGGGAATGAACTTGGACTGTAGAACGCTGGGAAATATAGTTTGAGCAGAGAGCGGAGTCATTAACACTGCTGAGAACAAAACTACTGAACTCAATTGCAGGTAAGAGCAGGAGGAGCAGACAGTGAAGGGGTGTAAAAAGAAAAGCCCAGGAAGTTAGAGAGGGAATTGGGAAATTGGAGACGGCCAACTGGAGATGTGCTGTTCATGACTCGCTGGGTAAGAAAGAGCCAGCGGGTCGATTCCATGCTGACCGCTGCTGTCTCCTGACACAGACTGCTGGACTGAGCTAGATGAAGCCTGCCATGTTGACTGCTCCAGTACTAGTCTGAATCAGAAGGTGTCCCGCTGCTACAGTATTCATCTTCCCGTCTGGCAGAGCATCAATGGGGGGGCCCTCCAAAATCTTGGCTAGTCATTGAAGAAAATCCCAAGGGAGAGTGGCGAGAGGGTCACAGAACCATCAAGCTGGAATACTGACATTGTTTATATTGTTTACTTGCAAGAAGTTTATGTTTTCAAGCTACTACACACAGCTGACCTAGCTTTATGCTGCTGCTAAACAAAGCCCAAGTTGTCTATTTTTCCATTTCTTTCATCCCACTGCTGAAACTGTACCTTTAAGATTCCCTATACCTTTCAGCCTGACCTACTGGGTGCAGAATTGCAACTACTCACACTATAGACATACCTCATTCATGCTGCCAATGTCTTCGAGGGCCCTAACTTGGCCAGCAAAAGATTAATGCCAAGGACTGTATTTAGATTACTTTATCCTGAGGGCAGACCCCTATTTGACATTGATTTAATTACCAGACCTAGGCTTAGCACCTCATCATAGAAGCTCTCTAGTGACCTAGCCTATATCCAGGTTTGTTACCCATTTGTGTTACTTGCTGCTGCTCATCTTATGAGAAGAGGAGAGCTATAGTTTGCACTGTTGGGGTCACAGTATATGCTAGAATTTAAGATCACTGCACAGGGCTCTGTGAATTTGGTTGTGTTTCCATTACTATACTTTATGTTTTTTTTACTTTATTTTACCAATACATTCTGCTATTTTCCTTAGAGCTGTGAGTCCAATTTTTGTGTGCTTATTTAAGCGCAAAGAAAGATATACTGGGGATGTCAGTGAGGTAAGGCCTCAAACAGGGCTGGAACAGAAGCAAAGGACCCAAATTAAGCAGCAGCTCCTGTTGGTATAGTGCTACATTTACAAAAAAAATAAAGATTGAATGGGACATTTAAGGTGTCAGATAGTTCTCAGGAATAAAACCCACTACCACATTTGATCAAAAACATATAATTTATGCACATATATGTCAACATAACAATGTTAAAAAAAGCCTGGTACATTTTTTTTTAATCAGGAAAAACTATTGAAAAATAAAAAAAATTCCAGAGTAGACCTTAAGCCATAAACAGTAGTATAGCATTATATAGTGTTCAATATAAAGAGAATACAAAGCTCAGATATACATCTTTTGAAAAAGTATAGCTTTAATCATTGGTACAGCGGAAATAAAAATACTGAAATACCTGCTTAAATGGGGTAAGACTTGTGTGTTCATAATAAAATAATTTCAAGAATTTGTTGTCCTACTTGGAATAAAAAGCATAGTTACATAGAATATACCCTGTATCTCCACCCCATGCCTCAGCATATAAAGAGAAACCTAGATTTTAGTACATCACTCATCACCCAGACAATTACAGTACCAGCCAGAAACATATCGGTGGGCGGGAGCGAATGCACCCATCCCGCTGTAGACCAACCATCAAACGCACTTACAGCCTAATATATTTTTGCAAAAGGCACAGAAAAAAAAAGGCAAACACAAAACTAAGCTAATCAATATAGGATAATATAAAATAAACCCCCAAATCAAACCCAAAAACAAAAATAAATATGTATATGCTATATACTGCCAAATAATAAGGTAAAATGATCACACTATAAAAAGAAAAAAAACATTTAGGATACTTGAGTGAAGATATTTAGTCCAATAAGGCTTATATATTTTATACTTGAACCTTTTATTACAAAGTGTTTCTTTACCTAAGCTTTAAATTGGTGATTGGCCACACACCTGAGTATCATAACTCCTTCCCCCTGGGTTTGCCCAAACCTGGCATCTCCCACATACAAATCCCCCATACTTCACCCCACGCCCATCCCAACTGTCAAAGACTTACTAAGTCATACAGCAATAATATAGTACATTATGTTAGGTGGTACATTACATTTTATATGGGCCAACTATTGACCATGAAGGCAGTGACAGTTAATAACCAATTCAAAATGAACAATGTGCTTTGGGAATTAAATCTGATCTCACTGTTTTTTTACAGAAATTATTTGAAACTGATGGTTTCATTTAGACCAGGGGGTCTTGTTGCATTAAGCATATGTATCAATTTAGTCCGCAGCTTAAGCAATTGTTTGTCAATATCACCACCTCTGTTTTATCCCTTTATGTGTTCCACAGCAAAAAACTATTTTCATGGCATCAAAGCTATGGTAAAGCACTACGTGTCTACTGACAGATGTGGTCATTTTCCCATTCAAGATCCAGTAAACATGGTCATGTATATGCTTCCAAAAGGGTCTTTTTGTCTTCCCTACATAAAAGACTTTACATGAACATAACATCAAATAAACCACTCCAATTGTTTGACAGTTAATGTAGTGGTGTGGAGTTCACATATTGCCATTAGGCAATCTAATCCATTTGTTTTAAAAGATCCAAGGACAGTGGTTACATGCACCACATGCAAATGTGCCTTCCCTCTGTCTCTTTGGGGTAACCTCTATGGCTCAGCTACAATATTACTCTTTGTAACACAATCTTGTATTGGTCTAGCCTGTCTAAAGGTAACTTCTGGTCTTCTCCCTATATGTTTGGCTACTAAAGGTCATCCCTCTTAGATGCCAATGTCTTTCTAGGATCGTATATACTTGAGAACGTTGTTTAGAATAATGTGTAATTATATGCGTGTTAGTAGAATTAGATCTTTTCTCATGTATAAGTGATTCCCTGGTTCAAACCTTTGTCCTTTGGAAAGCTTTCTTGTGGGCTTTTTTTGCTATAACCGCAGGTCATAAGACAGTCACATTTTTTTTCTAGATTGGACCAGAAAGTCCTCGTCCTTGGTGCAATTTATTTTGAGTCTTAAATTGATGCATGGAGGATGGTATTGGTTGATGGACGTTTCCTGTATAGAACCGACTGAGCCGACCTGCACCTCAATTGGAATATCAAGAGATGTGACGTTTTAATTGTGAACCTCAGGTTATAGTCATTTTGACTGATCCTTACCATAAATTATTTAAGTTCAGAACATATACCCTGTCCAGATTGTAAACACGTAATCAATATACCTGTTCCATGACAGAACATGGCACAGGTACATTGATGGCCCTGCACCAAGAGTTGTCACTAGCACCCCCACCCCACATGTACAGGTTGGTGTTCGATGGGGCACAGTGCATCCCCATTGCCACCCCCCGCACCTGGAGGAAACTTCAACAGTTCAAGAATGAACTAATTTTAGGAACCATAAGGTTGTTTTTTCTCTTTTAGGAACTCCCCCACAAACTAAATGCCACACTGATATGGAATAGAACTTTAGAGGGATTCTATATCAATAGTTATAAACCAAGAACCATGAGGGATCTGAATATCCTCTACTATTCTCAATTAATCTCTTGTATCTTGTACATAGGAAGGTAAAGAAATAACAAAGGGTTGTAAATAAGCATCAATCAATTTACTTGCATTTTCTGTTATGCAGCCAATGCCCAAAACTATAGGGTGAGAGTCATGCTTTTACGGTATGTATTTTTGGCAGAGCATAGAATGTTGCTGTTTTTGGGTGTACTAAACAAATTCAAAAATTCTAAAGGTGTCCTTGTCAATCAATTATGTTCCTATATTCCCCTTGGAATCCCCTTACTTCATTCTCTAAAATTGTTTTGTACCAATCTTGGTTTTTTAGTATGTTCAGCTGCAGCTCCCACCACACTGATTATGTGGAATAATGCAGGTAACCCAAGATAGCTGCGCTAGGTGTAAAATTAAATCATAATCCTAATAAAAATCAAAAGTATCAACTCTTCCATACGGTGTAAACAAACAAGTCAAATACTCTACATTATTAAGTATAAATTATAAAATAAATTATTGTAAAAGTAGGCACGCTACATTTGATAAACATAGACTCTAATCATATTAATGAATCCAATATTAACTAAAAAATGCCAGTCCCATTAATTAATTCAGTGTCAACAACAATTATCAGTCCATATAAGTGCCCATAAGTAATAGTACTGTTTTCCACTGTAATTTGTGCTTTCAATTAACACTCCAAACACATGATGTACTCTTCCTACCACCATGTACATGTGGGTACACTCATCGGTACTGATCACTGACTCTGTCCATTCATAACTGAAGCACAGTATACAGTGGGAGCCCCAACAGGGCTCCCAAAAGAATTGTAACAAATAATAAACAATACAATTGTAAAAGAAAATAAATAAAAAGGTAAAAAAAAAATAAAAAACTACTGACTCCATCCACTGCCCTATTGACCCTGTCCACTGCCCTGCAGACAAAGTCCACTGCCATACTGACACTGTCCACTGCCCTACTGACAAAGTCCTTTGCTTATACTGACACTGTCCACTGCTCTACTGACTGACACTATTCACAGTCCTACTGACACCTGTGGCGGAACTACCAGGTCGTAAAAGTCACACTCGCGATCAGCCCCTGGCATTCCACCACTGTGGAGGGGCCCCAAGAGGGCAGGATGGGGGCCTACTGCAGAATCTGTGATAGGGGCCCACTGTCAGAGTAAAGGGCCCCGGGATCAGTGGGAAGAACCCCAGGCTTGGCTTTCATGGTTTCTTGTACCAGAGTCCTGAAGGCCTCTGCATAAAAGAATTATGTCTTTTAGGTCTCATATTAGGTCTCATTTATAGTGAATTCCTTCTACATGTCGTGACTTACTTGTAATGGAAGTTTCCTAGCAAATAGGTTAGCATCCTTCACTGTTTCAAACTGATGTATCTCCTGATATGAACTTCCTGAAGCTTGTTCTATGGAATAGTCTCTCTTTCAGATCCCTTCATCAATAAACATCCAAAGACCACTTGAGTCTAATTAATGACCCACTGAACTCCCGTATTTAACTGTTTTCCAAAACAGTTACATTTAGGTCCCACCTATTACAGTTACTAATGTGCTTATGTTAGTTTTCAGTCGAAATGTCAAGCCATAAAGTGGCAGGTGTCATAGCTGATCACATGTGCACCACTATGACGACTGCAGATCTACCAGAGGCCACAATGGCAGCTTCCTTGGCTGTAAAGCATAGGAGGGTGTGGTTTTGCTTCAAGAGACTTTGTAATGCTGACATTTTTACAACTCAGGTTTACTTTCAAAAGCAGGGGTTCTCAGATCTCCAGATTATTAATAAAAGTTACTGGGGTGGATTGACACACTTGAGAAATATCTGGAAAAAAAGAACACGAAGAACTGAGTAGGATGACTTTACTTGCTGTATGCGTCTCAAGGCTTTATTTTCAATTTTGACTGGAATGTTTCATTAATGCATTCACTTTAATGACAGACTCATTTCTCAAATAAAAATCTCCTACATAAAAGGTGCCAACAATGAGAAAAATAAAATGCGGATCCTGGCTTCTGTCCACTTTCTGAAACGTCAATATTATCACCATGTCCACCACCGACTCTCAGGAAAACTGAATATTTGAAACCCTATGAGAATAGGCTCCTCTTGGATGGAAGTCAGGATCTAAGATTAGTATTTTTCTACAACTACTCACTTCTGGTACCCTTTTGTAAGAGATATTTTATTGGGAGATGGGGGGCTGTCATTAAAGTGGACTGCATTTTCATGCAAGGTCTGCTTTAGACATCTTGGTATTTTATAGAGTTACTAATATATTGCAATTAGGATGCCTTTAAACATAAAGATTGTTACATAAATGGATTATACAGTCTTAAAAGTATAGCCTATAAGAAAGATCTGTCAAATTCACTTCTTTATATTGCAACACAGAGCTTCAGAACAAGATCCATTATTGGACAGGCATGATTGACTAACCCCAACCATTTAATAAAGTAATACAGTATATTCTAAAAAAGTATTTACCTATTCCATCAAATCATTACTAGCTATTTCTACTAATCATAGTTAGTAAAGATTTTGCAGATTGATTTACCTTACCTAACTAGTTTTATAGGGTTCACAGCTTCAGAAATAGAAGACCTGTCTTCTTTACAAGCTGGAACCTGGAAAGTGATCCTACTATTCTTGACACCAGTTAGAATACCGGCTATATATTTTTGTTAGTAAATATACAGGGTGGGCCATTTATATGGATACACCTTAATAAAGTGGGAATGGTTGGTGATATTAACGTCCTGTTTGTGGCACATTCGTATATGTGAGGGGGGGAACTTTTCAAGATGGGTGGTGACCATGGCGGCCATTTTGAAGTCAGCCATTTTGAATCCAACTTTTATTTTTTCAATAGGAAGAGGGTCATGTGACACATCAAACTTATTGGGAATTTCGCAAGAAAAACAATGGTGTGCTAGGTTTTAACGTAACTTTATTCTTTCATGAGTTATTTACAAGTTTCTGACCACTTATAAAATGTGTTCAATGTGCTGCCCATTGTGTTGGATTGTCAATGCAACCCTCTTCTCCCACTCTTCACACACTGATAGCAACACTGCAGGAGAAATGCTAGCACAGGCTTCCAGTATCCGTAGTTTCAGGTGCTGCACATCTCGTATCTTCACAGCATAGACAATTGCCTTCAGATGACCCCAAAGATAAAAGTCTAAGGGGGTCAGATCGGGAGACCTTGGGGGCCATTCAACTGGCCCGCGACGACCAATCCACTTTCCAGGAAACTGTTCATCTAGGAATGCTCGGACCTGACACCCATAATGTGGTGGTGCACCATCTTGCTGGAACTATGATGTCGGTGATAGGAAATTGCTGGCCATCAAGTCGGCTTCGGAGGAATGGCGGTACCTCCTGGAAGGAGCAGCTCACCCGGTATTGGTTTTTACTGACCATAAAAACCATAAAAAAAAACGTATGCTGTGAAGATACGAGATGTGCAGCACCTGAAACTACGGATACTGGAAGCCTGTGCTAGCATTTCTCTTGCGGTGTTGCTATTAGTGTGTGAAGAGGGTGAGAAGAGGGTTGCATTGACAATCCAACACAATGGGCAGCACATTGAACACATTTTATAAGTGGTCAGAAACTTGTAAATAACTCATGAAAGAATAAAGTTGCATTAAAACCAAGCACACCATTGTTTTACTTGTGAAATTCCCAATAAGTTTGATGTGTCACATGACCCTCTTCCTATTGAAAAAACAAAAGTTGGATTCAAAATGGCCGACTTCAAAATGGCCGCCATGGTCACCACCCATCTTGAAAAGTTTCCCCCCTCACATATACTAATGTGCCACAAACAGGAAGTTAATATCACCAACCATTCCCATTTTATTAAGGTGTATCCATATAAATGGCCCACCCTGTAAATCTGTATATCTACTCTTATAGAAGGCAGTAGCAGCATCCGCTGCCCGATCCTGGATGCATATCCTGCCACCTGCTAATGTTTATGGCCATTGCACCTAATACTATGGGGTTGGATATCTATAGTAAAATAGACTGTTCACTTTCCAAGGGAAGTTGCACTTTGCAAGGAAATTTCCCCCAGAGCTTAGTTAAATAAGATGAAGCTCTGCTGAATTTCCATCATCCAATTATGTGCAAGTAAAAAAAAATTTTTTTTTCATTTTATTTCCTTGTGATTGGGTATTCTTAGCAAAGTGAGATTTTATCAAATCCACTAAGCGCTGGGAAAAATTCCCTTGCAAATTGAACAGTTTAACCACCTTTAGTAAACCAACCATTATGATTGTATGCTTGTGATTGTGTAAGTATTAAGACCTCCCATATTGTGCACACTATATTATTTAATCACACTTATAGACAATGTCTGTTTTGCAGAAGGCAAAATGTTACTTGTCTGTCAACATCCCAAAGGTGGAAACAGCTACAATATACTGAACTATTCATAAAATATTTGGTGTTTCATTCTTATTCAAATAAACTTGCACATAACTGCCAACTTGACAACACTGCTAGTGATTAATTTATTTCTGCACTGCTGAAAAGCAGGACTTGACGTTGCACAGAGTCACAAGTGTATTTTCTGCCTGGCTGATATGTTAGAATAAATTGTTATAACTTATGTTAACACCTAGAACTGATGTTCAAAGAGTTTCATGGAAAATGATTCCTGTTAATGTAGCTTATAGCTGATTTATATAAAACAGGTTTTAAATATGTTTATTCATAAAACTAGAAAGGGATCAAGCTTATCTTACAATATATTTCTACATATAAATGACTATGTCTATTAATAAAGTCAGTTGATGCAATACAAATTCAGTATTCTACAGAAGTGAAGGCTAGTACTATGGAAAAGTCTCAACCATCAACTGGTCCATATGGTGACCTCATGAATGAATTCACTCCTCCAGCCTTAAAGTTTTCAATTTTGTATAGAGTGGAGAGGGATTAGAACGCCTGTCAGGTTTTTTTTTTTTTTTGCTGAGTGTGTCCTCGGTTAGTGAGGATCACCCTCTCTATCCAATCTGGTGACCAATTTCAACGAGAGTGAAAAAGAAAATCCCCAAGTTTGAGTTATTCCTAATAGTGACACTAGTTCTGGTGACCCATGTGGCAATCAGGATTTTTTCTCTTTGGAAGGATTTCCCTCACTTCCTGTTGTGGCTATGGCACAGGAAGTGAAGAGTGTTTGCCCTAACAGGTTAAATAAATAAATAAAAAATAACAAGGGATGTAAACTATCCCTTATATGACAAGAAGCCAGGAAAAACTATGGTTTGTGCCCAGGATGTGAGATATATCTGTCCCAGATTCGTGCTGTATATAAATTGTTTTCCTTTTTGTGTTGTGTAGTGAGCCTGTTTAGCTCACTGAGGGGATAACAAGCCCAGCTGCAGCAGATTCAACACTGTGGGCTCTATAAAACTCCCAGACTGCTTAGGGAGGATTCTCCACTCTGACAGCAGATTTCTGTGCAGGACAGACTGGGGGAGCAGCCACTAAGCTTGTATGGTGAGAGTAAGGCTGGGTTCACACTATTGCCACATGCAGTTCACAGCAGGGGTCTGGTGCGTCTCCCTTCACCGTTTCAGGTCCGATTTCAGCCCAAATTTTGGGCTGAATTCAGACCTGAAACGGACCAAAAGACGCACAGGACCCCTGTGCAAATTCGCACCGGAGCAGCGGAGATGTGTAAACCGGCTCCATAGAGAGCAGGCCACAATCTCCTGCAAGGAGACCCCCATTCAATTTGCATAGGTGTGAACCCAGCCTAAGTCTTTGTGACTATGGACTCTGATTCATCCTGTATGTAAGTCAAGTGTCTGGGCAGCAGTAGGCTGTTCCAGGACTGTGTTTGTAGCTATATGCCCAATGTGGCAAGGGTTTATCTTCTATTTTTGTTTTATTTTGCTCTTTTGATACTTTGTGAACTCAGGCTTTGAAAATAAACCATTTGTGTTTCACTAAGATCCTGTAGTTAGGGTTGCCACATCATCCCTTTAAACCCAAACACATATTAATTACACTGGTTCTGTGGCTGATTAAGGTGGTAATTTAACTCACTTAGTGCCTTATCTGCATTAAATTAGCCTCAGAACCTGTGTAATTCATATGTGTTCAGGTTTAAAGGGATGAGGTGGCAACCCTACCTTAGTTTTGCTGTGCCTTTTCACTGTGCTGTGACTCATCTAGAGAATCACGAACAATCCACTACTGAGCTAAATCCTCAAACTTGTTTTAGGCCCAGTTCACACCTATGTGACTTACCTATGCACTTTTTTGCTTGTTTGTCACACAACAGCATTAAGACTGCCCTATGTGTGACAAATGGGCCAGGTAGCCCCTTTACCTTGTTTTGCAGCCAACCTTGCGTGTTTTTGTAATCAGTAGTGCATTTGGGGTGTAAATAAGGACACCACAAGCAGGATTTGTATTTTGATGTGTTTTTGGGGAACATGTGTTTCTCTACACATTGAAGGAACATGCAGGCATTAATGGGGCCTTATACAAAATGGAAAATAAAAAGGCTTTGGCTTTAGTTTACTTTAAATCAGTGGCGGCTGGTGGAATTTATGCCACCAACACCCCCCCCCCCCCACACCGTTGGTCCATCCGTCTGTCCGCCGGTCGGTTTGCACTTTCCCCATGCTCGGCGGCCTCCGCGGTGGCAGCAGCTTCTGTTACCTCCCTCCTTTTTGGCAGCCAATCGGGAGTCTTCTCTTTTCAGCCAATCAGAAAACGAGTCTCACACCCACTTCTGATTGGCCGGATTGAGGATTAGTGCTACAACAGCGAATATTCATTTGCTGTTGTAACACCTGAGTGGGTTCATGGCGCAATGCTCTGTGCCACGAGCCACACTATTTTGAAGCCTATTATAGCCTATGGCTCTAATCAGGTGCTTCAACCCCCCCACCCCCGCTGTAATTCAGGCGAAAAAGGGGGGTGGATGCAGTGGCCATGGATGGATTCATGCTATGCATGAATCTATCCATTATGCATATAGGGGGTGGCAGGGATAGAGGGGGTGGTGCCCGGGCACCCCTAATGGATGGGCCGCCACTGCTTTAAATGACATCTGATATTGGCTAAAAATTGGCAGCACACCTTATTTAAAATGTATGTAAACCCTAAAACTGTTCTTCAGTGGGTTTGTCATCATGCTACACTGTATACAGTTATCTTCAGTAAGTCATTTTTGTGAATCTGCTGTTGATCATTGACTGTGTCTAAAAAGATGTGGCTACTGCTTGGCTGATTATTTTCCATCCAGCTCGTATGATTTTTAAATCAAGTCAGATGTTGGTTGCAGGGCCACCCACAGCTCCAATTTCAGACAATTCAGCAGGAATCAGCATTAAATTGAGCCCCTCATGGGGACCTTTAGCCATCACCTCACAGTTAGGGCCTGTTCCCACCATTTGCATTGTAACTTGCCTTGTTTTCAATGAATGCAGTTCACACCACTGCATTGTGGTGGTGTGCAATAAAAAAAACAATTTCAGCACAGTGTGTTGCCATGCGATTGCATTGCAAATACGTTGCAGTGAATAGAACTGAATAAAATGTCCCGTGTGACATTTTACTAAAGTTCTAACAAAAAACCCCAGAAACAACAGAAAACAGGGCAATGCACTGGGAACAGTGCATTGGCATTGCTCCTCCCAGCACAGATCAGCAGTGATGCATTCATGAGTCCAAGCTGGCCATACACTAATCAAATTTTTCTTGAACATTTTCATTCAAAAGACCATACCCTGACTTCTAATAGCTAGTGGAGTTAAAGCAACATTCACAAATTCGAAGGTGCAGGATGAAATTTTTTTCTCAAACAAATGATTACAACACTGATTGTAGTTTTGTTCAAATAAGTCCATTGATTCCAAAATTGAATGTTAAAAGAAGACAAAATGTTGGAGTACTTTTAAAGGACATTTGTCAAGTCATCGAGTACACTAAGAATTTTCATACAAATGTACAATATGTAGGAATGTATATCCATAAATGTACTAGTATGTGGCCAGTTTAAGCAATAGATTTGTTAGTGTTATCAGATTGATCTGTAATGCTGGCCATGCGTGGGTCGAATTCCAAACTAATTTTCTTTTGAAAATCATAATTAAGAATTTTTGTTTGAATTTCGCACCATTAGTGGGCCACAGCAACGACCGATGGTCATGCGACCATCACTTGGAAATAAAAGAAGATTCCCGGCCACAAAATTTCTTTTATGAGGTGAAATTGAAGGCTTAGTTGGTCAAATTTCGAAATCAATGGTGGCATCATCAAATTACAAAAGGCACAAAATTTCTGATTTTCGAAAGACAATTTATTCGGAATTCGACCCATGTATGGCCTACATTAAGCAGTCAATGTACAACTGAAGAAGCACACATGGTAGGCTGATGATGTCACTGCTAATCGCTAAAGCTGGCCATAGATGGATGGAATCTTGGCCGGTTCAGCAAGGACCAGTGGAGATTTGATCCTTCTATGGGCAGACTGATTGTACTGAAGTCAATCCATTGAAAATTGCATCATCTATGGCTTACTTAACCTCTTCCCGCCAGCTGCAAACATATATGTAGCTACAATATATTACCAAAATTATTGGGACGCCAGCTTTTACACGCACATGAACTTTAATGGCATCCCAGCCTTAGTCCGTAGGGTTCAATATTGGCCAACCCTTTGCAGCTATAACAGCTTCAACTCTTCTGGGAAGGCTGTCCACAAGGTTTAGGAGTGTGTCTATGGGAATGTTTGACCATTCTTCCAGAAGCGCTTTTGTGTGAACAGTTTGGGGATGGCCCCTTCCTGTTCCAACATGACTGCACATCAGTGCTCGCCCAGCACAGTAACTGAATTGTCACAATATGCTCCTGATGCATACTTGCAATCGTGAGCTTTTCATGTGACCTCTGGGACAGCCAATCACAGCAGTCAAATAATCAGAATGCCCTCCTCCACCTCCCAGCATTTTGATCCACTTAAAGGGCAAGGAGGCGACGACGGAACTGCTTAGGATAGGAAACAAAAGAGACTATGGCCTAAAAAAGGGTATACGACTGAAACTGTTTTTGTCTGCTTTGAATAAAAGTTTAATGAAAATAATATTCCACATATATGTGATGATTGTACATCATAGATCTCATATTTTCATATACTTGGAAACTGTAGCTATGTTGTAAGAGAATACAAAATACGGAGTTATATGTTTGTAAATGAACAAACCACAAAGAACAGTTTGATTTATCAAAGGAAAAGCGTAAACTTTTGTTTCGGAGAAAACAGAATAGAGAAAAGCCATGATATATTTGTTTACATTGTTATAAAATACTACTAGCAGGAAACAGAGAAATAACAAGCCATCCCTCCTCCTGTTTTTCTTCCATTTCCAATTTAGCATCTGGAGCTGACTAGCCGATATCTCTCAGGAAGTGCTAACAAATAAAGATGACCCTTTTATTAATTCCAAATACAATACTCAATAAAAACATGACATTTCATCCTTAATCAACATTTGGAATCTAGGCTGGGTACCACACATACCCTGTAAATATGGAGGTCTACACTGTGACTTGTGTATCTTGCTGACTTATATCCTACACAGCTGGAGTCCCCAGTGTGAACTTATGCTTTCAGCATTATCACCAGTATAAAGTGAAATTCAGGATATCAGTTATACCTTCCTATGTATAATTCAAGCAGAGAAATCTAAAACCAGAGCAGTTGCAGTGTCACATTATCTTTGGGGGCATTGGTTTAACCACTTCCACACCGCGCTCAGTATATTTACTGCGGCAGTGTGGATGTGTACCGCGAATCGCCGTAAATAAATGACAATTTGTGGAGTGGCAGCTAGAGGGCGCGCTACCGCACTCTGGAGGAATGTGTCCGTGGCTCGGGCGGACCCGCTGTCCGCCGGCGAGCCACGATGAGCTGCCGGAGCAAAAGAACTGGGAACCGCCAATGTAAACACAGCGGTACCCCGCTCTGTCAGTGGGGACATAAGAGATCTACTGATCCCTGTTACTGGGATCAGTTAGATCTCTTATGCCCATAACAGCCCAGCCCCCTCACAGTTAGAACACGCCTAGGGAACACAGTTAACCCCTAGATCTCCCCCTGCAGGTTAACCCCTTCACAGCCAATGACATTTATACAGTAATCAGTGGACATTTAAATTTCTGATCGCTCTATAAATGTTTTTAGTCCCAAAAAAGTGTCAAAATGGTCCGACATGTCCGCTGCAAATCGCAGATCGCTGCCATTACTAGAAAAAAAATAAAAACCCCAGAAATTAATTCTCATCATTCGTAAACGTGGCAACTTTTGCGCAAACCAATCAATAAACGCCAATTGCAATTTTTTTTTACCACAAATATGAGGAAGAATATAAATCGGCCAAAACCGATGAAAAAAATGTTTTTTTATATTTTTTTGGGGATTTGTATTTTAGAAAACAGTAAGAAAAATTGTTGCTCTTTTTCAATTATAGCGGCGATCAGAAATGATGCAGAGGGGATCAAACACCACCAAAAGAAAGCTCTATTTGTGGGGGAAAAAGGACGCAAATTTTGTTTGGGTACAATGTTGCACGACCGCGCAATTGTCAGTTAAAGCAACTCAGTGCCGAATCGCAAAAAGTGCTCTGGTCATAACATGGGAAATCCTTCCGAGGGTGAAGTGGTTAAGTATTCCAGAAAAAAAAGAAGTAGAAAGAAAAAAGATAAAATTAATGGGACACTCTTACCTTCCCATGCAGGGCAAAGTGACAGTGTCACTACAAAGGATCCCTCCGATCCCCTTAGGCTCCATGCACACTGGACACTATCTGGGCTCTCTCGGCGTTGGGCAGGAGACGCTACTTACAAAACGTTCTTTTGCAGCGTTTTGTAAGCAGCGTTTACTGGCGTTTATCGGCATCTGCGTTTTTGGGTGTTTTTTTTTTTTCTTCATTAGCTTCCATTGACTGCAAAAAATGCCGGACACCGATAAACAGCCGTTTACCGGCGTTTATCGGCGTCCGGCGTTTTTTGTGGTCAAAGAAAGACTTTTGAACGCCAATTCAGGGCGTTCAGATAACAGCCCAAAAACGGAACTGCTGATAAACGACAATTAACGTCCATGTGTGCATGGACACATAGGATAACATAAAGTGGCATTTTTGGGCTGTTAGAAAAAACACCAAAACGACCAAAAACGGTCGTTTATCAGATACAGTGTGCATAGAGCCTAATACTCATCTTACCACTGATCCCTCACCACTAGAGTTGAGCGAACACCTGGAAGTTCGGGTTCTGCTGGTCCGTCCGAACTTCGGGACAAAGTCCGGGTCCGGGTCCGGACGGAACCCGAACGATCGCGAATGGGGGTAAAATGAAGGAAAACGTCGGGAGACCCCGAAAGGTCCTGAAAGGATGTCGGTAAAAACACGGATTTTCAAGCCCAGGGGTAACTAAAGTTACCCCAAGCAACAGGCACGCTAGCAAGCCCAAGGCAGGCCTGGGCCTGGGCCTGAAACAGGGCTTCAAGCCTGCCTGGTCGTCTTGGGCTTGAAGGTCCACAAGCGAGTTGAGATCACCACTCCCTAGTCACCATTCTACTCATAATCCGAGATACGTGTGACATAGACTATTTGCTGGCAAAAACCAGCAAAACCACAAAAAAGATTGTCGGGTTTTTACGGTGAAATACAATAGGATACACAGGTACGTGTGTACCTGCAATTAACAGCAAATAGTCGTCAAGGCAAAAACCCGACAATAGACTTGC
>BLSH010066713.1:2052287-2067985 GCA_018402905.1 Glandirana rugosa | reverse complement strand
CATACATGCACGCTTTGGCCAGAGCAAATACGCATTTGTGATTGAATGCACTGCTGCCTGTGAATGCATTTTAATAAATGCCTGAACTTATAATGCCTTATTTGTTTTGAGAGCGCATTATACAAGTCTTTTTGAGCTGCTTCTTTTTTGATGCATGCACCTTTTATAATCAGGCATCCCCTGACCTGATCCAGAATCCCTATGAAAAAAAAACTCCCCAAAATATTTCACAGGTCCCAACAATTAAGTCTGGCCATACACTATACAATTTTCAACTTTCCTATAGATTTACCAAACCCATATAATATGAGGTCAAACCTATACACTTTCAATTTGTATGAAATCAGGCAGGCCCTTGCACTACATGGTTGAAGGTAAATCTAAAGGAAATTGAATAAGAAAATTGTATGGTGTATGGCCAGCCTAAAGCCCCATACACACAATGCAAATTACGGACGGGAATTTTCGATCGATGGCCGATCGTCCGAAATTCTTACCGTTAGTATGCTCCTTTCGACAGCTGAGTTTGATTTTTTTGTAAGACAAAAGCTGGTTATGCAGACTAGAAATTGTTTTTTCACACGGCAATTCAACGTCCGATTTTCGTATCATTAGTACGGTTTTCATATGAAAATAAATCGTACGATCACAACTACGCATGCTCAGAAACGAAAAAATACATACAAAACTATTCAACACATTATGTCACTTCTGACGCTGAATTCGGTCGTACGAAAATGTTCGTATCATTAGTACGCTCTCAACTGTCGACATGAGACAAGCATCCAACAAAAAACAGACGTTCTATCGTCCGAAATTCGCATTGTGTGTACGAGGCTTTAGTTGGATGATCAGGATGACATTTGCATTAGTGACTGTCAAATGCTTAAGCAAGCAAGCGGAATCTCATACAGAATTTAAGCAATCGCAAACCTGTGGAAATGGCGTTGTTGTGCTAATTTGTGTGCATGCAAACCCAGCTTGATTTTATAAGAAAATAATAATGCTGCATATGAGCTCCTGTACAAATAAAGTAAATATAACTAAGTGAAGCATATATACATGTAAATCTAAGAGCTCTACAGATTGCAGGACATGATTTTTAATCACTGTATCTGTGGATAGATTCAGTGAGCCCTTGTCATAGAGAACCAGGTGAGAGCTTTCATTGCCTTATCTGCATATCAATAGCATTCTCCAGCAAGGCTTACCTGCCTGTAGAGGCGTGCCCTGTGAGGTCATTGTATGCTTTGTGAGAATAACCTCCTAATTCATTTACAGGAAGAGTCCTGAGGTGTTTTCACCTTGTGTCTGGAAAAAACACGTCAACTCTGTGGAAACTATATTCAGAATAATGGATGTGAGAATACCAGTACCTAAGAGCCCTGGATTTTGTACATGAAGGTAAAGTAGTACATTTGGTTTATAGGTTTATAGGAGTTACTTATTAATATTGTGTTCACGTCATACTGCGTTATGAGCTAGTGAAACATTGTGATATAGGAACTGTTGTACAACTGGAGCAACAAGCATAGGCAGTGACAGGGCTCAGTGTGTGACTGGCTCGTCTACCTGCACTCTGTTGTATTTTAAGGATTGTGATCAATTGTGGCTTTTACATATGACAGACACATTAATGGTGATTTGCTAAATATGGATATACTGCATGTCACTTAGATAATAGAACTTGTGTGCACCCGGTCTTGTGTAGAGGAACTAAAGAAAAAATAGGAATGAGCTTTGCACATGATTGGATGATTGAAGTGACCACAGCTTCACTAAACAAATGAATCAACGCATTCCATTCATAAACTAACTCCATAGGGTTTGGAACATGTAGAGAACCTGCCACAAACAACTAAAAACGCAGTGCAACTGAAGATAATTTCAACTGTTCACACAGGGGCGATCCGACTTGCGGGGCGACTCAGCGTGACCCCGCACAGCACGACTTCAGCACAGCTTGGAAACGACTTCTGTAATAGAAGTCAATGCAAGTCGCCTGAAGTCGCCCCCAAAGTAGTACAGGAACCTTTTTCTAAATCGGAGCGACTGGCGTCGCTCCTATTAGAATGGTTCCATTGCAATGCATGGAGCGTGACTTTGACAAGTCGCCCCTGTGTGAACCAGCTCTAAATATTCAGTGATCTTCGATGGAGCAAGTGCCAAACATACAGGTCTTTATTAACTATAATGGCACTTGTGGTCTAATGCCTAAGGAAGTAGGATAGGGCTGGGCATATATGGATCAGTTTTTTTTTTTTTATTAGCCAGCAAGCTGATTGAAAAAATAAAAATGAACAGATTTCCCCATCCACACAAGTAAGGTGAATAGCAGAATGAATGTGTTATTGTATTCTGACAGCGGGAACTCCTCAGCTGTCAAAATACACTGATTAGCTGGTCAAAGGAAAAATTTCCAACAAGCCAGTTTGAAAGAAGTCGATCATTAAACCATAGATGGATGGAAATTCAGACAGTGCCTACTGAACCAGCCAAATTTTGATCCAGCTATGGCCGTCTTAAAGGAGTTGTAAAGGCAGAAGGTTTTTTATCTTGATGCATTATATATTTATATGTAAACATTTGTTTTTTGATTCAAGAACAAAACTGTACTGCAGGGGGTTACAAGATTACATAAACTGAATTATTGCTACTGCCAGGGAGAGCAGCTGACACATTCAACCTGCAGAGCCTTGCCTGACCCAATAGAGCTTTCAGCTCACAAACAAGTCCAAGGTACTACATGTAAAAGATCAAGAGGCTTACAAAAAGAATTAGGCATTCACAAGCTTGCATCAAAAACTGCTTTGATACCATGGCCTTGTATTGTTAATTTGAAGGAAGTGGGTACAGGAATTAAGGGGAGTTAGACAGCTCCTAAGGCCTCATACACACGGGCGTATTTTGACGCCGGCGTCTACTGACGTTTTTTAGCTGCTCCCCATGTTAGTCAATGGCCACATAAAATACGTCGGCGTTTTTGAGCTGTAGATGGCGTCGGCGTATCAGAGAACCCACAACCAGCGCGTTCCTTGGCTGCAACGACGTCAAAAAGCGCCGCAAAACGCCACGAGACGCCAACAGACGCCAACAAACGCCACCTAATATTGTACCGGCGTTTTCCGGCGTTTTTTGACGCCGACGTTTTTAGGTTGAAAAATAGCAGAGGAATGATTTTTTTTTAAAAAACGTCTATTGACGCCGACGCTCACTAGCGCACAAAAACGCCAATGCATAACGCCGAAAAACGTCGACTTTATCTCCTTGACGTCGGGCCCGACGTTTTGTTTATTATTTTATATACGCCCGTGTGTATGAGGCCTTATAGTTCAGAAAAACACGTACCATCTTCCCTTTCTCTAGCTTGTAATACTCTGAGAGGGTGACGGCTGCCGTGGCTGGGTGGTGAAATGACTAAATAACCAATGATTTTTAAAGGGTGCCTTGATGGTAAAAAGGTTGAGGAACACGTATCTGGATAGTATTGCTTCACAGCAGTAGCTGCTGTCATAGAAGCCTTCATGATCTGTTAAGCCTCGTACACATGGTTCGAAGGTCATACGACCGAACGGACCAAATCGTATGTTGGCTGTTGTATCTAGCATACTGACATGCACTACACGATCGTACGACCAAGCCGAACGTAGTGACGTGTTATGAACAAATAAAGAGAAAGGTGCCTGTAATTTGTGTCTGGCCGTTCCTGACTTCTGAGCATGCGTGTTTTGCACAATACAACTTGTTGGACCTACTTCTCTGTACACACGATACAACGGTCGTATGACCGCTTGTTGGTACTACCAAAGTTTTCTAGTTTGCTCATACAACTCTTGTTGTACGTCGGCTGTTCTAATCGCGCGAACCAACGGTCGATTTAGCGTACGACCTGTTGTATACGATCGTCGACCCGTGTGTACGAGGCATTAGTCAATTGCCACCCAAAGCACATCTATCCATTGTTACTTTCCCTGCACAGGCTTTGGCCTGAGGGTTCTAATTAGAAGATGGTGTTGCCCATGGAAAGCTGATTGGTTGCTCTGGGCAACACAAGCAATTTCACTTTTAACAAATAAGACTTAGTCATTGAGAAAATAATCTTGATGATGACTATTCAATCATCATAATATTAAACGTATATACTACATTAAATTGGTATTGTTACTGTTAATATATTAGAACAGACAAAAGTCTATTTCCTACTTTGGTTTATAGATTTTATGACAAGGATCAGAGAAGTGGTGGAATATGTAGTTCTTTATGATAAGAAACTACTAGAACCTAAGTAGGACAGACACAGATATCCACCCAAAAGGCCATCTGCACCACCACTGTTGGCTTTGCCAAACACAGCGCAAAGATTAGCTTGTGGACTACTAAGATGCTTTGCACCGCAATCAGCAAAACATTCAAGCACCCAACAAGGCTGCTGCTTGTAAGATTCAATTAACCATAAGCAATGGGGTACTATTCCAGCTATGGTGAATTCAGTCTGAAGCAGGCAGGGCCAAGAAGGCCAAACAACCATCTACACCTGCCCTTCATTAGAAGGGCTGGAAGTATACACTGAGAACTAAACCAAACATAGAATGGGTGCAATTAACATTAGTTCAGTTTAAGGTGCATTGAAAGTTATATGGTGCATGGCAAAGGGAACAACAAACACATGTGTATACTGCTCCATAAGATCCAAACCAAAATTCACACACTGCATCCTTAAAAATGCTTCACAGACTTATTTCTGAAGAACAATGGATAGACACACTATTAGATTTTCTGCAGATTTTTGTCTTCAGATTTACCAAAACCATATAGTGCAAGGGCCTGCCTGGTTGCATACAAATTGAAACTCTTAAGCCTCGTACACACGGGACGACGATCGTAAATACGATCGTCTCAAATCGTATGTTGGCTGTTGTATCTATTATACTGACTTCACTACAAGATCGAACAACCAAAGAAAAAACGTTCAGGTGCATGTAATTAGCATCCGGGCGTTCCTGACTTCTGAGCATGCGTGTTTTGCACAATACAACTTGTTGTACCAACTTCTCTGTACACACGATACAACAGTCGTATGACCGCTTGTTGATACGACCAAGTTTTCTAGTTTGCTCATACAACTCCCGTTGCACGGCCGTCGTATGTCGGCTGTTCTAATCGCGCATACGAACGTTCGATTTTGCATACAACCTTCGTTCGTACGACCTGTTGTATACGATCGTCATCCCGTGTGTACGAGGCTTTAGGCCCCCTTCACACTGAGGCGTTGGAAAAACGTGTGCAAAACATCAAGCGTTATTACCGCGTTTTCCCCTCGTTTTTACAGCGTTAGCACTATAATTAGCGCTAACGCACAGGCGTTTTTCAAGCTCTTTTGAAGCGCTAGCGTTAACTGAATAGCACAACCCCTTACATCACATCCTATTTACTTCCTGGTATTTTGACCTTTCCACAACCTCTGGGTGTTTTGCTGCCGCTTTTAAAGTGTTTTTAAAGCGCTTTAAATAAATTTCAATGTATATGGGCGTTTTTAATGCGTAATTTTTAGCACTCAGAATAAGCACAAAAAATCATGCTTGCAGGAGTTTTTTAAACGAGGCGCCAGCACGACGCCCCAGTGTGAATAGGTACATTGGAATGAATGGACAGCGTTTTAGAAGCATCTTGGAAGCGCTAGTTTTAGCGCAAAAACGCTAGGAAGGTGCCTCAGTGTGAAAGGGGTCTTACACCCCTTTCACACCAAGGCGTTTTTGCTCTAAAATTAGCACATAAAAAGTGCACCGCAACCGCTCCCCATGCATCTCAATGAATGCTTTCACACCGAGGCGTTTTGCTTGCTAGGCGTTGCTAAAAATCCTGCAAGCAGCATCTCTTCAGCTTGTTTTGTGCGCTCAAAATAGCGCTTCAAAAACACCCATGTCCATTGAAAATAATGGTTAAGCGCTTGAAAAGCGCATGAAATGCACTGAGGCTGTGGAAAGGTCTCATGATTGAAACACAAATGCTTGAAAAGCGCTTAAAAAATGCCATTAGAGGGGCGCTCTAAAATCATGGCGTTTTACAGGCTTTTTTCCAACGCCTTGGTGTGAAAGGAGCCTAAGAAGTAGTTAAAGTAGAACTATAGGTAAACCTTTTTTTTTTCCATTTTGGGTAGCGTAAAGGAGCGTCACAATAGGCCATCGGTGTCCAATTGGGATGATTTCCTTTCACTTCCTTTCCCATAGCCAAAACAGGAAGATTAAGGGTCCCCATTGGAAGATTTCCCCTTTATTACTTTTCTGGGGACAACATAACATTTGGGATTTTCTTTTACTTTCCCTTTCAATGATAATGGTAAATAGGACAAATAGAGAGGGTGGATCTCCCTAACGGGAGCACAGACCGCAATAAAAACCTGATAGGTGTTCTAATCCATCTCAACTCTATCCAAAACTAAAAGAAAACGTTTTGCCTTTAGCTGTACTTTAACTTGCATTTCATTTTACCACATTCTATAATAATTGCAGGGTTTTTCCTTTATGTATTCTGCCAGTTTGCTGATTTGGCACATGTCAAGACAAATATAAAAATAAAACCATGCAAAAAGCAGCGTCAGATATCAGCTATTAAGTGTAAATAAGCATGTGTCACAAAACTGTACTACATGTGGAATATGTAGGTTTAATTGACCCTTGAAAATGAAAATAACCGCTGCTTATCCACAATTCGTGGTGGTGACTTCCAGCCCCTCTCTGTATACAGTATAACGTTGGCTCTGGCTTTGAACATACTGTACATTGTCTGTTGTGATTCCTCTATGTCTGACTTGATTGGGTAAATATTAATATTATGTTAACCGCCTTTAGCAAAGTAACATCATTGTAGACAGTTGAATACTATGTTATGCTGTATTTGTTTATAAAGATACCACAATTAGAGCAATAGGCATATTAACCATTTAGACCTGATTCACACCTATGCATTTCTGGTGCTTTTTGCATTTTGCAGATTTGCACTGCAGTCCATTTAACATGGTTTCCTATGAAACACGCTCTGTAGTGCAAATCTGCAAAATGCAAAAAGCACTAAAAATACATAGGTGTGAATCAGGCCTTAAAGCCACGTGCTGATGGGTTGATTACCAAGAACTGCTAACATAACCTTTTTATTATAGTACAGCATTGCAACCAAACAAAAGTGCAGGTAATGTGATCCAATACACAGCTAAAATTGTGCCTTTATTATTTTTTTAAAGCACTGGTGAAATTTTCAGCTATGCATATGTAGCGCCCCCATAGTGATAGGTGCTCTATTTTTGTAGATTTTTGATAGGAGAGGTAAAAATCTTATCAGGCCTGACAGTGAGTGCAGGTCTGGTTGTTTTGATCTGGGCTGGGGAGTAGCTCAGGGAGGGCTGGAAATTGCAGGAAGGAACATCCCTTGAATACTCCTCCCTTTTGGAGCTAGGAAAGCTCTGGAAAAGGGGATGGATAAGGTGTCACTTTCTGATGTGTCAAAAGGAGTCCTGACAAATACACAGTCTGGATTGGCAGGGGACAGGTCTCCTTAAATAAGTAATCTGCCAGCAGGGGAGAGGAGAGTTCGGGTGGAAGAGAGGAGAATGTAGCAGAGGCTGTGGAGCAGGCCTCACCTGAGAGGGAGCCCCCAGTCTGGGGGGGGTAACCTTGGGGCCTGGAGGCTTGGGTGCAGCCAGAAGTGGAGTCGATTCCTGGAGTAGCACAAGGAAGCAGGAGAGCAGCAGAGTTCTACATTCTGAGAGAATCTTTAAAGGATCCACCGGATGTCGGTTATTGACAGACCCTGGGAGCTGGATGAGAAGGCTGGGGGAGTATAGTGGACCGTCTGTGAAGGTCAGAGGAGCCAGTCCAGGGAAGGAGTGTCACTGGATAGGAAAGCCGGCCTGGAAGATGGGTGGGCTGGGAGTTGTAGTCCATCAATGCTCCACTAGCACCAACATACTTAGCTACACAATAGAGTGCCTGTGGCTTCACAAACGGGAGCCCGTGGCCCTTAACTGTAACGGGTGGTTCGGAGGTCCTGCTGGCAAAGTGCTGGCCTCACCATGTGCTAGCTGGGTTGGAGGAAGAAGTGTCATAGCTGCCTGATAAATTGCCTTTCAGGCCAGGAAACTAAGAAGTGTGCTGGAGTGAAGTGAGGAGAGGAACGGTCAGCAAGTGTTTTTGCTGGAGGAAGTTGGAGTGTATATACTGCAGATGTATATAGAAGGTCCCATGATCTAATTCTTTGGGCAACCCACAGTTAACCCCTTTCCCCATCCAAGTTTTATCCTCAAATAAAATAAGAAAACAAAGTACTGGCCTGTTCCGTGACTCCGAATGTGTGGACATAGTGTGATTGAGGGCAGCGGGCAGGTGAACCCCAACTACCAGCCACTCCTAAGGGAGAACATGGCTACACATAGTATGGAGATGGACTGGATAGGATCTTTGATATCTTTCGCATTGCAGCTCTAGCTGGTCACCCAAAGATTTACGATGACCCACTCTTCGACTGCTGAAAAAGGTGCTTGCATCTGTAATAATTTAAGTTGAGTTTAAATTCTTTTCAGTTTCAATGTGTAGGACTTTAATAAATGCAGATCTATGCCTGTTGTGTCTTGATAAATTAGCATACCAAAACATATGAATATTTGCATAAATGTGTAAGGGGCACCTGTTGGTTGCCACTTGTCCGGGATTCACCCATCCAGTCCAGGTTTTGAATCATGTGTCTGGTTTTCAGTCCACATTATTCGGTCAGAACGTGGCTCGGAATAGGGCCTGACAGAAGGGCAAGGAGGCACTATGTGTTCTGCATTACTATTCTCTTTGGAGCACCAAAAGGTGTCCCAGGTCTGCTACAATCCTATAGTGTATATTAAAAAAAAAAGGTTGCTGTGTGCCGCAAAGTGTTTGGGTTTGGCTTGAAGAAGAAATGGCAACCCTACCTGTTGGATAGGCAGCCTGTGAAGTAATCATAATAGGCAAGAAGCACAATTTAGGGAGAATGATGTAATATGTTTTAGTTACCAAGCAGGCATTGGTCCCTGGATTTGTAGTCACAGTGGGGACCAAAAGGCCAACATTGCCTTGCCAACATAGAACCCACCAGCAGGATTTACCTTGCTTCCTGTCACAACTGCTGGAATCTGGGTACATGCTTATTTTATAGTACTGTGCAAACTGATAGTTCTACATAAATCCTGTATAATAATAAATATTATAATTATCCCTTACCCAAAGCACCAACTGCACTGCTTACTAAACACCTCCCAGTTGCATATGGTACTGGGATTGTAGTAAGAAGGTTCTCCCAAAGGGTGGTAAGACCCAAGAGGGACTGCAGACCAAAAACCAAAATTTTTTAGTACTGTGAAAGCAAACTATTGGTTGGCTCAAGTAAGTATTGGTTGCACGTAAAGCCGGCCATAGGTGGATCAAATCTCGGCTGGTTCAGCAGGGACTGGTTGGGATTTGATCCAACTGTGGGTAGGCTGGTTTTACTGAAGTTGATCTATCGATCAATTTCAGTACATCTAGACTGTCAGATTTTTTTGTGTGCAATTGCTGCCAGCGGCTATAGCGTCTAGCAGTGATCATTGTGTTCTTCCGGCAGGGAAGGCTCCCTGCTGGCAGAACACAATAGCTCTGTGGGAGTGACAAGCCAGCGGTTGGCTACTCAATCAAAATGATCTGGGCGGCTCACATTTGCAGAGGCGAAAAAAGGCTGAAACTACCAAAAATTTAGTCTACAGCACCTCTTCTTTCAGAAAATATGTAGTATACGGGGGTAAAATATGTAGTATACGGTATATGTAGTTTTCTAGCAAAAAATGCTGATTTTAACATGCATGTTGAAAATGCTAAAATTGCTCTAGACACAAAGTGGTTAAAGTATCTATTTACCTTAGATTTTAACCATTGGTCCAAAGGCATTCATCCTGATCAATTTCCTTAAAATGGGCAAAGATGAGGCAAGACTATTATCTATAGTGTGCAAATGTGACTGCGGTCTAGTCTAGTGGACTAAGTTTGCTGTGTCAGATATAGATAACCTAGTGCTCCCTTGTCATCATAGGCTGTAATGGGGACCTCTTCCAAGGTACAGGAAATAGATAAGTATGCTAGCTAAATCTTTAAACGGTCTGAATTTTAAGCCAGCCATAGGTGGATCAAATCTTGGATGGAAAAGTAGGATTGGCCGAGTCTCGAACCATCTATGGGCAGGCTGGCTGTACCGAAGTTTGATCCATTGGCTATAGCCACTAGCAGTAATCATTGTGTTCTGCCAGCAGGGAAGGTTCCCGTGCCCCCCTCTGCCGCCGGCAGAACACATTAGTGCTGCTGGAGGGATTCCCCCATCAACACTGAACGTGTTGATGGGGGAATCAAGCTTTTTTCTTTTCTTCCACCCGTGGTGGAAGGAAAGAAGGTACTAAAATCTAATCATCTATGGCAGCCCTCAAAATTTCCATTCCCCTGCTCGGATTTGGCAAGTGGAAATTAGTGCAGGGCAGTGTGGAGCAGGGGCATGCTGGGCCGACAGTTTCCTGGCTGATTGCTTCTGGCAGAAGCAGTGCGGCCATCAGAGCGGCCCAGAGGGAGGGCTCCCTGCCCTCTGGGCCACTCTGATGCCCTGCAAAAAAGGCCACACTGCTTCTGCCAGAAGTGATCAGGACAGGAAACTGTCAGGGGGAGAGCCGGCCGGATCACACATCTCCTGCTGTGACACAACTTGTATATGAAATGCCGACTGCTGTCAGGAGGCGGGACTTTGATTGACAGTGGCCAGCATTTCACATGCAAGCTGTATCACAGCGGGAGATCCCTGCTCTCCTTCCGTTTCCTCCCTGCTGCATTGATGGGCACTGATGAGGCTTCACTAAAGGGCACTGATAGGCAATTATTGGCTGCATTGATGGGCACTGATAAGCACTGATGGGGCTGCACTGATGGCCACTGTTAAGGCTGCACTGGTGGCCACTGTTAAGGCTGCACTGATGGGCAATGATAAGGCTGCACCGATGGCCACTGATGAGGCGGCACTGATAAGCTGCACTGATGGGGCTGCACTAATAAGGCAGCACTGATATGCTGCACTGATGGGCACTGATGGCCACTGATATTCTGCACTGATGCCCACTGATGAGGCTGCACTGATGGCCACTGTTAAGGCTGCATTGATGGCCACTATTAAGGCTGCACTGATGGGCAATGATAAGGCTGCACTGATGGCCACTAATGAGGCAGCACTGATGGCCACTAATGAGGCGGCACTGATACGCTGCACTGATGGGGCTTCACTAATAAGGCAGTACTGATATGCTGCACTGAGGGCCACTGATATTCTGCACTGATGGCCACTGATGAGGTGGCAATGATGGGTACTGGTAAACTGCACTGATTGGCACTAATGAAGCTGCACTGATAAGGCAGCACTGATATGCTGCACTGATGGGCACTTATGAGGCTGCACTGATGGGCACTAATAAGGCTGCACTGATGGGCACTGATAGGCTGCACTGATGAGGCTGTACTGGTGGGTACTGATATGCTTTATGTTAATATTGTTAAAGTTGTTGTTAATATATATTTTTGTAACTTAATTCTACATAAAACATTTAACAGTGTAATTTCATGAGATAATTTACAAGGGCGTATTTAGGGGAAGACTTAGGGACGGGGCAGGGTAGGGGATGAGTGGGGTAACTGGTGGAGAGTAACACTTAAGGCCTGGCTAGTGGCTCAGGACTTGAAATTTGGAGCCCTGATCTATGGCTTGCCTTAGTATTCAAAATATGTCATCTCTCAGTCTATGATGTTTTTAACCGCTTCCCGCCCGGCGTATAGACAAATGACGTCCGGGCGGGGAGTTCATTATCCTGACTGGACGTCTATTGACGTCCTCAGGATAATCCGCGATCGTGCGCCTCTGGGGGCGCGCATCGCTGCGATCGGTGGTGCCGTGGGTCAGTCTGACCCACCGCATTACCGACCGAGGTAAAAGGCTTCGATCCGAAGCCTTTTACCATGTGATCAGCCGTGACCAATCACGGCTGATCACAGTGTAAATAGGAAGAGCCATTTATCGTCTTTTCCTCTGCTCAGGTCTGCAGACCTGAGCAGCGGAGAGCCGATCGGCTGCTCTCCTGACAGGGAGGGGGGCTGCTCTGAACATTTATCAGCACAGCCACCCTCAGGAGCACCCCACTGGACCACCAGGGAGCCTGCCCAGGACCACCAGGGAGCCCCCCGCCCGGACATCACAAAGAGGCCGCCCAGGACCACCAGGGAAGGACCACGGAGGCCGCCCAGGACCACCAGGGAGCCCCCACTAGACCACCAGGTAAGGGCAATATTGTGCACTGTAGGGATGGCACTGTGCCCATGTATGATGCCTGCCAGTGCCATCCCTAACAGTGCTTGTTGCACCAGTGCCTACCACTGCCACCTATCAGTGCCCACCTGTGCCACCTATCAGTGCCCACCTGTGCCACCTAAAAGTGCCCACCTGTGCCACCTAAATGTGTCACCCATCAGTGCCCATCATTGCCCAGTGCCACTTATCAGTGCCGCCTATGAGTGTCCATCAGTGCTGCATATCAGTGCCACGTATCAGTGCCCGTCAGTGTTGCTTGTCAGTACCGCCCATCAGTGCTGCAAATGTGCCCCATCATCAGTGCAACCTTATCAGTGCCACCTCATCAGTGCCAATCTGTACTGCCTCATCAGTGCCCGTCAGTGTAGCCTCATCAGTGCCCATCAGTGTAGCCACATCAGTGCCCGTCAGTGAAGGAGAGAATGTACTTTATACAAACTTTTGTGACAGAAACAAAGAAAAATGTATTTTTTTTTCAAAATTTTTGGTCTTTTTTTTTTTTTTATAGCGCAAAAAATAAAAACTGCAGAGGTGATCAAATGCCATCAAAAGAAAGCTCTATTTGTGGGAACAAAATGATAAAAACTTTGTTTGGGTACAGCGTCGCACGACCGCGCGATTCTCATTCAAATCGCAACAGTACTGAAAGCTGAAAATTGGTGTGTGGTCTAAGTGCCTGGTATTGAAGTGGGTAGGATCAATTTTCTTTCAGCTATGAAAGAATAAATATTAGTGGAGTGTGGATCACCTGTAGTTTATTGTAGACCAAGTGTGACTTAGACATTGATGACAAAGAATGAGTCAGTATGATTCTATTGTTTTACAAGAAAATCAAGAACATGCTCCTGTACTTTTAAAGAACATAAAATGAAGAACGCTTAACTCAGGGTTGCCAATGCATTGCTTTAATTAGTGACGCCACTATTTATACAAGTTCTGTGGCTAACTAGATTGAACAGATTCCATGTCATTTGGGGATGTTTGTAATTATGGCGATACAATGGACACACTGATACTTCTGCAGATAATTCATCTTTATAATTTCTTTAAGGGGGAAACAGCATAAAGATAGATGAAACTTGCTGCGTGGGAATCGAAACTATTTAGAACGGGTTGGAGCCTGTTGCAGGCACATCGTTCTGTAAAATGACATTGACTAAAGGAGTTTGTAGCAGCATGTCTAAAAATGCACACATAGAGATATTGGTCATGGCATGTCAGCTAATTGACTCACATACATTGGCTTTGCCTTTTATTTATTTTATCTGCTGCGTATGAAGATAAGGCCTCTCCTTTGATACACATTATGATTACGCAATCACTCATTATGAATGCTGTAGGCGCTGCTCTGGAATATTTGTGAGGTTGGTAAATCTTACTATAAATACTCCCTCTGTACAACATGCATCAAGCCCATGCAATGCATTCGTGATGTCAGTACAGAGAATAAGATAATAAAAATCGTAATTTTCCATCCATTTCTGTGAAATGTTTCATGTAAAGGGTATGTAGGGAAATGGAAACGTGAAGCCATTGTACTTAAAGCTGAACTCAAGGCAAAAAGCGAAATACACAGCTAAATGAATTGATGAATGTTGCTTTACCAGTCAAATGCTTGTATTTCTGTCCATCCAGACCTGAGATTTACACACCCCTGCTAGATAGCACCACTAGACAGGTGGGGCACAAGTGTGGATTTACAGTGGAACCTTGGATTACGAGCATAATCCGTTCCAGGAGAATGTTTGTAATCCAAAGCACTCATATATCAAAGCAAGTTTCCCCATAGGAAACAATGGAAAGTTAATTTGTTCCACAGTCACTGCTTATTAATGCAGTACTGTATGTGGCCAGAGGTCTGGTGGCACTGGTGTGTGCAATACCGTATGCAGCCAGAGGTGTGATGGCGCTAATGAGGCTCGGAAAGATTTGGAAATGCTCGGGAACTGTTTACACTTTCGGTATTTCCAAGCATTTCCGGCGGCTTCAGAGAGTCTCCGATGCACACTAGTGCCCCCGCACCTCTGGCCACATGTGGTATTGCATGCACAGAGGCTTATTTCCTGCTCATTTTGCGAAACGGTGCTCACAAACCGAGTCAGGGTTTTTTTTAAAAACTGCTTATCTTTCAAAATGCTTGTTAACCGCGTTACTCGTGAACCAAGGTTCCACTGGATTACACTTTGTCTGTATATTGCACTAAGTACTTTTAGAGTGCTAACACTTTGTGTGTATATTTACAGCTGTGCACATTCATAATACATATATTTTATTTATTTATTAAATTTGGTACAGGTGTATATGGGCAGGATAGAGACATTGACTCGGCTGGAGGTATTCCCCAGTCAGCGCTGACTGTGTTGATGGGGGGAATGGTGTGAACCCCTGGTTGCAGGAAAGAAATTTGTACTGTGTATGGCCAGCCTTAAGCTGGATACAACTTTTGTTGTTTGATTTCCCTCATATTTACCTTCAACTATGTAGAGCAAGGACCTGCCTGATTGCATGCAAAAGGGTTTTTGTTTGACCTCATATTATATGGTTTTGGTAAATATAAAGAACGTTGTATAGTGTGTATGCAGCTTTAGTGAGTGTTAATCTTGCTAAAACTGGAGAGTGCAAATCTGCATTGAAACCATTCAACTTCCATTTTTTTTTTTGTCAAAGCTTAACCTCCCTGGCGGTATGATTATTTCAGATTTTTGCTGCTGAAAGCGGTACGATTATTTTGCATGGAAATTTGGCGTTTTATATTGTAGGCCTGTAATTCTTAGGAATAACTCACTTAAATCTGTCCAAACAAGAGTCTGGTAGACATCCCGGGTATGATAAAGTTTGAAACATGAAATCATAAATTGGTGGCCTGGACGTGGATGGGAGCAGACGCAGGAAAAAAGAGCTCCAGAAGCCCTAACCTAATCGGCCGCCATCCGACCGCCTGGGACCAGGGTAAGAGGCACCACTACCCCACCAGGGTCCGCCAGCCTACCGCCGGCTAATCCAATCCCGAAGACCTCGAGAAAAAAGGACGCAGACGAGGGTAGGTGCAGGTCCGGTGGTTAAATACTAAAGTACAAAGTTTGAAATAGTATGGGCCCTACAGATGGTCTGAGAACAAACCTGTCTAAATTCACTCAATAAGGATTCTTAATGTCCGGATGTTATATTTTGCGGTTTAAAGGTACGTTTTATTAGCATGGCGAAAGTCGTCGTTTTTAGACTTTATTAGTATGGCGGTCCCTCCAATTCGAAACTGTTTTTTTTTTTACCTTCAACTTACCAAAGTTACGTCTAAACGTGAGAGGTCAAAATCGTTC
>BLSH010066713.1:2015403-2035428 GCA_018402905.1 Glandirana rugosa | reverse complement strand
AAAAAGCGCCTATCACTATGGGGGCACTACACTCACCCCCCCCCCCCCAAACATCAGCCGGTCCCCAGCTGAAAGTTTACAAAAAATGGCTCCTGGGCCCAGGATCAAGGGCATCCCAAAGTCTAAAATGTAAAGGGGAAAAAGGGAACAAACTTGGATGGAGAACTGTACAAATTATTTAAGTACAAAAATATAGCAATACCATCTCTGTAAATTATTCACACTGTACAGTATAATACAATCCTAGCTACAGGTCCCTGCAACTAGCCATTTGCAAACACAATATACATTCCTGGACCAGAGCACTTTCCTTGGAAGAAAAGCACTCCGTCCGCATAGTTGTAGAAGTGTTGTTGGCTCTTGACGGATGAGGATGACCAGCTGGTCCATCTTTGGAATCCTAAGAGAAGATGGAACAACTAACTACAACTATCTACAAATATGTCTATTGAGTGGGGGGGGGGGTTATAGACCTTCAATAGAGCAACAAATCAAAGAAACTTTTCATTCACCTGCCTGCCTTGTCAGTGAGGGTTTATGATCCCACTGCAGGAGCAGAAACAAAGAAAGTCAAGAGTTCTTTAAGGTTCCTGGTGGGAGGGGCCCCTCCCCGAACAACAGGGTTTCAAAGAAGTAATGAACAGGGCAAACCTCACCCAAGTGTCCTGCCAATGGGTCAGTCTCTTCCACTGGGGCACAGGGTGGCAGCCTGGTTTGTCCTGCAATTCAGGGGGAAGTGCACACTCCGCTTCTCCTCCGGCAGTCCATGGAGTGTGCTGCATAGACTGTACAACATCACAGTCCTTACACATAGTACTGAGAGTCAGGCAATCTCACCTGTCTGTTCCCCTCCCCCCGAACAGAGATGGAATAACTCCCTGCGGGCTGTCAAGGCTTTATCACCATGACACACTCCTCCCAGCCTGCTCCAGCCTTCTCGTCCAACTCCCAGGGTCTGTCACTCACTGACACCGGTGGATCCTTTAAAGAGTGCTCTATGTAGCCTCTCTGCTGCTCTCCTGCTCCCTTGTGCCACTCCAGGAACCAACTGCTCTTCCTGGCTGCATCTGAGCCACCAGGGGGCTGCCTTGCCTGGTGGGGCCTCCACAGCACCTCTGCTGCATCTCTCTCTTCCACCCGACGCTCTCCTCCCCCAGCTGAGCAGATCACAGTATTTAAGGAGGCCTGCCCCCTGCCAATCCAGGATGGGGATTGGTCAGGGCTCCTTAACATATTTCAGAAAGTGAAACCTCCTTATCCATCCCCCTCTTCCGGAGCCTTCCAGAAACAAAGGGGAGAGGTATCCAAGGGGTGTTCCTTTATGCAATCTCCAGCTCTTCCTGGGCCACTCCCCTGCCCAGATCAAAACATTCAGGCCTACACTTATTGTCAGGCCTGACTAAATTTTGCCTCTCCTAACAAAAAAATCTCACTACAAAAAGTACCTATCACTATGGGGGCGCTACAAATAGATATACGAAATACCTGTTGATTCTACTAGGGATCTTGTGAGCTGATAACTTTCTGTGCTTGCTGCCTTTGCTGCACTTAGTTAACATGGTTCACAGCTATCCCTAGGGCCAACACAACCCTGCCTCAGGAGAAGGGAAGGTATTCTATAGTCATGTCCTAGGGTGACAATGCTGCTCCTCCAAAGGTACAGTATATTGGTGAGCATTGTCACCATAGCAAAGAAAGTAACTAGGTGAATTTAAATAAAAAGCATGACAAAGAAAAGGGCTGCATCTAAGGACACTTTTGTTTTTGGGTTAATATATACTAAGTATTACAGCCTGGTCATCTCCCTGCCACCAATCTGGGGTTGAACAATTTGGCCTCATGCACACAGGACGTTTTTTGATGTTTTTACAGCTGCTGTTTTCAGCTGCAGACGTTTTTTTTCTACAGTCATTAAACCCTCCATCATGTTATTCTATGTGTTCATGCACACATAGGCTGTTATCAATTGTTTTTATCAGTGACGTTTTTCAGCTGTAAAAAAAACCCAAGACCAGAGGGTTCTTTTGGATGTTTTTCAGCTGTAAAAACGCTCTGACACCCAAAAACGCTCACTAACGCCCACTAGGCCCCATTCACACCTGAGCGTTTTCTAGCTTGAAGCCTGAAGATACAAAATGCTGGAGGGGAAAAAATCAATGATACTCTATGGAGTCCATTCACATCTCCACTCAAAAACGCCTGAAGCCAAAAGCCTGAAAACGCCTGAAGCTCAAACAAGTTCTGGAAGTATTTTTGTAGCTTGATTTGGGCGTTTTTCTACTTTTTACATTGGTGACCTTTTGACCAGTACAAAATTGCAGTAAAAATTGCGTAAAAATCACTGTAAATATAGCGGCAATATCGTGGTAAAAAAAGCATGTATTTCAGCCTGAAAACGCTACGCCCAGGTGTGAATGCAGCCTAACGCCACTCACCAACGTTTTTGGACGTTTTGTGTCCATTGAAAAAAGAATTAAAAAAAAAAACACCCATTGACCCTAAAAAATGCTCATTAACGCTCATAAACGCCGGCGTAAAAATGCTAAAAAAAGCTGAAAAAAATCACTGATAAGCTACTTACGTTTTAGGATGTTTTTTTAACGTCCTGTGTGCATGAAGCCTTAAGGCGACGGATAATGTCATCCCTCTCCTTTCCAGTGTTGTCAACCTACCAGATTGAAATTTACTGACCCCAAATTTACTGGTACAGCCAAGTTTTTCCTGCAATTTCCAAAAGTTACAAATTTACAGTTTTAAGTGCAAATTTTAGTATTTAGGCTACAAACAAGTACAATATGCAATTAGAAATGTGATTAACCACTTAAGGACCAAGCCTATTTTTGATACTTGTTTATAAGTTAAAATATTTTTTTTTGCTAGAAAATTACTTAGAACCCCCGAACATTGTATATATATATTTTTTCAGACACCCTAGAGAATAAAATGGAGATCATTGCAATACTTTATGTAACACCCTATTTTTGCAGCCCAATCTTTTTCTATATTGTGAAAGATAATGTTACATCAAGTAAATTGATACCCAACATGTAATGCTTCAAAATTGTGTCCGCTCGTGGAATTGCGACAAGTGTTGGCACTTAAAAATCTCCATAAGCGACGTTTAAAAATTTCTACAGGTTACCAGTTTTGAGTTACAGAGGAGGTCTTGTGATAGAATTATTGCTCTCGCGCTAACGATCGCGGCGATACCTCACATGTGTGGTTTGATCACCATTTACATATGTGGGCAGGACTTACACATTCGCTTCTGCTAATTTATTTTACTTTTTATTTTTTAGTAGTAGTAGTCATTTTTTAGGCTCTTCGTACTGACCCTCCCACTTCCATTCTGAGGTCTACTTTACAAAGAATAACAAGAGGTTGATAAAAAGAAAGATTCAAGTACTTACACTAACTGCATTTCTTTTCAATGTTGTTTTTTCTGGAGCTCAGCTTTAATGTCTATAGAGAAAGAAAGCTTTGCGTTTACTTACTGCATTATGCTTGTGCTATTGTATGTCAACTAACCATTTTCTGAGAATTCAAGGTTGTTCTGCTTGCTTGATAAGTTTATTGGATGAGTCTGCAAGGCAGATGGAAATACAAAGGTCTTTATCAGGATGGTACAGAGAGCACAGAGGTGCATACAACAAACCGGCCAAATTGCGCCTTAATTAATATGTGTTCACTTAACTGCTAAATGGTTGCTATGGCTTACATAGCTGTCAGCATTATACATTTCCAATGTCACTTTGCCAATACTCTTTTCCTAACATTGATTTTAATTACATGTAAACAGAAATGAATTATGCATTTTAATTACTAATCGTGAATAAGATATTACCTTTAAAGAGACCCTGTTAACCAAATTGTTAAAAAAATGGCCCCCTGTAAGACAAGTGTTTATACCTGACTCGCTGATTTGGATAGTCACTTTACAGATTAAACCACAGCACACAACTCCAGGCAACCAAAAAAATACTGTCAGGCAACACAGTCAGGTTGGTGACCTTACTTTTCTACACTGAAGTTAAAGTGGATGTAGACCCTCTCCTATACGCAGTGAAGTGAACAGCCAGTAAAACAAATCTCCCTACATCGGTTTTACATGTATATCTGCTGTCTTCAGCTTTCTATATTCTTTAGAATTCTAACATTCTAAAGAATATAGAAAGCTGAAGACAGCAGATATACATTGTTAGAATTTTTACTTCCTCATTCAGCAATAGGAGTGGATTATTGGAATACACTGTGTGGGACAGCTGATTGGAGTAAAGGCACCCCCCCCGCCCCCCACATAGGCAGAGGAACAAAGATACTTGCAGAGCTGTGCTGTGAATAGACCATCTCTCTGCTAATCTATTGATATCACTGGCGGCCCGTGCATTGTGGGCGCACGGGTGCCGCCCCCCATCCCTGTTGTCCCTTGAATTTCCCTGTTGCCCCTGAATTACAATTGCAGGGATGGAATGGGGTGTGCCTTTTGAAGCACCGATTAGAGCCAGAGGCTCTAATAGGCTTCACAAGAGGGTGGGCTCTGGGCGCAGACAATGTGCCCCGATCCCACACAATTGTGTGAGGACAGCAAATTATTTTTGGCTATTTTCACACTATAGTTCCCCCTGCCAATCGGGAGACAGGGTGAGACCTGTTTCCTGATTAGCCAAAGCGTCAGGCAATCCTATTGGATGCCTAGCTTTGGAGGAACAGGAGACAGAAGAGGCCGCGGGAGGAGAGGAACTGCTGCCCGCACCGAGAGAAGGAAAGGACGCCCCAATAGTTAGGTTAGGCTGTCAGTGTGTGTGTGCTGTCATTGGGTGTCAGCCCGCACCGCAAGCCAGGCGGGGGGGCAGGGTGATGTATCTCAGTCCTGCCGCGGGAGGAGAGGAGCCGCTGCCCGCACTGAGAGGAGATCGGGTAGGCTGTCAGTGTGTGTGTTTTCATCAGGTGTCAGTCTCGCACCACTGGCCCGGAGGGTGGGGTGCTTGTTTGGAAACAACCCCCACCAGCTGCCACTGTTTTATAGCACCCACCCCAACACAAATTTTTGGCTGCTTTTATCTCCTGTCTCTGAGAACTTGTCAGAAGTTACCATGCTGATAACAGAGGAACGAAACAGCAGAAAGACATGGGACTTAGGGTTTTGGAGAGAGATAAGTAAACACTACAGATATAAGTGCCCAGGTCAGATTTCATGAATTGGGTTTACATCCACTTTAAGCAATACAGATGGTTACAGCTTGGTTCTTTTTTATCATTAAAATCGGAGCACTGAAAGCAGAGCCTGCACCTGTTACTGACCATGTGTTCTTTAAACTGTTTTTTGTTCTCAACGTGCCGCTTTATTGCTTATTGAACTGTTTGCTCCTAAACCACCTCACTTTGAGGCCTCAAGCACACTGGATTTTTTTACAGCTGCTGTTTTTGGCTTAAGGGATTTTTTCTGCAGCCAGTAAACTCCCCAGAATGTTATCCTATGTCTCCATGCACATATAGGCTGTTATTGGCATTTTCTGGCTGGAAAAAAAACGCTCCAACTCTGAGTTTAAAAACACTGAAAAAAGCATAAAAATACTGAAAAGTGGCTATTCGGTATTTATCAGCATTTTTGAGCTATAAGCTTTTGTGGGGGGATAGTTTTGCTAAAAACGCTACAGCTAAAAAATGCTACTGCAGAAACGCTGAAAAACTCATTCTACAGCTACAGCTTTCTACAGCTAACGCTACTGGTGCTTTTATAACGTCCAGTGTGCATGAGGCCTAACTCACATTCAATGCACTCCCTATCTTTATAGATCAATAAAAGTTAGGTATACACCATTTAGGCTTTTTATCCCTGATTAAACCTGTCCTGCTCCTGGCCAGTTTTACACAGCTGTATCTTCTGCAAACACCTGCTTGTACTTTTTTTCTCAAGTACATTTCAGACAATTATCCCTTAATTAAAATGTTCAATTTAAAGCTGCTGTGTCATCTGTGGTCTCTTGATTCTTAAGCCCCGTACACACTATGCGAATTTCGGATGGGAATTTTCGTACGACGACTGATCTTCCAATTTTTGGATCGTTAGTATGATGCTTTCAGCAGCCGATTTTTCTTTTTTTGGACGACAAAAGCTGGATGTGCAGACTATAACATTTTTGTCGGATGTGAACACAATGTTCAATTTTCGTTTCATTAGTACGGTTTTCGTATGAAAAAAATCGTAAGTGCAAGACAACGCATGCTCAGAAACGAAAAAATACATACAAAGCTATTCAACACATTAGGTCACTTCTGACGTTGAATTCGGACGTACGAGAATTTTCGTATTGTTAGTTCGCTCTTCACTTTCGACATGAGACAAGCATCCAACAAAAAACAGACGTTCTATCATCCGAAAATCTAAGCATGTGTACAAGGCTTTAATGAGACCTTGACAGAAACTGGCCAGTGGCAGCACAGTTTTGCATTGGTAAGAACAAGGACAACAAAGCAAACTACTGGTCAATTTCTATCTGCCAGCCAACATAAGCCTTTTATCATTTGATAAAAGAGCACGTGTTGTTGCTAAAGCTATCTGAGAAAAGGCCCTTTTTTTAACCCGTCCAGATCCGCGCTATAGCCAAAGTACGGCTCCAGCGCGGATCTGAAATGCCGGTGGACGTCCTGGCCATGTGCGCGTTCCTGGCGTGCACTCACAGGCGGCGCGCGCCCGCCGCACGCTGTGTGGCCGTGCCCGCGGGTCGGGCGGACTCTATGTCCGCCGGAGACCCGCGATGCCCTGTCAGACCTGCAGAACGGGGAACCACCGTTGTAAACACGGCGGTTCTCCGTTCTGTAACAGGGGACATACCAGATCTACTGATCCCTGTCACTGGGATCAGTTAGATCTGTTATGTCCCAACCAGCCCCGCCCCCCCCCACAGTTAGAACACACCCAGGGAACATTGTTAACCCCTTCACTGCCCCCTGCTGGTTAATGTCATTGGTCCCAAAAAAAGTGTCAAAAAAGTCCGACATAACCGCCCCAATATCGCAGTCCCGATAAAAATCGCAGATCGCCGCCATTACTACTAAAAAAAAATAATAATAATAAAAACGCCATAAATCAATTCCCATAGTTTGTAGACGCGATAACTTTTGCGCAAACCAATCAATATACGCCGATTGCGATTTTTTTTTTACCAAAAATATGTAGAAGAATATATATCGGCCAAAACTGTTGAATCATTTTTATTTTTTAATTTTTTTTTTGGATATTTATTATAGCAAAAAGGAAAAAATATTGTGTTTTTTCAAAATCATCTCTCTTTGTTTGTTTATAGTGGCGATCAGAATTGACGCAGAGGGGATCAAATACCACCAAAAAAAACTCTATTTGTGGGGAAAAAAATGATATAAATTTAGTTTGGGTACAATGTTGCATGAACGCGCAATTCTCATTCAAAATGCGACATCGCTGAAAGCCAAAAATTGGTCTGGGCAGGAGGGGGGTTTAAGTGCCCAGTAAGGAAGTGGTTAAATTGAAATAATTTAGATTGGAGTGCTGCTGCTGTATGTAAGCGAAGCTAGTGTACAGCCAGTGTACATTGACACTGCATATTTAAGTGTGACTTAACCACTTGACCTCCGGAAGATTTACCCCCCCCCCTTCCTGACCAGGCCATTTTTTGTGATACGGCACTGCGTTACTTTAACTGGCAATTGCACAGTCATGCAACACTGTACTTTTTATGTCCACAAGTAGAGCTTTCTTTTCGTGGTATTTGATCACTACTGAGTTTTTTTTTTGAGCTATAACAAAAAAAGGTCAACACTTTTGAAAAAAAAATGTTTTTACTTTCTGCTATAAAACATATCCAATACAAATTGAAAAAAATCAAATTTCTTCATCAATTTAGGCCAATATGTGTTCTGCTACATATTTTTGTTGAAAAAAAAAATCCCAATAAGTGTATATTGATTGGTTTGCGCAAAAGTTATAGCGTCTACAAACTAAGGGATATTTTTATTTATTATTTTCTTACTAGTAATTACGAGCACCAGCAATTTATAGCGGGACTGCGATATTACAGCGAACAGTTGGACACTAACTGACACTTTTGACACTTTTTGGGAACCAGTGACACTAATACAGTGATCAGTGCTAAAAATATCCACTGAAACTGTACTATTGACACTGGCTGGGAAGGAGTTAACATCAGGGGCAATCAAAGGGTTAACTGTGTGTCTAGCCATTGTTTTTTTTACAGTGTGTGAGGTGCTTTTACTAGGGGAAGGCATGGATCCATGTCCCTGCTTTGCAGGAACACAGGATCCATGCCTTCCCTACTGACAGAAGGGTGATCTGACTCTGTGCTGGATGATCAGCGGGTGCCGGCGGACATTGAGTGTGATTATACACAGTAGGAACGGGCTGCTGGAGGGCACACATGTACGCCCCCAACACGGAAGTGTCCGATCACATACTAGGTACGTGATCCGGCGCAGCAGTGCTACCTTGCTGCCGTATATTTAAGTTATACGGTTGGCAAGTGGTTAAAGGATTTGTGTTATTAATGTTGCCCTCAAAGCCTCATACCTATTCCATGTATTATTATTATATTTGAAATGTTTACATTACTAAATGCCCCCCTGGCAGTGCCAAGCTTCCAGTGTCTTTTTAGTTGTTTCCCTATTAGCCCTAAAAATGGTTAGAATTTAACAACAAAATTTACCACTATAGACTTCAGTATGATTTCCCTCTCAATTAGGGTTTGCTATATTTTGAACAATATTCGACCAACTCTTGTTGAACCCAACACGGGCAGATTTGCCCAAAGCTATTAGTAACTATTAGGCTTCATACATACTGCAGCTTAAAACACCGATTTCACAGGCGTTTGATTTTTTTTCCCCCCTAAATGCCCCTCTATGTTAGCATATGCACACATAGGTATTTACAGGCATTTAGAGGGAGGAGCATTTAGATACAGAAATCTGAACGCACCACATTTGCATTCAGGAAAGGAGCGGTTGGGCATAAAAAACGCCCACTGTGCCTAAATGTGTCAATGTACCTATATGCTAAGTGCATTTAGAGCTTGAACATTTATTCATTTCAATGACCAGCATAAATTAATATTCTGGTCAACTGAAATGAATGAATGCCCAAACACTTAACGCACCTGAATGCATATAAGCGCACCTAAACATGATTGAAAAACATGGCTGAGTCTGATGAAGAAGCAGCAGAAATAATAAAAATGCATAACATTTTAAGCAGACCTTCCAAAAAAATTAAACAGCCTTGACTTGAAAAAAACAGGCTTAACATGAAAATATTGTGCCTCAGAATCTATTTTCCAATGCCCCTAGAGGTGCTGGTGATGTCACCATGCCTCACTGCTAGATGCTGGGAGAGTTGGGTGCTCAGAATCCCACAAGAATGCCTTCCTGCACTGTGTTTTACCACAATAAATTCAACTTTTTTTTTAGTACAGGTGGTGCTGGGCTATTTAAGAAAACCTTAGAATGAAAATATCCTAAGCCAGAGGTCCTAAACAGGGGTAATCCTACTCCTTGGGATTGTGTTAACCAAATGATAGGTGTATAGGAATAGATCGCTGAATAATTAAAAAAATTAAATGGGGCTTTCTGCATTATTGAACTTGAAATAATACTAAAGAAAGTGACTTGAACTGCCAGATAACATGCAAGTAACATTGTCAATAACTATACCTCAAATCCATGATTTGCTTGCACAACCACAACTGAAAAAATCTCACCAGTTGTTTTTAGCATTTGTATTTAAATTTTCCTATTTTATATAAATAGAATTCAATTTTTAATTTGTCCATTCTGTTCTGCTCCAAGCTATCCATATATAAAACAAGGTTACTGACATATTTTAAAGTCATACTTGTACCTAATTAGCCTGATAATGATTTTGACAGTCTGGCGAAGGGGATATAGGGACATATTGGTCAATTAATTTGGGGGTCAGTAATAATAAAAAGGTTGAGAGCCCCTGGTCTAGGCATTTGTTTATGAAGTCTCTACTGAAGGGGAAGACTGGTCAATGTAAACTCAACCACCTAGGAGATCCTAAGTGGAAGAGTGGAAACATGGGGAGGAGCATTGATAAGCCCTGCAAAGCCTGGTACTTGGGCAATTTTGACATTTTCTTTTTTTCCCCAAAGCTTTATTTGAAAGCTTTATCATTTATAACATGGACTAGTTTGTGTTTTACTCATTTGCAAGAAAAATTAATAGCAAAATGGTGTAACCCCCCATGCACAGCTACATGTACCTGGGAAACTGTTATAAATGAATGATTAAAACAAACTATTTTTATCAGACATACATAAGCATATGCAATCAGTACTAGCTCTAGTCTGCAACAAGGGGTTAATTGGAGGAGGAATTGCCTTTGCTTTTTCTTAGACACATTCCCACACTACAGTACTGGCAAAGTCTTTTTTGAGATATGAGATAGTCTCTTGTGTGTCTGGACTGGCTGAGAATGGCTTACGCCCAGTATCTTGCCATTCAGACTAGTACATTAGAAATGTACTTAAATAAAAACTCTGCATGACTGTGTTGAAGAGAGGAGGATAAGGGAAGTTCATTGTTTTAGTGTCACATGCTTCTGCAAGGGGCCATTCACATTGTAACATGTAAGGCGGCATGCACTGTGGTAACACACATTGGGGTTGATTTACTAAAGGCAAAACCACTTTGCTCCACAAGTGCACTGCTAGTGCTCCACAACTGCACTTGGAAGTGCAGTTGCTTTAGATCCGAGGCGGACATGCAAGGAATATAAAAAAACAGCTTTCTTGCTTGTACATGATTGGATGATAAAATCAGCAGAGCTTCCCCTCATTTCAGATCTTCCCCTTAAATCTACAGCGACTGCACTTCCAAGTGCCCTTTTGGAGCACTAGCAGTACACTTGTGGAGCAAAGTGGATTTGCCTTTAGTAAATCAACCACATTGTGTTTGAGTTACAAAACCGGGAGGGTGTAAAATCTGGTGCAGCTCTGCATAGAAACCAATCTGCTCCCAGGTTTTTTGTCAAAACTTAATTGAATAAGCTGAAGTTAGAAGCTGATTGGCTACCATGCACAGCTGCACCAGATGTTGCACCCCATTCTTCTGTGGTGCTAGTGGATTCCTATTCAGTAGACCACATAAGGAAATATACTGAAATGCGGCATGCAATACTTTTCCCAATGCATCAAAACTCCACCCAGTAGTTAGAAGTCCTGTCGAAAAGAATGGACCTTCATTTCTCCATGCAGATATAAAAGCAGACAAACCATGGAACAACATGCATTCGTTAACAAAACTTTAGTGTACTGTCAATTCCAGTTGGTACCTGAATATTGGACTTTGTATCAGCCTCCTGCAATATCCTGTACAGCAGCACTCAGACGAGGCAAAAGGGAGGACAGCACTAGGAGTCAATCATGTGTTCTGTAAACGTGCTAACAGGAGGGGAAAGCAAATTGACAGAGGGGTCAGCTGCTACTGCTCAATCATTGTCCATTGACCTAACTTTATTGTATATATAAACCCAAGAAAAAATATAATATATTGCAGCTTTCTCGTCCTTAGATGTGGTGGCTGCATTCATTTTCTATTTTCATTCTAAGTGCATTACCGTACATCAATGCAGAAAAAGATATGGTTATCTTGCCAGAAATCCAGTGTCCTTGTAGCTTCTTGTGCACTGAACTGAAATATCAAACAGTGTTATCAGCCTTCTCAGCTATCTTCTGTGACATCACAACCCCTCCTTCCTATTTAATGGAGTTGAGAAGAGAAAGAGGGATTTACAGTATAGTCCAAATAAAAAGAGCAGCTTAGCAGGATAACTCAGCTGTTCCATAGCTAAAGTACAGCAGGGGTTCCTGTGATGAGCTGCAGGAGATAACCACATTGAAAGCCATGAGAGGCTGCAAGCTCCCGCAGCTAATCACAGCCTCTTTCATGTAATCTCTCATGCAGCAATCATAGCGATTGGGCACAGGCAGTCTGCTTCCAGGGCCAATCACTCACATGTAATCCCTGCAGGAGCCTGCAGCCTCCCATTTTTATCAATTGGCCTGCTTCTTGCAGCTAATTGCGGGAACCCCTGCTGGGATTCTCTCATTTAATTGGCATGTACGTACATTCGCACATGTGAATGCACCTCTAAAGTCATTCTAAAGTTAGATTTTTTTTTAGCTTACTGCATTATATGCAGTTGGGTAAAAATAACCTTCTGCAAGCAGCCCCCCTAGATACTTACCTAAGCCCATTCTCAATCCAGCACTGTGAAAGAGAGTAGAGACTCTCTCTGCACTCTTGTTCCTCACTGGGTCAGATACAGCAGCAGGAGCCATTGGCTTACAGTCAGTGAGGTGGGGGCAAGGCTGAGATGCACTCAGTGGGGTTGATTTACTAAATCAAATGGACTATGCACTTTGCAAAGTGCAGTTGCCCTCTGCAAGTGCAGTTGCTTCAAAGTTTAGTAAATGAGGTAAGGCTTCACTTTGCAAAGAATACCCAATCAAATGCAAGGAAAATAAAAAAACAACATTTTTGCTTGCACATGATTGGATGATGGAAGTCAGCAGAGCGTCTGCTCATTTACTAAGCTCTGGAGCAACTGCTCTTGCAGAGTGCAAGTGCACAGGTTTTTTCCCTTTAGAAAATCAACCCCTGTGTTTCTTATGAACACACAAAGGGGGCTTGGCAGCAAGCATGCATGAGTGCCCCCATACCAAGTGGCTTGCTGTGGGGCACTTGGTGGGGGGAGAAGCCAGGAGCACCAAAGGGGGACCCAAGAAGAGAAGGATCAGGGCTGCTCTGTGCAAATCTATTGCACAGAGCAGGTAAGTATAAAAGTCAAGTGGTGACCCATCCCAAATATGTCCACAGCCCAATTTGAGTCCAAAGCCATAGTTTAAAAACATTACAGCAGAGAAAAGACAAGTCACCAGGCTAGCACCACTGTGTGACAGAACTGTGTAAATCTCAGGAATGAATCAGCAGAAATTTCACTCAACTGGCAGGTAAATGAGGTCCCATATATGCATTACAATTACAACATTTCAACATCTTAGTCATTGAAACAGTTTTGTGAATTTAATCACTATGTACAACAGATGTCCTCATCACCTTTACCATTATTAGGAGCCTAATATATACAGTATCACACAAAGGTGAGTACACCCCTCACATTTTTTGAAGAAATGACCCATTGTTGCAATGTAAAGTAGTGAGTGTACAGCTTGTATAACAGTGTAACTTTGCTGTCCTCTCAAAATAACTCAACACAGTCATTCATGTCTAAACCGCTGGCAACAAAAGTGAGTACAACCCTAAGTGAAAGTGTCCAAATTGGGGCCAATTAGCCATTTTCCCTCCCCGGTGTCATGTGACTCGTTAGTGTTACAAGCGCTCAGGTGTTTGGTGTTAGCGCTCTCGCTCTCTCATCCTAGTCACTGGAAATACAACATGGCACCTCATGGCAAAGAACTCTCTGAGTATCTGAAAAAAAGAATTGTTGCTCTGCATAAAGATGGCCTAGGCTATAAGAAAATTGCCAAGACCCTGAAACTGAGCTGCAGCATGGTGGCCAAGACCATACAGTGGTTTAACAGGACAGATTCCAATCAGAACAGGCCTCGCCATGGTCGACCTCGGAAGTTGAGTGCACATGCTCAGCGTCATATCAAGAGGTTGTCTTTGGGAAATAGATGTATGAGTGCTGCCAGCATTGCTGCAGAGGTTGAAGGGGTGGGGGTCAGCCTGTAAGTGCGTAGACCATACGCCGCACACTGCATCAAATTGGTCTGCATGGCTGTCATCCCAGAAGGAAGCCTCTTCTAAAGATGATGCACAAGAAAGCCTGCAAACAATTTGCTGAAGACAAGGAGACTAAAGACATGGATTACTGGAACAATATCCTGTGGTCTGATGAGACCAAGATAAACTTATTTGGTTCAGATGGTGTCAAGCGTGTGTGGCGGTAACCAGGTGAGGAGTACAAAGACAAGTGTGTCTTGTCTACAATCAAGCATGGTGGTGGGAGTGTCATTGTCTGGGGCTGCATGAGTGCTGCCTGCACTGGGGAGCTACAGTTCATTGAGGGAACCATGAATGCCAACATTTACTGTGACATACTGAAGCAGAGCATGATCCCCTCCCTTTGGATACTGGGCCACAGGGCAGTATTCCAACATAATAACGACCCCAAACACACCTCCAAGCCGACCACTGCCTTGCTAAAGAAGCTGAGAGTAAAGGTGATGGACTGGCCAAGCATTTCTCCAGACCTAAACCCTATTGAGCATCTGTGGGGCATCCTCAAATGGAAGGTGAAGGAGCGCAAGGTCTCTAACATCCACCAGCTCCGTGATGTCATCATGGAGGAGTGGAAGAGGGCAAAGGCAGTGCTGGAAAATAATGGTGGCCACACAAAATATTGACACTTTGGGCCCAATTTGGACATTTTCACTTGGGGGTGTACTCACTTTTGTTGCCAGCAGTTTAGACATTAATGGTTGTGTGTTGAGTTATTTTGAGGGGACAGCAAATTTACACTGTTATACAAGCTGTGCACTCACTACTTTACATTGTAGCAAAGTGTCATTTCTTCAGTGTTGTCACATGCAAAGATATAATAAAATATTTTTTTTAAAATGTGAGGGGTGTACTCTATTTTGTGAGATACTGTAGATTTGTAGAAGTCATTAAAGTGAATCTGATGTGTACCTTACTTCTTATCTTTACCCTAAACTCACATGTTCACCTAAGCTACTCAACCTACAGAAGAACTGAGTTCCTAAAAACCTCAAGCAATGAACAATGATGCTACTCTCTTGATAGTTTTACCTCTTTATGAATTGATTGGCTTTATTCTCTGAAATATTACTCCGGAAGATGGGCCCTATGATTAAGCTTCTGACCGAGTGAAATGTATAGTAGCTTTGTATATTGGATTGGATAGATTAGTATGTGTGTTGGAGGACTTTAAACTTTTCCAAGGTTTTTTACATGGTGAGAGGTTCCCTGGTCTTTTTGGAATCTTGTATGGCCCAGAAGATGGCTGCATCAGTTGTGTAATCTTGCTATTTTTTGTATGACATTTATATGATCACTGCCTATTTTTTTTTTCTTTTGCATTTCTCATAAAGTTCATATATGCACCTGTGCACATTTTTTAGATCATTGTAATAACAGCATTTTTTATCCATTGTCATTTATATTCAGGCACAGAAATTAAGGGATTTTGGGGAGCAGATGGTAGTGGAATTTTAAATGCAAATAAATGATGAAATATGTTGCTCTAGCATCCTGTACATGCAAGATGTCAGAACTTTTGCAAATACTCGGCTGTCATATCATTGTACTGCTGCTGGAAAATATGATCTGTTACTCAGGAGAGAAATAATGATTATGTAATTGAAGGAATGATGATAGTCGAGAAATATGCCAGGATATTTTAATTCCCATCTAATGTTACAGGCTCCTGTCAATAATAACAGTAACCTTTACATTTTCGCCCACTAAGTCTACATCAGATGCTCTGTCTTTTGGGAAATTCTTCCCTGGTATTAAGAGTTGGAAATCTGCTTCTAAGGATTTTTATGTTCTTTATTTCTTATCTGTATTATGAAGCACTTGGTTTAGTTATTTCCTCTTTAGCGCAGATTCCTCTGGTGATTATTACTCTCTTTCTGTTTGCTGAAATGGGAGCAATCCATCATAACTCTCTCTATGACATACAGGGTGAATCCCATACTGGATAAAATGTGCGTCTCTCTCTAGCCTTTGTAGCTTATGTACTGGTACATACTGTATGTAACTCCTAAGTGATTTTTTGCAGTAGGATATCATGTAAGAAAGTCAACATAAAAATACACCGTGGGTATACTGAATAGGCAGCTGTCGTCTTTCATTATATTTTCTGAAATGACATATAATTAAGCTTTGAAATGCTGTACATTGCAACAAACAACATTCCCCAGCAGTGACTATACTGAATGGTATATTGTGATAGCAAATGAAATATACAATGCCAATAGCCTAAGGTTGCTGTTGGTGCTGCTGTAGTTCTGGATGTCATGGACTAGTAATATAACACCCTGTACAGACCACATATCTGAAATAAGTCATGAAACAATATTGTGCAGTTGTTAAGATCTCCCTGTGTTTGCATTTGTGTGTGTGTATACATTATATATGTCTACCATTAGCCAGTAGCTTATCTAGATCCATTCTAAAAATTGGAGTAGGGAATGAGCATGCATATCTGTGATAGCCAAATGGAAAAAAAAGATTGCTTAAGAGCCGGTTCACACTGAGGCGGCACGACTATGCATATCTGTGATAGCCAAATGGAAAAAAAAGATTGCTTAAGAGCCGGTTCACACTGAGGCGGCACGACTTGCAGGGCAAAGCAAGTCGCCCCGTTCGAGGCTACCTCAGCACGGCTTGCAAGGAGACTTCTTTACATAGAAGTCAATGCAAGTCGCGCTGAGGTCGCCCCGAAAATAGTGCAGGAACCTGAGTCGCTCCTCTTAGAACGGTTCCATTGCACTGCATGGGGACGACTTGTCAGGCGACTTGAGTCGCCTGACAAGTCGCCTCAGTGCGAACCGGCTCTTAGACTTTTTTTTTAATTACCACCCATCTTAGGACCACAGCATTTTTTTTAACACCTACAGGTGATTTTTTTAGTTTGAGTATAATATTCTTTTTCTCCTTCTCTTGTCTTCTTTCTCTTGTTTTATAACACATCAATCTTCTATTCTTATTGCAGTGGTAACTTTGCCTGTAGTCATTTTGGATTATATACCTTCAGTTGGACATCAGCCATGGAATTCTGTGAAGGAATTGAAGTATTGGATAATGCCCTTCCTCAGCCACTATGTACTATATGTGGACAGCAACATTCCACAGAAGACAACCATTTTTACACGTACACCGAAGAAGTGGATGATGATTTAACTTGCCACATTTGTCTTCACGCACTGGTACAACCTCTGGACACCCCATGTGGTCACACATTCTGCACCCTCTGCCTCACAAACTTCCTTATACATGAGAACTTCTGTCCTATGGATAGGAAACACATCATGCTACAGTCCTGCAAAAAGTCCACTGTGCTAGTAAGGAACTTGCTGGATAAACTTTTGGTTGTTTGCCCCTTAAAGGAATATTGTAATGAAGTTCTTCAAAGATGTGACCTTGAGGATCACTTCCTTAACAGGTAAGTTTCATCACACTGGCAAGTGTTCATTTTATTCCACGTTTGATCAATTCATTTAGAGTTGCTGGGCCATCCTAGTACTCACAGACCCTAAAGCCTTGTACACACAATGCAACGGTCGTACGACTGGACATCCAAAATCGCATGTCGGCTGTTGTGTCTTGCATACTGACGTGCACTAAGCGATCGTATGACCAAGTCTAACGTGGTGACGTGCTATGAGCATATAAAGAGGAAGTTCAGGTGCATGTGATTTGTGAATGTAGGTTTACACGAACGGACACTTCCGAGCGTTCCTGACTTCTGAGCATTCGTGTTTTGCGCATACAACTTGTTGGACCAACTTCTCTGTACACAAGGTACAACAGTCGTATGACCGCTTGTTGTACAACCAAAGTTTTCTAGTCTGATCATCCAACTTCTGTTGTACGACCGTCGCAAGTCGGCTGTTCTAATCGCGTGTACTAACGGTCGGATGATCGTACAACAAGTGGTTGCACGACCGTTTTCATACGACCGTCGCACTGTGTGTATGAGGCTTTCAACTCTTAAACCCTTAGAGCATTGGTTCTCAACCCAGTCCTCAAGTACCCCCAACAGGCCATGTTTGCAGGTTTTCCTTTATCTTGCACAGGTGCTTTAAATTCGAGTCAATGGCTTGGTATTTTGGACAGCTATTTTATCTAAGAGAAATTCCTAAAACATGGCCTGTTGGGGGCACTTAAGGACAGGGTTGAGAACCACTGCCTTAGAGTACAAACATTTCAATGCACCGTGCCGTGTCCTATATACAACACTCAGAAAGGAACAAATGTCTTATAGGACATTTTCCCTGTGTGTGTTGGTATGTGGAATGTTTGTTTGCGCAAAAAGTGAGGGTTAGCATTTTCTACTTGAGGAACCCGCAACCAATTCACAACGGTGTGAACCCAGCCTAAATCCTGGTGTCTGTGCAGAAGCTGTTATGCTTTTGGTTGTGTAAAGGTGTCTCACAGAGATCAGCCTCCTACTGCTGACACAATGTAGAGTCTGGATCCCTGGAAGACTAAAGTTTAACACAATGCTTCCTCCTGCCTGCAGCAAAGTGATGACATCATTGTTGGGTAGTATTCTCTGTGACCTTCTTAAGCAGATTTGAGAGATTGTGCCTAGGCACAGTCATTAGGTTGGGGCTCAAGAAACTGCTTGTTAAAGATAAATGGTGGCATTTCTTATACGAATGGTTGCTGTATATTGTGACATGTTAATAATTTATTCATGCGGTTGTGTAAATTTACATGTTTTTGGAGATACTGAGATCTGCTGTGTTTCTCTAAATCAGGAGTTTCCAAACTATAATCCATGGGCCACATCTGGTCTGCTACAAGATTTTCACTGGCCCACAGCTTGGGTCAGTGGCATATACTCATGTGCACAGATTGAGGGTTAAGTTGGTCTCCAATTCTGATGTAAAGGGGGACCCTGATATAAGGGGATGCTGGTGGGGTCCCTGATGTAAGGGGGACTGAAGGGGATCCTAATGTAAGGGAGACAAAGAAAATATAGGGGCGCCACTCTTAATAAAAATTAAAAATTAAAGTGAACAAATGGTTGCTGCTCCTTATTTAGTGAAACACTAAAATATACGCTACCTTCCCAATCTGTGATCTCTCAACCAATAAACACAGTGCCAGAAACAAACTAAATAATTAACAAATAATTAACAAGTGACTATGCATTAATAATTAACCATGTTCATATACATATTATAAATAAATATGATAAAAATGAAGTCCAATTAATATAACTCCAACACCATTGTTTATAAAATTGATGTGCTCCAGTAAGGAAACCAACAACGTGCTCCAGCCAAAGTGAGATAAGCTTATGCGCTCACCAGAAACAATGGGCCACTAAATGACCAACAAGCGTGGATATATATATGTAACCGCTTCCCATCAATCGATATATCATGTCATCTCGATTTTTATCTTCTTTCACAGTGGCAGGCTTCTATAGAAACAGCTCCATCAATGAGCCACAAAGAGGCAGACGATTGTGTAATGACGTTTTAATTTTGCAAACAATCAATTGTTTTTGGTGAGCACTTAAGCTTTTCTCACTTTGGGTGGAGCACGTTGTTGGTTTTCTCATTGGAGCACATCAATTTTATACACAACAGTGTTGGAGTTATATTAATTGGACTTCATTTTTATCATATTTATTTATGACTTTTATATGAACTTGGTTTTTTGATTTCTCTCCATGGATTTATTGTTTTTTCTTATGTTATGCGATATGCACAGTCACTTGTTAATTATTTTGTTTGTTTTAGGCACTGTGTTTATTGGTGGTATTGGGAACCCTGATGTAAGGGGGACTTTGATGTAAGGGGTGACTCTGATGGGGACCCTAATGTAAGGGAGGACTCTGATGAGGACCTTGATGTAAAGGGGGACCCTAATGTAAGGGAGGACTCTATAATAAACTAAGAACACTGCGCTAAACAGAATTAATGAATTAAAGTGAGTATATCCACTAAAATATTGTGCAAATAATACAACAATATTATAAATAAAATATATACGTGAATATATAAATCAGTAGTGCAGCCGCTATTTATAAAGTCCAAAATGTGATATAAAACTATAAATCCATAGTTCATTAACCGCCTCAGGACCGCCCACCGTCAAATGACGGCGGAGCGGTCCTGCTCTCACAGCGGGTGGACGTCATATGACGTCCTCCCTTTAAGCCGGGATTGCGCGCGATCCCAGGGGGAAATGTAGTTCCAGGAGTAGTCTCAGGAGGGAATG
>BLSH010066713.1:1978549-2008055 GCA_018402905.1 Glandirana rugosa | reverse complement strand
AACTGTTATTTTTCATAATAAAAAAACACAGTTTTTGCCTACAGTATTTTAGTAGTATATGAGGGGGGGGTAGAAACTATTTATGGTGCAGGGAGTAATCAGTTACATTTAGAATTGCGGAACCAGCTCCTTATTTAAATTAACAGGATGTTTTGCGAAAAAATGCAGACATGGCAGCAAGAATGCCCAAACCTGCACTCTGGCAGTACTGGCATTTGCCAGAATGCAAAGTATGTAAGCCTTATACACTGGCACATAGGATTTCACTAACCTGCATATATAGTCTAAGCTTGAGTCCCATAACAGGACTTGGGTACCCATTTATTTATATCACTATTCAACCAGGCTTGGCAGTTTGGTCATGTGTATAACAATAAACAGGCATGGATTATATGTCAGGAATGGTTTTACTTGCAGTTTAACCATGTTAACCATGGTGGAGCTTTATTCTCTTGCAAGATCCTCTGGCTGTAAATTAACCACTTAAGGACCGGAAGGATTTCCAGCTTTAGGACCGGAGCCCTTTTTGCGATTCGGCGCTGCGTCGCTTTAACTGACAATTGCGCGGTCGTGCGACATTGTACCCAAATGAAATTTGCGTCCCACAAACAGAGCTTTCTTTTGTTGGTATTTGATCACCTCTGCGTCATTTCTGATCGCCGCTATAAACAAAAGAAGAGCGACAATTTTGCAAAAAAAAAACAAATTTCTTACTTTTTGCTAAAATACAAAAAAAATATAAAAAAACATTTTTTTTCACAGTTTTTGGCCGATTTATATTCTTCATCATATTTGCGATAAAAAAAATCGCAGTCTGCGTTTATTGATTGGTTTGCGCACAAGTGGTCGCGTTTATGGATGATGAGAATTCATTTTTGGGGTTTTTATTTTTTTTATTTTTTACTAATAATGGCGGCGATCTGCGATTTTTAGCGATACTGCGATATTTCAGCGGACATGTCGGAACATTTTGACACTTTTTTGGGACCATTGGCATTTATGCAGCGATCAGTGCTATAAAAATGCCCTGATTACTGTGTAAATGCCATTGGCAGTGAAGGGGTTAACCTGTGGGGGGCGCTCTAAGGGTTAACTATGTTCCCTGGGCGTGTTCTAACTGTATGGGGGCTGCCCTAGCTGGGGAAGGGAAGTGGTCACAGCCTTCACGTACAGGAAGTGATCACAGCCCTTCCCCCTCACACAGAGCGGAGGTCCGTGTTTACTTACACGGACCTCCGTTCCTTCACTCCGGGGGGGGGGCATCGCGGGTGGCCGGCGGCAATCGAAGCCGCCGCACCCGCTCCCTGGCCCTCCCCGGACACAGTGAGCGCGCGGGCGCGCCTCCGGCGGCGCGCGCGCGCTCACTGTGCGCGATCTGGCGGCCGCCGTCGTATGACGGCGTTTCGCCTTACAGAGCCACTTTGCCGCCGTCAGATGCCGATCGGCGGTCGGAAAGTGGTTAAATGAATTGTTGTTACATCTCGGTTTCTTGATAACAATCAACAATAAAATTTGCAGTGTTTTGCAGTTTGGGTGTGTTGTCGGAGTATTGATATAATGCGCTGGAAGCTTCATGGATGCAGAGAATACTTTACTTTCATGAAGGATTGCAGTACATATCTTGACATCATGTCTTTATCATGGAACAGGAAGAGAACAACAAACAAGTACACTTAACAGAGGAAAGCAAACACTTCCTCTGATTACCTTACCATAGAATACACACTATAATACTACAGCGCCACCTGCTGCATAGATAAGTATAATGCATACAGTATATAATTTACAGTACTTTACATTACATGCTGTTGTCCTTCCAACAGAGTGCAACATGACTGAACCTGTGTTTTAGGTGCAATATCATTGACTTCTAATAGACCATGCATTTTCTGAAAGTGTATCAAAGATGCAGCATGCAGGACGCGTGATCTAATAGAAGTCAAGGGGAGCACAACTAAAACTTTGTATAAAATGCATATAAATTGCACTGCACTGAAACCACAATGCACAGATGTGAACCTGCTCTTGATGCCTGGGAGATAATTGGCCTATAACTCATTTACCAGGGCGGCACAGTGGTGTAGTGGATAGCACTTTCGCCTAGCAGCAAAAGGGTCGCTGGTTCGAATCCCAACCATGACACTACCTGTCTGGAGTTTGCATGCTCTCCCTGTGCCTGAGTGGGTTTCCTCCGGGTACGCTGGTTTCCTCCCACACTCCAAAGACATGCTGGTAAGTTAATTGGATCCTGTCTAAATTGTCCCTAGTATGTGCATGTATAAATGTGAGTTAGGGACCTTAGATTGTAAGCTCCTTGAGGGTAGGGACTGATGTGAATGTACAATGTTTATGTAAAGTGCTGCGTAAATTGACGGCGCTATATAAGTACCTTAAATAAATTTTAAAAAATAAATAAAAATTTACCAGCCTGTCCCTGTAGTCCACCATGGAATCTCAAAAGTCTTACATTTGATGATAGAAGTAGTTGCCAGATTGCAAACATTCCAATACTAGCATGAGGTCCATCTCACCAATAAAATAGTGATTTAAAGTCTGTTGTTTATGTGGACCAAGAAAATACAGTATAATAAATATCTGTCTTCTAACAATCGCACCATGATCTATTCCACCATTTAAGTTGTCAAACAGTTACATACACACACAATGATAGTAGCATTACTGCCAACACATTAACAAGTGGGAAACATAACACGTCACGGCACTTAATAATATTGCATTATCATGCTGTAAAGAGTGATGGTGAAGTCAGATAGGATTTTTCTTAATATCGTGCGTGCAGATATTCAGAGAAACCCGCATCATTGTTTCTGTTGTACCTTCGAGCCATTCCCCTTTGCTCCAGTTTCAGATTGCTTAAGACTTTTCCTGTATGTTTCATATTCATGTTCTGTTTTCATACCATACCCATGGCAACAACTGAGTAGTTATTGTATCATCTGACTATCATTTAACATAGTAGCCTAAAGTGGATATTTCATTACAGGTTTTCCAGAGCAGATGTAGCATACTGTATAAAGGTGTTGAACCTCGGTTGCATAAAATGGATTTGGTTCATAGCTATTATCTATGCCAGTATCATTGTGATATTGTTAATTTTATCCTATCAATTAGAATATGGCTTAGACCCCTTTCACATTTGAGTGGTTTTCAGGAGCTTTAGCGCTAAAAATAGCGCCTGTAAAGCGCCTGAAAACCGCCCCCCAATCCACTCCAGTGTGAAAGCCCAAGATGCAAGCAGCATCTTTGGGGCAGTTTGCGAGCGCTGTATACACCGCTCCCAGACCGCCCCTGCCCATTGAAATGAATGGGCACCGTTTCAGAAGTGGCTGAAAACCGCTTTGGAAGCTCCGCACGCCGGCGCTTTTAACACCTTTTTAACCCTTTCTTGGGGGTTAAAAGCATCCCGCTGCTGTCCGATTTAGAGGCGTCAAAGCACTGCTATAACAGTGCCCCTAAAACTAGCGGCACTTTACCGCTAACAACCTGCCCGCCCCAGTGTGAAACTAGCATTAGGTGACAAGTAGATTTATACCCAATCACTACAATATAATTTACAGTATATGTTTAATATGGTAATGTATTTTCCAAATTTTCTTTTTTTCTTCCACTAAAATGATCCTCGATGATCCTGCTATTAAGGGCCTTTTCCAGGCTCTTCCTGTTATGGGGTGACAACTATTTCCCAGTTGTGGTCTTGTGTTACCCTGTTGAATGTGCTTTCAAGAGAGACAATATGCAGCTATGATGACCACATTATATAGGCACACTGTGGAGTTGCCACCATCACGAATAATAATGTGCAGCTGACACTGGAGCCTCTGGATGTAGACAGAAAGTTGCTGAAAAAAAAGGCGAACAGCAGCAGTAACAAGCAAAAAAAAATGTTTAAAAGAAGATGATAAAAGTATTTTCTATTTTGTAAAATTGGAGGTTGTTTATAATACACAGTTCTTTCATTCAGAATTAAGTCAATAACTGACTCCGTTTTTAGGGTATGATAACTAATTTTATGAGTATTAAGAGATGTGATAAAGATTTACCAAAGTAACAAATGGTGAGTTGCTATAGTTGAATATTTGTGTTCCTAAAATGTTATGTAATTTCAATCTAAAAAACTTAAACAGCTTAAACAGTATTTGTTTTAGTGATGTGCCCTTCTTTTTTATTTATTATAAGTGGCTCGCTCACACCAATAGGTTGCCTATATTGAGCCACATTTATTATTATATATTGTGGCTTAATGCTGTATTTAAATTTAAAACATCGGCGTGTGGAGATATTGCAGCCTTTGTCCTGGTAAATAGTGTGACTTAAAGGACAAGTCCACTTTTATTAAGAAGTGCTATTTCACCCTCCTTGCCTTAAATAAGAAACCTCCCACCATCCTAACTCAGCATGACAGCCACATGCTTTTCTGCTGCTTGCAAAAATCTTCTGCATATGAGGGTCTTCTTGGATCAAGATAAAGAAGCAAGGATTTCCTTCTCCATGTTTCGGAAATACCCCCCAGAGTTTATAAAAAATCCATACTTAGACACCTCCTTAACGCAGCTAAGGCATGCATCCCGATACACTGGAAACAGGGACACCCCCCGTCCATGGTAGGGTGGGTAAATAAAGTAGAAGAAATTAATAGGATGGAGGACTTAGTCCTCACGGCACAGCACAAATGAGAGCTGTATAGCAAGACATGGGGAATTTGGAACATGTTCCTGTTATCAGATGAAGGCAAAACCCTTCTTGGCTTCACAGCTCCCCCTTGAGGGACTCACTCCGCAAACCAGAAAAACCGTCGCCCCCTGAAGCTCCTCGGCCCCACGCTCAGTCCACTACCCTTCCACCCCCCACTCCATTCTCTTCCACACATTTTCTTCTTCCCGTCACCCTCTCTTGCCCCCTCTTTCTACTAGCTCTTTCTATTTTTTCTTTTTCTTTCTTCTTTCTCCTTCCTTTACCCCCCAAATAAGGAATAAGAAGTGGGTGGGGGCTTGATATGTACTCTAGACGGAGTCTGGGGACGCCGGGCCAGAGACACCCCATATAGAGAGAGGGGTCCCTGGATGGTCTCTTAACCGATGTTTGGCAATTGAATATAGAACCGAGAGACAATGGACTCTTTTATCTTCTCTCTGTTTTGGATTAAGCTCCTATGGATAATTCTATGCTTGCTTGCTACATATGTATGTTATGTGCTGTCATGCCCTCACTGGATGTCAATAAAATTTATATTTGAAAAAAAGCAGGGAGGTTGAATAAAGCTAAATCATATTCTAGCTCCTTCTACTGGCCAATCTATAATTTTCTATATTTAAAACTATTAAAAAAAATATGGACTCATAAGCATCTGAGAAAGTGAAAATTACCTAAAAAAAAACCCAATTACTCCATAAGTTTTAACATGGTAATAAAGTTTCACGTAATTTGCAATATTAATTTGCAGCTGTTATTAAAATAATACATGTGATCCTGCCATGAAGGTCCTTGTTCAGGTACTTCCTTTCGTGTAGTGACCATGCTCTGTCCCTATCTCTCAGTTGCGGTCTTGCATTTTCATCCTAAAGACTACAAGTGGTTGTTACAACACATTACACCATGGTCCACAATTTGTTTAGTTAGTATTATGTATTAAAGGGATGATAAATTGTCAGTTTAATTGTTCTACTAGTGTATATTATATCAGTGCAATTTCTAATTGCAATGCATTTGATCATATCTTATTGTGGTTTTTATTCTTATTCTATTTTAGATTTTTTTTTTATCTCTTTATATCCCTTTTATTGTACAGTGTCTCACAAAAGTGAGTACACCCCTCACGTTTTTGTAAATATTTTATTCTAGCTTTTCATGTGACAACACCAAAGAAATGACACTTTGCTACAGTGTAAAGTAGTGAGTGTACAGCTTGTATAACAGTGTAAATTTGCTGTCCCCTCAAAATAACTCAAAACACAGCCATTAATGTCTAAATCACTGGCAACAAAAGTGAGTACCCCCTAAGTGAAAATGTCCAAAATGAGCCCAATTAGCCATTTTCCCTCATGTGACTCATTAGTGTTACAAGGTTTCAGGTGTGATTGGGGGGCAGGTGTGTTCAATTTGATGTTATCGCTTTCACTCTCTCATACTGGTCACTGGAAGTTCAACATGACACCTCATGGCAAAGAACTCTCTGAGGATCTGAAAAAAAGAATTGTTACTCTACATAAAGATGGCCTAGGCTATAAGAAGATTGCCAAGACCCTGAAACTGAGCCTTAGTACAGTGGCCAAGACCATACAGCAGCTTAACAAGACAGGTTCCACTCAGAACAGGACTCGCCATGGTCGACCAAAGAAGTTGAGTGCATGCGCTCAGCGCTATATCCAGAGGTTGTCTTTGGGAAATAGATGTATGAGTGCTGCCAGCATTGCTGCAGAGGTTGAAGAGGTTGGGGGCCAGTCTCTCAGTGCTCAGACCATAGGCGACACACTGCATCAAATTGTTCTGCATTGCTGTTGTCCCAGAAGGAAGCCTCTTCTAAAGATGATGAACAAGAAAACCCACAAACACTTTGCTGAAGACAAGCAGACTAAGGACATGGATTACTGGAACCATGCCCTGTGGTCTGATGAAATGAAGATAAACTTTTTTGGTTCAGATGATGTCAAGCGTGTGTGGCGACAACCAGGTGAGGAGTACAAAGTCAAGTGTGTTTTGCCTACAGTCAAGCATGGTGATGGGAGCGTCATGGTCTGGGGCTGCACGAGCTACGAGGGAACCAAGAATGCTAACATGTACTGTGACATACTGAAACAAAGCATGATCCCCTCCCTTCGGAGACTGGACTGCAGGGCAGTATTTCAACATGATAACGACCCCAAACACACCTCCAAGACGACCACTGCCTTGCTAAAGAAGCTGAGGATAAAGGTGATGGACTGGCCAAGCTTGTCTCCAGACCTAAACCCTATTAAGCATCTGTGGGGCATCCTCAAATGAAAAGTGGAGAAGTGCAAGGTCTGTAACATCTACCAGCTCCGTGATGTCGTCATGGAGGAGTGGAAGAGGACTCCAGTGACAACCTGAAAAGCTCTGTGAACTCCATGCCCAAGAGGGTTAAGGCAGCGCTGGAAAATAATGGAGTCCACACAAAATATTGACACTTTAGGCCCAATTTGGACATTTTCACTTAGGGATGTACGCACTTTTGTTATCAGCAGTTTAGACATTAATGGCTGTGTGTTGAGTTATTTTGAGGGGGCAGCAAATTTACACTGCTATACAAGCTGTACATTTACTACTTTACATTGTAGCAAAGTGTCATTTCTTTAGTGTTGTCACATGAAAAGATATAATACACTTTTTTACAAAAATGTGAGGGGTTTACTCACTATTGTGAGATACTGTATTGTTTGAGAAAAATATCCCAGTTGTGGATTCTTATTGCATAACCTCAGGCAATATCTGTTTAAATATGGACCAGCTTTATCCTCATAGTAATCGCAGTGTATAGATAGCCGCAGGACTCTAAGACCCAGTGACTGCGCCTGAACTCTTTAAAAGCCCTTATCCAAAATGGCACTGGCTAGGCCTGAAGAAGGAGCGAATGCTCCGCAAAAGTGTCCCCTTTCCTCTGCATCACGTCCCGGAAGTGACATCATCACTGGCTCCCTGTGCATCCAGGAAGCGTTGGAACCCACCTGCGCGGTCCTCCCGAGTGCCATACCACAGAAGCCATCCTGATGTTCAGCTCCACTGAAGCTATTGCACTACAGTGCTCAATGCCTTGATGTTTTTATCCTTGTGAGTACCAGTATTCTTACCTGTATTAAATCACCATACACACTACACTTAGATTGGCGCTTGTGTTTCCGCCTCACTTGTTCCAGAGCTGCCTCTACTTCCCACTGGGCTGCCTCCAAGGCATATTTATGTATGGACATTATGGACTACTTTAATGGAATTTCTATTACATCACACTGCTGATCTGAATATTTTTTTCATTGGGTCCTGCGGGCTCACATCAGGCTCGTATGCATCAATTCCTTATAAATACTCCCTAAAAATACCTATTCTTGAATCAAAGGGGGCCTCATGCAAAATAACAACAAAAAGGCACAGGGTCCTCCTTGACATGCTAGACCCTCATCAAAGTTAAGGGTCTGGTATACATTTTTTTGGGGGGGCGCACCAAATACCATTTTTTTTTCATGTAGGTACCCCATTGCCATCTATATCAGACCATGATAGAGTAAGGATCTGGTATAGATGAAGGGAATTCATGACTGCTTTGTTTACTATCAGAAGTAACAGAAGTCTAGGCTGACAAATTTTTAAGGCACTTTTCTTTACTTATGTATTACGTGTATTAAGATTAGGACTTAATGATTTGCACATTTTTGTATGCATAGCGATGTTATTGAGGAAATATTTATTGATACACCACTGCACTAAGTTGGATACAGCACTTAAAGGATAAGTTTACTTTTGTTCACCTTTTGTTTTCTAAATTCCAACTCCCCTCTGTACCAGTATAGCATGAATGTACTTCTTTTGCAAAAATAAAACCGCTTTCCACAAATTCTGCACAGACATACCTCATTCTCTTTATAGCTGTTTCAAAAAACTGCTTGATTACTTCTTCCTTACCTTCTGGTCAGACTTTAGGCCATGACACAGGAAGACCTCATTAGTACACACCCTGCATCATCAACCCTCAGCTGGTCAACTCCTTCCTGTATCATGACCTTAAGTCTGACCAGGAAGTAAGGTAGAAGTAATCGAGCAGTGTGTTTAAACAGCTATGAAGAGAGTGAGGCAAGCCTGTGTAGAATTAATGGAAAGCTGTTTTATTTTTGCAAAAGAAGTATATCAGTACTATATTGGTACATAGGGGAGCTGAAATTTAGAAGAAAAAAACGTGAGCTTATTCTCTAATTATCTATTTACATAATTAAAAAAAGACATGAGTCCATCAAGTCCAACCTATGTGTGTGTTTTTATGTAAGTATTACATTGTATATCCCTCAATGTTGTGGTCCCTTAGGTGTGCATCTAATTGTTTTTTTAAATTATCTGTACTCCCAGCAGAAACCACTGCTAGTGGAAGAGAATTCCACATCCTCACTGCTCTTACCGTAAAGAACCCTCTACGCAGTTTAAGGTTAAACCGCCTTTCTTCTATTTTTAGTGAATGGCCACGTGTCTTTGTGTACTCCCTTGCGCTGAATAGTTTTGTCCCTATTATGGGGTCACCATTACAGTATTTGTACATTGAACTCATATCCCCTCTCAAGCGTCTCTTCTCCAGAGAGAATAAACTTTCCTCATAACTAAGGTCCTCTAATCCCTTAATTAGCTTTGTTGCCCTTCTCTGAACCCTTTCCAGCTCCAGGACATCCTTCCTGAAGACTGGTGCCCAGAACTGGATGGCATACTCCAGGTGCAGCCTCACCAGAGACTTGTATAGTGGGAGAATTATTGATTTATCCCTGGAGTCGATCCCTTTCTTGATGCATGCCAACACTTTGTTAGCTTTGCTTGCAGCAGCTTGGCATTTCATGCCACTGCTGAGCCTGTTCTATACTAGGACCCCTAGGTCCTTTTCCATCCTAGATTCCCCCAGAGGCTCTCCCCCTAGTCAGTAGTTTGCGTTCATGTTCTTGGAACCCAAATGCATTATTTTACATTTTTCTACTTTATACCCCATTTGCTATTTGTCTGCCCACCCCATTAGTTTGTTCAGATCTTGTTGCAAGGTTTCCACATCCTGTGGAGAAATGATTGCCCTGCTTAGCTTGGTATCATCCGCAAATATTGAGATTGAGCTGTTTATCCCGTCCTCCAGATCGTTTATGAATAAATTGAATAGGATTGGTCCCAGGACAGGACTTTGGGGAACCTTACTTACTACACCAGACCATTCCGAATACTCCCTATTTATCACCACCCTCTGGACTTTTCAATCCAGGTTCTCACCCTTTGATCCATGTTGAGAGACCTTAGTTTGTACATTAAACGTTTGTGGGGAACTGCATGAAATGCTTTTGCAAAATCTAGATACACCACATCTACAGGCCTTCCTTTATCTAGACGGCAGCTCACCTCCTCATAGGTTAATAGATTGGTTTGGCAAGAACGATTCATCATGAAACCATGTTGATTACCGCTACTGATACTGCTCTCATTACAATAATCTTGTATATAATCCCTTATTATTCCCTCCAAGAGCTCTTGTAAATTATTGATGTTAAGCTAACTGGTCTGTAGTTCCCAGGGATATATCTTGGTCCTTTTTTATATATTGGTGCTACGTTGGCTTTCCTCCAATCAGCTGGTATCATACCAGTCAGAAAACTGCTCTTAAAAATTAGGTACAATGGTCTGGCAAAACTTGGCTGAGTTCCTTTAATGACCCTCGGGTGTAAGCCATCTTGTCCCGGTGACTTATTAATGTTACGTTTTTCAAGCCTATTCCTAATTTTATCCTCAGTTAGCCATGAGGGTGCTTCCTGTGACATGTCATGAGGACCAACATTGTAGTTCTGAATAATTAAGCCACCCCGTTTCCTTCGTGAATACTGAGGAGAAAATAAGTTTAACTCCTTTGCCATTTCTCCATCCTTTGTAACCAGATTGTCTTCATCTTTCTTTAAAGGGCCAATATGATCTGACCTCCTTCTCTTACTGTTTATATACTTAAAGAATTTCTTGGGATTCTTTTTACTCTCCTCAGCTATGTGTCTTTCATGTTCTACCTTAGCTGCCCTGATTGCACCCTTACATTCCTTATTGCATATCTTATAAATATGGAAATCTGACAGAGACCCCCCAGCCTTGTATTTTTTGAAGGCCTTTTCCTTTGCTTTTATGTGAGCCTTTATATCGGAGTTAAGCCACCCTGGTCTTTAATTAGCTCTTTTAAATGTATTTCCCGTTTGGATACACTGGCTAATACCTTTGTTTAGTGTGTTCTTGGAGCACTCCCATTTTTCCTCCATGTTCATTGTTCCTAGAATTTTATCCCAACTAACATCTTCCAGGAAGGAGCGTAGTTTATGGGAATTGGCTCTCTTAAAATTCAGTTTTTATGTGATTTTTTTTTGGCATGGGTTTTGGTTTATTATTTTAATCCTTTTTATTGAATGTCTTTAGCAAACTAAAGCTGACCATAGATGGATCGAAATTTGGTCAGTTCAGCAGGGGCCTGGCTGAATTTCTATCCATGTGTGGCCACTCCCGCTCAACAGAAGTCAATCTAACAATTGACTACTGCCAAACTGACTTGTTGGAAAGTTTTTCACAATCATTCGCTGCAACCAATAGGCTGCAGCCACTGATCAGTGTATTCTGATAGTAGAGAGTCCTAGCTGTCAGAATACAATGGCACAGCAGGGAGGATTCCTCCATCCACCTCGACTGTGTGGATGGAGAAATCTGTTACTTTTTTTTTAGTTTTTTTTTTTATGTTCAGCCCACTTTCTGAACAAGAAAAATCGTCCATCTATAGCCAGCCTAAATGTCGTTCATTTATGGTGTACATGTATTTGAAGGCAGTGGCGGCCCATGCATTGAGGGCGCACGGGCGCCGCCACCCCTATCCCTGGCACCACCAGGTCCTGCCAGGTACATGGATTCCTATGGTAGGGCTGGTGTTTTTCTTTTAAGCACCTGATTAGAGCCAGAGGCTCCAATAGGCTTCAAAAAGGGTGGGCTTGGGGCGCAGAGAGTGTGCCCCGATCCCACCCAATTGTCTGACCATAGCAAATTAATTTTCCCTATTTTCACACTACAGGGCCTCCCCACCAATCAGGAGGTGGGTTGGTGAGACCTGTTTCCCCATTGGCCAAAGCGCCAGGTGATCCTATTGAATGCCTAGTGGCACTTTGGCAAGTGGAGGAAGCATGAGGAGCAGACACCTCCGCCGCTGCTGCTGCCCACACTGTGGAGGAGAGTGGAGACACAGGAGAATCCTCCCCACAGCCCGGTAAGTGCTGGGCCCGCATGGGGGGGCAGGTGGGGGGGTGCTGTCAGTGCCGCAAGCCCTGCGGCAGGGGGGTGCTCTATACCCTATCTGTGATGCTGGGCTGTATACCCTGTCTGTGGTGCTGGGCTATATACTCGATCTGTGATGCTGGGCTGTATACCCTATCTACGATGCTGGGTTGTTCACCCTATCTGTGATGCTAGGCTGTATACCCTATCTGTGATGCTGGGCTGTATACCCTATCTGTGATGCTGGGCTGTATACCCTGTCCTGTGATGCGGGGCTGTATACCCTTTCCTGTGATGCTGGGCTATATACCTTGTCCTGTGATGTTGGGCTGTATACCCTGTCCTGTGGTGCTGGGCTGCATACCCTGTTCTGTGATGCTGGGCTGTATACCCTGTCCTGTGATGCTGGGCTGTATACTCCTGACACTATGGGTGGAATACAGGGGACGGAGTGGGTGGATTCGATAAGGGGTGGGACTTATGAGAAGTGGGAGGGGTCAGAAAGGAAGGGCGGGATCTGGCACCCCCCCATCCTAAATCTTCACCAGTCGCCACTGTTTGAAGCTAAACATTACAATACATTTTTTAAATATGTATTCACTAAAAATACTACTTTGCTTTACCACTCTGAGAATGTTTATTGAAGGTGTGTCTTCTCAAATTATGTGGCAATGCTAGCGGCGTACAAAGCTTATCACGTAAAATAATTGTCAGTGTGGCATCATGTGGTCTTGGTATTTGTCTTCTAATGAGCCATAACACACGTTAGCATAATGAACTGATCCGGAAAATGTAGAGTAGACATCCAGAACACGTGCAGGAACACAACTGGAAAAATATCTTCTAGCCTGAAGGCAAATGACGTTAAATTACTATCAATGAATATAATCCTTGCTCTAAGAGCATGGCATAGCTGGGAAACATGCTATTTTTAGTCGCTCACTAACCTAGTCTGATTATTGTTACAACTGTATGCCTGCAGATCCAAATACACAAAGAATTTCAAGACCCTGCACATATGATTACATAAAAGATTAGCCAGTTACAAGTAGCAGTTCCCATCACCTAAAATGCATGGATGGAACTCTTCAAACAGCTGCTGGCTCTAAGATTTTTTATCTCTCTTTTTTTACAGTATTTTCCTCCCCATAGCTTATCAAGGAATAAAAGCATCCGGTGTATGTAAATTCACAGCTCTATAGGACACCACTGGCTGTTTGCGAAAGAATTATTTCAGGATGGATGGCTTACACATCATACTATCTTTCTCAGTGAAAAGAATGTTCCCCAAAGACCAGTACTGAGGTCATTGCCGAGGCAATCTGCCTGCTTGTGTTTTCTTGAAGATAACAAAAGAATTCTGACTAAGATCATGTCCTTGTTTATTAATATGAGCCATCCGCTTTCATTTGGATGTTCCATAAAGCGTTTGGGTTATGAAGCCATCCTTTTCAATAAGAGAATATTAAGTCAAACTTCTGGAAGACTCAGAGAGCACCATTTCATATAGTTAAAGTGATTGTAGGTGCATTTTTTTTATAAATAAAAAAACAAACATGTTATACTTACCTGCTCTGTGTAGTGGTTTTGCACAGAGCAGCCCCGATCCTCCTCTTCTGGGGTGCCCTGCCGATGCTTCTGGCTCCTCCCCTTCATTGGGTGCCCCCACGGAGAGACGTTCTCCCAAGTCCTGCTGCTGCGTCCATTGACACAGACAGCGGGGCTCAGCCCCACTCCCGTGTCACTGGATTTGATTGACAGCAGCAGGAGCCAATAGCTCCTGCTGCTATCAATCTATCCAATGAGTACAGAGACAGCGCTAGGCTCGTGCACATTGCTGAGTCGGCTTGGGCTCAGGTAAGAAAAAAGGGGGGCTCTGGGGGCAACTGCAGCAAATAAGGTTTTTCCTTGAGACTTTACAATACCTTTAAAAGAAACCTATAATAGGACCTCCATCGGACTTTCCATTGGACCAGCTGCCATATACATGGGCCGAATTTCAGCCATTTTCTGTTGTGTACTAGGTCCTAGCTGACTGTAATTGCTTTGGCTTCAAAGCAGCGTCCCCTACCTGGGACAAGTAAAGAGATAAGCGTTTCTGACTTTTTCAGACACGCACTTACTGCATTTTGGTCTGTATTTAGAGGTATTGAAGCCAGACACAGATAACTAGCATTTTCAAAATGAGTTAAGTAATGACAGCCACCATTTTTCTTTACCGACATGTACTTTATGTAGTCATTAAAAAATCATTAAAGACCAACTGAATATTTAATTTAAATCCGCTGAATATATTCAAGGTACATCAAAACAAATAGTGTGTGCAAAGTCTTACATTTTGTTTTGTTAACCCATTTACAACTGCCTAACACATACACTAAAGGTCAAAAGTTTTAGAACACCCATTTTTTTCAGTTTTTATTGAAATGTAAACAGAAATTAAAACTGCCAGAGGTGAAAAAAAAGTTTAGGCAAACAAAAACTGAAAAATAATGTACATTTCAGAGTTATACAAAAAGGCCCTTTTCAGGGAAAAGTAATGGGTTTACAACTCACAGCTGTTCTGCAATTGTCTTGAAAGTTTACGTTATTAATTCCTGTAGGTGTCCCAACATTTGTTGATTACTTACAAGCTCTCTATCTCTATAATAGCAGTGTTGAAAAAAACTGCGTTACTACCCCTTCTTGAGCAATATTGTACTGCAGGAAGTAGTATATTGCTCTAAAAATAGTGAGAAAAAGGCAATTAACAAAAGAAGACATAAACCCTTAAAAGTGTTTATAGGTCTTTCCTTTAGAGAAATTAAAAGCCAAGGTGTCAGTGAGTACAGTTTCCTACATCAACAAAAGGCACTTGGAAACTGGAGGAAACTCTGAACAGAGGAGGACTGGCAGACCCAAAGCCACAACACAATCAGAAGACAAGTTTCTTAGAGTCAACAGCTTGCGTAATAGGCAGCTCTCAGGACAGCTTAATACTGATTGAAGTAAGCAAGTCTGAGTTTCAACTGTGAAGAGAAGGCTTTGAGCCGCAGGTTTGACAGGTCGAGTGACTGGAAAAATTAATTGCTAAGATTGCAAAATAGGAAAAAGAGGCTTGCCTGGGCCATGAAGAACCACCAGTGAACTACTGAAGATGGGAGAAAGGTCTTATGGACCAATGAATCAAAATTTGGTTCGCTTCATCATGCAGGGTTTTTGTACACCATCGAGTAGGTGAAAGGATGTGTGCCATTAACTGTGAAACATGGAGGAGGAAGCACGATGGTCTGGGGCTCTTTTGCTGGATCCAGAGTCGGCAACGTACCCTCTAAATTATGCCTAGTTGTTCCAGGGTTCATTCTACAGCAAGATAATGAAGCAAAGCATACCTCTAGGCTTTGTCAGAACTACATTAGAAGAAAAGAACAAGATGTTAGGCTTCAAATCATGGAATGACCAGCACAGTCTCCTGACGTAAACCCAATTGAGCTAGTTTGGAATGAACTGGACAGAAAGGTGAAAGAGAAGTAACCTACAAGTGCAACACATTTGTGGGAACTTCTGCAAAAGTATTTGGAAGAACTTTCCGAAAATTCCGAACATTATTCGATTTCTGGTGGAGAAAGAATGCCACAAGTGTGTTTGGCTGTTATATCTGCAAAAGGTGGCTACTTTGATGAGTCAAAAATTTACATTACATTTTGTTAAAGAAAATGATTTCATGATATCTTTTCTATGTCCAATTCTTTATTTGTTTTATGCTTTATTTTCAATGTACATTGAGACATTAAACTGCCTAAATTTCAATAAAAAACTGGAAAAATGGGGTTGCTCTAACACTTTCACTGGTAGTGTATGTACAGTGACAAAAAAGGTGTGCTTTAACACTCCCACACTGCACACATGCATCACTGGACGGCTGATGTTTCTGTGATGAAGGTGTATGAACTCTGGAGCATCAGACCTAAAACCTCTGGAGTAGTTTTCTGTGCTTGCATTGGCATCCATACGGCTCAGATGGCCACAATTATCCCAGGCCAAAATGTTTCTCCCATTCATCCTATTCTTCTTCTGGTGGTGGCTTGGTTAGTAGAGTGAGGGCGGCTCAGTTCTTGCAGGCATCCAAACAGCCACATTTAAGGGCAAGGGGTGGTTATGGCGCCAAGTATCCAAAGGCCCTGTCTTCCCCTCGGAGTAGATATGGTACATAGCTAAACCTGACAATTGCTTGTGTTGTATTGCTGGAAACTCTATGATTTCTTTGGACACTCAAGTGTCCCAACAGCACCCTCTCAGCAGTTTGTAGGTCGTGAACCTGAACTCTCAAGTAATCGCTCCTTTTATTCCACTGTCCCTGAGCATAAGAAGCTGTCAGAGCCTTATTATAAACAGTAGATTTTTCCTGACTCTGTCCACATAGCCTTTGTGAATCACAGTTGATGTTTTCTCTGTGGAGATGCTAAAAGCCAAGTCCACTGTCACTCGGGCCTCTCTCCTGAACATGAGCATATAAGTAGAGATCCAATCACATAATTTTTGTTTCTGTTCTGTTGTACTTCAAAACCAAGAACTCAAGAATGGGGTCATTTTTTTCAGCAGTAGTGAAACATTGAGTCCCTATCTACCTGCATCCACACGCAGTCAGTAGACCCACGCAGGGTCAGCATAGGCCAAGACTAGGGTATAAGTCAGGCTCCATTTTAGCAGTTGGAAAGCCTGTCCACATTGGTTGGACCACTCTTCCTGTATTGACTCCCATGGCTTTCTAGGCCCTTTGTACTCACAGGTCTGGCAACTTCAAGTCATCTTCCTCTAATCCTCAGTAGTTGCTGAGGGGTCCAGCAAGCTGTCTTGGTGAATCTCCCCATAATCTTTTTTTTTTCTGTCTGTCCTCAGGATGCATGAGAATCCAGTGCAGGGCCAGGACAAGGGGTGGGCAGGAGGGACGGCTGCCCTTAGCACTGTGGTATAATGTCAGTGTGGGGGGCACCATGAGGAGCTCGGGGGGAGGGAATTTGTGTTGGGAGTGGGAAAATGGGGGGGAGGGCGATTGGCAGGGGGTAAGTATTGTTCTAGGATGGGAAATTTGGGAGATGTGCTAGGAGTGGTGATTTGCAGGGTTTTGTGTTGGGAGTGGGGATGGGTGAAGAGGGTTTGTGCTAGGAGGAGGATTTGGGGGGCTTGTGCTAAAAAAGGTAATATGGTGGGGGGATATGGAGTGGGGGCAGAGGATTTGTGCTCAGAGGGGTAATATGAGGGGTAGAGGATTTTTTTTTTGGGGGGGGGGGGATTGTGCTGGTGGCATATGGGGAGAGAGAGGTTTTGAGCTAGTGGTGGATGGGGGGGGCAAAGATTTGTGCAAAGATTTGTGCCAGGAGGGGGGATTTCAGCAGAGGGTTGGATGTCTACTGGGAGGAAGGGAGATTTATGCTTAGGGGGAGTATGCAGATTAATGCTTGATTTCTTTTTCTTTTTTTTGGGGGGGAGGGGGACGAGGTTTCTCTGACACATAATCATATATCTTTGGGGGGGTGGGGGTTGGTGCGCAATTTGGCATGTTTGCCCTGGGCTCTAGATGACCTTGTCCCGGCACTGATCCAGTGGCATCCCTCATTAAGTCTAGCACACTGAGACACTTTGCCCCAGATAGGCATTGTAGTATGTCTTCTTTTCATGGGGTGGTTTATTAATCTAGAATGATCCTACGATTCAGGGTGTGATAGTCAGTGCACGTTCAGATGAAGCCATTCTTCTTTGGGATGACCACTATGGGAGAAGCATATGGGCTGCTGGACTCTCTGATGACCCTGATTTTCTTCACCTCTCAGATCTTTCAGATCCCCTAATGGCATTCGACAACACTTCACCCTGAATGGCCTATCTTATTATAGATGCATGCAATGCTGGGTACTCTTTGCACATCTCATACCAAACTCATTCTTAGAGAATAGTTCATGCCATCTCAGTAGCAGGACTTATAATCTATTTTTCCATTCTGATGACACAGAAGTGTTCACTGGATAGAAATTATCTGCAGGGATCTCTCCTTCAGCCCCCCCCCCCCCACTAAAAAGATTCACTAGCCCAAAAATGACAGAGGAGTCAGTGGTGTTGCAGACACTGACTGAAGCTAAATCCCCGAACACTTTAATTGGGCGGTAACGGGCTGTATCAGCCGGTTCAATAGAAACTGTCCGACATTTGTCCCTGTCGAAGGGGCATGAACAAAAAGGTCTGCCGATCGGCATCCAATCAGCGCTTTCAGCCAATGACTGCGAACACTGACTGGTGTGTTCTGGCAGGGGGGCCGTCCTCCTGTCAGAACACAATAGATCAGCAGAGAGATCTCTGTACGAACATCCGTTTATTAGTACAGGATATCCTCCCACGCTCTTCAGCTTTTTTGTTCAGCCCACTGGGTTAAACGAAAAAAAACTGATAGTGTGTATAAGGCTTTACTCACAGGCCTCCTGCAAAACTCTTGCCAAGATTATTTCAGGGATTAATTCTATTTCAGAAACCTCACCACTTGGATCCGCTTCTAACACAATGTAAGGATCCAACTGGTTTGAATGCAACTTCATTGCAGCTCGAAGACAGGCTACCTCTTCTGGCTGTAAAACATTCTGTTGCCATATTCTTCCCACCCTTTCTTCTGGGGCCTTCTGTTCCTGGAGCAAACACTGGTACACTGGTCTCAATATAGGGTGCACACCTTCTGATTTAAGGTCACTTTCTGAGGCAATAGGGGTCTAGAGTCATTTTACTGGGTTGGTGTTCACCCTTATGATAGAGGAACTCCTGGTGCTGAAAGGGGGGATTAAAGTGAATGAATCTGTTGCTTAGCCCTGCATGAGCAAAGCAAAGGTTAACTTCAAAGCACATACTCATTTTTCCCTTGCAGCCCCATGGCTCCTTTCAGCAAATGAAAGCAGAAAAAGCCACCCAGTTAACCACTTAAAGACTGCCTACAGGGTGGTTTTATTGTGCGAAATCACATACCTGTACATCATTTTGTGCAATAGAAACTGTGGGCATGCGCACGCCACCGGAGGACAGAGGGGGAGCCAATCAGTGGGTCCGGCAGACCCAATTGCCTGCCAGCCACCCACGATCGTTCCCCAGAGAGGCAGAACGGTGATCTGCCTATGTAAACAAAGAAGACCTCATTCTGACGGATACATAGATCTTCTGTTCCTGCATGGACCTCTGTGTTCACCCAGTCAGCCCATCCCCCACACAATTAGCAAGCACCTTCTAGAGACACACTTAACCCTTTGATCGCCCCTGGTGTTAACTCCTTCCCTGCCAGTGTCATTAGTACAGTAACAGTGCATAATTTTAGCACTGATTACTGTAATAATGTCACTGGTTCCCACAAAAGTGTCAATTAGGTGTCTGATTTGTCCACTACATTGTCGCAGTGCTGCTAAAAATCACTGATCGCCACCATTACTAGTAAAATAAATAAATAAATAAAAATGTCATAAAAATATCCCATATTTTGTAGATGCTATAACTTTTGTGCAAACCATTCAATATATGCTTATTGGGATTTTTTTACAAAAATATGTAACAGAATACATATTGGCCTAAATTGATGAAGGAATTTTGATTTTTTACATTTTTTTATTGGGTGTGTTTTATAGCAGAAAGTAAAAAAAGATTTTTTTGGTTATAGCGGGAAAAATATTAAACCACAAAGGTGATCAAATACCACCAAAAGAAAGCTCTATTTGTTAAAAAAAAACGAACATCAATTTTATTTGGGTACAACATCGCACGACCGTGCAATTGTCAGTTAAAGTAGCACAATACCGTAGCGCAAAAAACGGCCTGGTCATTAAGGGGGTTAAACCTTCCAGGGCTGAAGTGGATAAATAAGGATTCTCTCAAGTCATAGCTTACACTGGACTATGTATCTTTCCCTTGTGACTGTAATGGTGTTGACTACACTGTCACATGGAGTCAGTTACAGTATATCACAAATATATTTTTTTTGTAAATATTTTATTATATCTTTTCATGTGACAACACTGAAGAAATGACCCTTTGCTACAATGTAAAGTAGTGAGTGTACAGCTTGTATAATAGTGTAAATTTGCTGTCCCCTCAAAATAACTCAACACACAGTCCTTAATGTCTAAACCGCTGGCAACAAAAGTGAGTACACCCCTAAGTGAAAGTGTTCAAATTGGGCCCAATTAGCTATTTTCCCTCCCCGGTCCCATGTTAGTGTTACAATGTCTCAGGTGTGAATGGGGAGCAGGTGTGTTAAATTTGGTGTTGTCACTCTCACTCTCTCTCTCTCATACTGGTCACTGGAAGTTCAACATGGCACCTCATGGCAAAGAACTCTCTGAGGATCTGAAAAAAAGAATTGTTGCTCTACATAAAAATGGCCTAGGTTATAAAAAGATTGCCAAGACCCTGAAATTGGGCTTCAGCACGATGGCCAAGACCATACAGCGATTTAACAGGACAGGTTCCACTCAGAACAGGCCTCGCCATGGTTGACCAAAGAAGTTGAGTGCACGTGTTCAGCGTCATATCCAGAGGTTGTCTTTGGGAAATAAACGTATGAGAGCTGCCAGCATTGCTGCAGAGATTGAAGGGGTGGGGGGTCAGCCTGTCAGTGCTCAGACCATATGCCGTACACTGCATCAAATTGGTCTGCATGGCTGTCATCCCAGAAGGAAGCCTCTTCTAAAGATGATGCATAAAAAAGCCAGCAAACAAATTGCTGAAAACAAGCAGACTAAGGACATGGATTACTGAAACCATGTCCTGTGGTCTGATGAGACCAAGATAAACGTATTTGGTTCAGATGGTGTCAAGCATGTGTAGTGGCAACCAGGTGAGGCGTACAAAGACAAATGTGTCTTGCCTACAGTCAAGCATGGTGATGGGAGTGTCATGGTCTGGGGCTGCATGAGTGCACTGGGGAGCTACAGTTCATTGAGGGAACCATGAATGCCAACATGTACTGTGACATACTGAATCAGAGAATGACCTTCTCCCTTCGGAGGCTGGGCCACAGTTAAGTATTCCAACATGATAATGACCCCAAACACACCTCCAAGATGACCACTGCCTCTAGAAGCAGAGGGGAGGTTACCAAGAGGTGTCACCACCTGTGAATCACCAACCACTCCCTAGGCCACTCCCCTGCCCAGGATCAGAAAAATCAGGCCTGACTAAATTTACCTCACCTACCAAAATCCTAACACCTAACACCTACCTAAAAGTAGAGGGTGCTACAGTTATATTTTAACTCTAAGGAGGCTGAAGCACAGCAGTGCAACAGCTTGCATTGCATGTGGTTGCCAGGCAGTTGCAACGCGGACCCATATGCTTAAATGGGCTGCATTTGTCAGCAGTACTGCCCATCGAATATGACATGTTGTTTCATTTTTGACACAGCCGTGAGGCAAAGCATCATGGCTGTGACATATGTACAACCCTAAGCAGCTGCATGCTATTCTTTAGGTGGGGCAGTAAAACCGTGGCTGAACTATCTGCTTTTACTGCTTCCCTGACTACCCATGTGAATAAGCCCTGCCGCTGTGTGAACAAGCCTTGTTAGGAAGCTGTTTACTTCCACCTTTCTACCCAAGAGGCCACACCACGTGACTCTTTTCTGTTTCTTATGGGGCAGCTCTTGCTGCTATCTGGGGTAAATTCTTGGAAATAAAATAGTGTGTTTTTGTTCTCTGACAACATGACCACAACAACGCTAATCATCTTTGTGTGGCCCCTGGCAAAACTAGGGGACTTTCTGCAGTGAGGTGTGCATATATCATCACAGGGACATGGTGCTCTGGCACGAAACGTGTTGGGGTGGAGCTACGTGCTGACATCTTTCCATTTCCGAGACCAGCGTCCATCTTTGTGAGTGCGTCTTTGTTTTATTGCTATATTGCTGGATATGGCATTTTTATTTAAAAGCTTTATGTGCTCTGTTTAAGTGTGGATGGCTTTCTGAAGAAGAGGTTCAATCGGTTTCTATAACTGAGGAAGTCCTATGAAGGCTCTTGGCTTTAAGCTTTACATGCATTGTTTGCTGCTTACATACATGCAGCTTGGAAGTCCCTCTGTATAAGTATGGATGGCTTTCTGAAGAGGAGGTTCACTATGCTTCTATAACTGAGGAAGTCCTACAGAGTTTGTTGGATTTAGGCTCTACATGCATTGATGGTGGCTGGACATTAGAATAAATACACGGACCAACGGAGTGGATTTCATTATAATACATATGACATTTGCTCTAAAAGGAAAGTTTCTTACATATTCACTTGAGTTTCAAGGTGAATTACTTTTTTGTGATTTCTCTTTTTTTTGAGGGGATGAGAAACGCTGCACATCATTAGCTCAACAGGTGAAAGGAAGTGTGAACGGCCTCAGCCTTGAGCTCCTCCTGAGCTCCATCTCTGCTGTATTTCACCCCACCCATCAAGGTTTAATTCACTTTTCTTTTCACTTGTAGATTCACATTATATTTTGGCCCTGCACCCTATAAAAATATATTATTTGAGAGGTTTATGTATATTGATCTGCGTTGCTAGCTGCCAACATTATTCACTCTTTTACTTTGCATATCATCACAGGGTGATTGTAGCTCCACCCACTGGTCTCACAGCGCAATGCGAAGCAAGGCCTGCAAATAACAGATGGAAAAAAGTATTTGGCGAAATGTTTAACGATCTATACAAATTTGTTTACATTGTTCTATTTACTGCATATACTGGAAAACTTTAAGTACAGGTTTTGCTTTAAGGTGCCGTAATTATCTTAGATCCAATTTTGAATTAACGTATCAGGGAAGAAAATGACAATGTAATATTCTTTTATAGAGTTACTTAACAGGAGGTCAGGTATGTGTTACAAAGTAGGATTTTCAAAAATAAATATCTTATCCTGTGGGTGGATCTGCAGCTTCTTGTCACATGTCTCTACACTTTGCTTACATGTGCCTAGATACAGGAAGGTGCATTAACCACTAAGGACACTTGTATATCTTACCAGACTCAAAATGAGTAGCCTTAGGAGATGAAAATAATGCAAGTTATAGGGATTTAGGTTGCATGGCAGCCTGGTGCAGAAAATGAATGGTGGATGGAAAGAAGAACTGTTCAGTAGTTAGGATGCATTATTTGAGTCAGTGGAAATGCTTCATTTTAACCCTTTGATGCCGACAGTACGCAGATATGTAGCCTCATGGGACAGGGCTTTTTTCCTTGGGACCTGGAAATCCCGGTTCCGATTCACCTGATCGCTGTGATAGACTCTGGTTGGCTATCACAGTGATCAGTCACTGTTAAGCCCTCCCCTGTGTTTCCCTCTCTGTGAATAGAGAGATACATTGTATCTTTCTCTCTCCTTGCAGAGAAAAAAAAGTGTGTAAAAAATAAATAAATAATAAAATAAAAATAATATAAAACAAAATAAAAAATAAAGAAAAAATTCCTAGATCAATGTTTGATCTAGGTCAGCGGCAAGGTCAGTGTTTGAGTTAAGTAAGGGTCAAAGCTCAAGGTCAGGGGCAAAGGTCATGGTCAGTATATTTGGGACAGGATTTTTTTTTTTAATTATAAATTAGTATTAGTGTCAGAGTGCGTTTAGGTAAAAAAAAAAAAAAAAAAAAAAAAAGCAAAATGTGCACTATTGTTTCTGGGCTGTACTATGAGTAAAAACAACAAATAACATACACATATGTGGTATCGCTGCGATCATCAGGAGCAAGAGAATTTAAGTTGGGTTGTTTTTTAGTGTTAGGTTATTGTAGTAACAAGAAAAATACAGCTATATTTGAAAAAAAAATGATTTTTTACAATTTTGGGACAGTTTTTCCTTGATAATAAAAAAAAAATCAGGAGATATCTATTAAAATTTACCACCAAATGAAAGCCCAATTTGTCTTGAAAAAAACAAGGTATATTTTACCTGGATGCACAAAGTAGTTGTGATGATATGTATGGTTTTACTAACACATATTAAAGTTGAAAAATTGTGTTTAGGCATCAAGAGGTTTTACCCTTAGGCGCAAATAGTGTTATTATCGGATGGACAATTTGTATAATATGTTAAATAAGCAGTTCTGGTTCTGGTTCTCTGCTGGTGAGTGCTGGTGAGTGTTCTTGCATGAAACATATATCTAATAAAATATTACAAGACTTTGTAATGTTGTACTGACATGGTATAATTTATATACTAAGACTTTGCTGTACACGGTTCACTTTTTTGGCCAATAACTCCTGAATGTTCCAAAATGTGTGAGTGGCCCATTCAATACTACCTGGCTTTAAAACTTTAATTGAAAAAGTTAGGGAGTTGTTTGGATGCATATACTGTTGGTGAACAATTTTCCAATCAGTCACAGTCAGCATTTGGTTATTCAGACAGCCGTAGGGGCTGAATACAATAACCAGCAGGGAGAATTCCTCTCTCAAGCTGTTTAGCGTAGATGGAGTGATCTATTCGATTTCTTTTCTTCCAAGCATGGGCTAAATGAGAGAAATCTATGCATATATGGCTAGTGTTTGTTACCCCAATATTTCATATTCCTGATATGTGTCTGCTGTACCAGGAACTTGTATGAAAAAGTGTCATATTCCCTTTGTATCGCTTCCTTTGTGTGAAATCCCTGGTGTTCCTGCCAGTCCCTCTGCTTTCCTATTAAAAACTGACCACGCTAAGCAGGAGAGCACAGCATGGTCAGTTCTCTAGTTGTGCTGGGAACTTAGCCTGCTCTCCTCCAATGATTAGACTTGTCCTGACACACCTACCCAGCATAGCCATTCACTGGGAAGCTCAGTGTGCTGTTGCTGCTCCTCCCCAAGCTATTATGCAGCTAACACAGGGAATGTGATCACTTACAGAAAAGGAAAAAAAAGGTATTAATAATGTTTTTTAATATCTATACACAAATGTTTTGCCTTTCATTTCTATTTTAAATTGAATGGGTTTTGCAAGGTGATCATTTACAATCACTTTACGTTTCAACTTCTATTCATTGCATATTAATATTTGACAGTTTCAATGTAACCCAAGGCTTATATTTCAGTTTTTGGTGGGTATCAATGGGTTAAACCTCCTAGAGTTTTCTTATGTTTCTCAGAGACTTCAGGCTGAGACACTCCTGCTTTGCCTCCTTCCCACAAGTCTATATAATGATTTTACCCCCTTGAAGCTGGATTTCCCAATGATCTCACTTTCTACTATACTGTAAATCAGTGATTCTCAACTCCTGTCCTCAGGACCCACTAACAGGCCAGGTTTGCAGGATAACCGAAATACATGACAGGTGATATCATTTTCTGCTCAGTGATTGCAGTGTTCTAGTTTGCATCTCCCCAAGGTAATACCTAAAATCTGGCCTGTTAGTGGGTCCTGAGGACAGGAGTTGAGAACCACTGCTGTAAATCCATCAGAAGATCCTGGCAACATCATTTTACTTTTGTGGCCACAAGAATGGGTCAAAGCTTTGAACCCCTGTGGGGATAGTTCTTCCTCAGCTTCTGATTTTGGGCAAGGTCTGTGATAATCAGATAATTGCTAATGAATTACGGGGCAATAAAAGCACTTTTGTTGGTTGATGGAGCTCATTATTGCTTTGTGAGATTTCTAACGGCTGCGTCTGATCCTTTGCACTCCTAAACGGGTGCGTCTGATCCTTTACACTCCTATGGAGAGGAGCAAAGGATTAACAGTACTGCAAATGTGTCATCAAGCAAGAATGGTGACCGGTTCCATGTCGATGACCACCCTAAAACCAGCATGTCATCTATATCAGTTTTGAGTGGAGCTGTCCAATTTAACATTGTGCAAAAAAAGGGCTTAAGATTTTTTTCTGGGGACACATTCTCATTTTCCTAAAATATTACAGAGCCCATTAATATACACTGATTGCAAAGGTTCATCTACTTAAAGAGGTTGCATGACAGTTCAGTATATGTACATTGTACAGCATCAAGCAGTCAGAGCTTGTTGGTTGCCTAAGCTCTCACAACCCATCTGCTTCTAGCCAGTGATGTAAATGTACCAGCTGTTTATAAAGAACCACTCTGTGTCGTGCAGGAGGCTGGTCCCTTTACCTTACATCAGCCTTGTTTCCCAGCATAAGTCACTGTCTCGCCATCCATGCTGCATTGTCTCTAAACCTTCCACATCTCTAGCAATCTAGCATCCAAATGAACTAATCCTCTTATAGGTCAATGATTTTTTTTTTCCTGCCTTGCTTAGTTTGAAATTACAATCAGAACAAATGATGTGCTACATCTGATATTACCAAGCAGCAAACCAACTGCAAAAAAATACTGGAAACCTCTTTTTTTGGTTAAAAGCAATCAAGAAACTGGTCAGGAGGAAGCCATATCAACGTTGTGCTCAAAAATGAAGGCTCTTCTCTTATTGGTTCTACCTTGGCTAAGCCCTGCCAACTATATAGACAATATGGGCAATCTACATTTCCTGTATTCTGAACTGTGAGTACTCACAGTGAACCTATATGTGTGTCTGTGTGTGATGTCCACATATGTGTCCAAGACCTCCTTGTTGTGATCATTCAAGGTAAATGTGTTTTTTTTTTGTGTACATTCAACAATGGTAGTTTACAATCACAACTCTTGTGTTCATTAAAACATGTTATTTATTGTGTGCATTTTTCCCATTTGTCTTGGTGTTTTTTTAATGGCAGAACGTGCAAAGTATGTCAAAGCACAGGTTGGTGTAGAAGGAGTTAAACGCTATTTGCAGTTTGCATTTTTATGTACTAAGTCAGGAAATGCAAAGAGAGTTATTGTTTTAGTATTTCTGTTTTATTATTATTGATATTCTTATATCTAATAATGTTGATATAAATTATACAGTGTGTGTGTGTGTATACATACTGTATATTAATATAGCTATTACTATAATATTTAAGTGTTACAATCCAGCATAGCCATTCATTTAAGGTGAATAGGAGACACTTTTCAAAAATAAACCTTATAATTGTAGTACCGTAGTAAATCAGAAAGACGACTATGTGAGAATTTAGCCCTCGTTAGCCACCATTCTCTTTCTTTGCATTCGCCTGTCCCTTTAAGAGATGTGATTTGTATGCTTAGAGTACATAGTCAGCGTCCTCTTATACAAGAAGAATGTTCTCCTTTCCTCATGAATAAGCAATGAAAAAAAAAAAATCATGTGTTTGCTGACAAGGAAACGATCCCATTTCTTGCGGGATTAGCAGGCAGCAACAATAAAGTGACCGGGATGTGCATGAGTGTGAAATATCTATGTGATACATCGATATCTCCCACGACCATATTACTTGAAAAAATCATAAAAATTCCAGACCACACGTGAAATAACCTCTTAGCTGCTCAGTAAGTCCCGCCAGATGGATTAGCCTTGGCGATTGGAAGGATTGGGTTAAAATGACATTTCAAGAGCACTTCAATCCGGCATCTGCACTTGACAGCGAGCAAGACTGGCCCTGATCAAGCAGATCTAACAAATGGGGACAGGAACAAAGAGCTTGTTGTCGAATCCATCTCCATCCCGGAAGCACATCATTAATCATTAATTAATAGCTGTGTAATTGCACATACTATGGCAGGAATAGGTGCCACAGAAGCAATGACTATTCCTCAATTAGCCCTGTGTGAAGTCTGAATCAACAGCTATTTTTTGTCACGTGTCCTTCTGTTTACGTTCAGTGATCTGCATTTTATATATGGGGAGATGTAGACACATGTAGGTGGGAATTGTTTTAATAGTCAAAGCTCAGTAGCACAGTTGAGCGCTAATCCAGCACAGCGTAGACTCTGCAATGTCAAGAGATTAATGTAAGAACTGGAAGTAAGTAGTACTGCCACTGGCGTTGTGTCATTAGTCATTCAAAAGAAAACTGTACAGAAAGAATGCAAAGACAAATGCTGACAACTTCTTCTGACAATCTGAGTTATAGGGCTGTCATGCTGATGCAGTGGCTTCAGTACTTTCTGATGTACAGACCTCGAACAAATAGGCAAATTGGGACCTCTGACGTTACTCTGACTTTGCAGATCTGCATGCTTGTTTGAGGTCAGTGACTCAGAAAATAATAAAGCCAGAGATAGCCAGGCAAGTCAGCAATGGTGGCCTTGCCATTACTGGGCACTGTGTATTAATTTAAAGAGAGAGCCAAATGAAAAATCTTCAGGAGTACAAAATCATTATTGTTTAACTGGTTACAACAAACAGGGCAATGTACAGCCAATGCATTTTGGGGGGGTCACACAATCCCCCTTCATCTGGGCTTGGTACAATGGCAGAATGTTAAGTGGACTCAAAAGTACTCCTAAGCAGACTGATATGCAGGTAGAGTATGTCATAGACCAGTCTTTTTCAACAAGGGTGCCTTGAGGTTTCTTCAGGGGTGCCTTGGCAAAATGCCTAAACATTACCCCAAAATTGTATACCAGCTGGTGGGTGGATGAAACCTGTCTTTTAGTTTAGTTTTCATTGTACACCATTAAACCCTACTAGCTGTCAACCTCCTAATGATCAATGACATCATCAGTTGATAAGGAGGATGTCAGTTGCCTGCATATCATCCTTGTTTGACCCTCCCTTGCCTCTCTCCATCAGCTTAGGGGTCTAGCTAAGTGATGAAGAAAAGCTGAGGGAGAAGAGAAACATTGGAATACTAGTCAGTACCAGTTTGCAAAAGTGTATTTGCTTTGGAAGAATAAATCACCTCTAATGTTGGGTGTCCTATGTGTATTGATGTTGCTGCATTATGTAAAACTATTAGAATCGTTTTTACATTTTAGAATGGGGTGACTCAAGACCGTTCATAATTTTAAAGGGTGCCTTGACTGATAAAAGGTTGAGAAACAATGTCATAGACATTCAGTCAGCAAGGGCCCTTTGACTTTGGACAACTAAGGATTTTTCATTTGGTACCCTCTTTGATCCTATTTGGATGTCTCCACTCAGATGAATGCCCTCCCAGTGGGGATCCCCCTTTCCTGTGGTGAGCTGCCAAATACAGATGTGTTGGGCTCAAGTAATGACTTTGACTAATGAGGTCCACATTCTGATAATCTGTGAAAATGTCCAGCAGCCCTCTTTCACTACCTCTTGAACCATTGCTGGGCACTATGTCAATGATTCTTTTCAGCTGAAAATGAATATTTTGCTGGATGACATGTGTTACTTTGCCCAATGCTCTACTACAGACCAAAACTTGTGTATGTGGCATTTTTGGCAGGGCAAAGCAAGTGTGCTGAAAAGGTTCAAGAAAGGAAGAGTAATCCCTATAAGTCGCACATCTATGGTGTCCTACTGCAATGAAGGGAGTGGCAACCTCAGCCTGGACTCCGACCAGGCCATGTCCCCAACATATTTCACTCCACCCCCAGAGCTTAGTCATGAGGATCCCCATGACTAAGTTCCGGGGGTGGAGTGAAATGCGTTGGGTCCGAAGAAGTGTACTTATGAGTAGATTTATACTTTAACAAGTTAAGGAGTACTGATTCGAGACCCCCGTCTCACTTTATGC
>BLSH010066713.1:1949325-1978539 GCA_018402905.1 Glandirana rugosa | reverse complement strand
TTTGCTGGATGACATGTGTTACTTTGCCCAATGCTCTACTACAGACCAAAACTTGTGTATGTGGCATTTTTGGCAGGGCAAAGCAAGTGTGCTGAAAAGGTTCAAGAAAGGAAGAGTAATCCCTATAAGTCGCACATCTATGGTGTCCTACTGCAATGAAGGGAGTGGCAACCTCAGCCTGGACTCCGACCAGGCCATGTCCCCAACATATTTCACTCCACCCCCAGAGCTTAGTCATGAGGATCCCCATGACTAAGTTCCGGGGGTGGAGTGAAATGCGTTGGGGACATGGCCTGGTTGGAGTCCAGGCTGAGGTTGCCACTCCCTTCATTGCAGTAGGACACCATAGATGTGCGACTTCTAGGGGTTACTCTTCCTTTCTTGAACCTTTTCAGCGCACTTGCTTCGCCCTGCCAAAAATGCCACATACACAAGTTTTGGTCTGTAGTAGAGCATTGGGCAAAGTAACGCATGTCATCCAGCAAAATATTAAATTTCAGCTGAAAAGAATCATTGACACAGTGCCCAGCAATGGTTCAAGAGGTAGTGAAAGAGGGCTGCTGGACATTTTCACAGATTATCAGAATGTGGACCTCATTACCCTTCCTTTCTTGAACCTTAGCAGGAGCCAGAATGCGCTCCATCCCCTGTCAGCACTCTAGCAGCAGCTGCGGATGCACTGTTCACATACCCCCTCCCTATCGAGCCTGAGCGGCCCACACACTTTTCCCAGTGCACTGAGATGGTACATTGGGGTTCATTTCAGAATGTACCCTGTGTAGCATTAATGCATGCATTACCGCACCACAATAGTGTGAACAGACTCTAAGGGTAAACAGAATGCACATAGCAATATCTACTAAAAAAGCACTATTTTTACTTACTGATATCCAAGCACATTCTTCCATCAGGAATGATCGGCTCTTTACAAGACTCCCTTACTCATATAATGCAACATTTTGTCACCAAACAAATCTTGACTGTTGAGGAATATAAGACAAAAACGTAATACCATTAGGAATATACCTTTCCTGTCTATAAACCACCCCACGCTCCACTCCCATCCAAAAAGACACTAGAACTGTCCTTTCTTGAAAGGGCAAATGCACAGCTTTATTGATACATACAAATAAATCCAATGGTGATGTCCAACAGACTGAAAACTAACAGTTTACAACCCAACTTAACATGAATTCAAGGTCTGCCCTAACCATAATTTCAACACAGACATCCCAACTACACAAAGCACAATGAGGGGATCAGTCAGGAACCGTTTTAGCTGGAAAGTTAAAACCCTGACAATAGAACTGTGACACTATTATTATGGGAAGGAAGGCCTCTGAGGCTGACGAAGGATCAGGTGAGTGTGACCATACACGTGTACTGCTGTGAGCAAAACAATTTTTTATAGACCCACGCCAATTGCCTGCAACTTCCTTGACACAGTGGTTCCCATGTCTGGTCCTCAAAGCCTACTAACAGTGAATGTTTTATTCAGTACCAATTGGGGGAACAGCAGCAATATCTGACACGTTACCATCATCCCTTCATTGGCAGCAGAATCCCTGAAATAAATTTCTTATTATCACTAAAGAAGTCATTCTACTACCTGTTGTGTGTATTCATGCGCATCAGCATTTAAGATGCTAAATGTGCCATACTACAGAAATGAGAGTGGAGCCGAGTAAAGATCATCACTTGACTTATATACCTTAGAAAGAAAGTTGTTGCCAAACCAGACCACCAGTTCAAAATTAGTTATTTTGTTTGGGGGGGGGGGGGCTGTTAAGTAATCAAAGAGGTCCGAAGAAGTGTACTTATCAGTAGATTTTAACTTTAACGAGTTAAGGTGCTTCTACGTTATAAAAATATTCTGTGTTGTTTGGCTGAATAGAAAGTGCACTCTCCAAATTTAAGGTTTGATATTATTTTGGAGTTCTGCTGGGCACTACAGCACTTCCCTATTAATCCTCGTTACCGCACCTCCAAAAGCTAAATGGAAGAATGCCTGGCAAATAAGAGCAAGCTGAACACAACATCGCCTACAAATGCAACTGCGTGTGAATACAAAGAAAAATGAAATAAAAGGCATTAGTAAATAAAAAGCAGTAGCAAAACGTCCTTTCCATACCAAGCATGCTCCACAAAAATATTCTCTTTGTAGCTTCTTTTATATACTGTAGATAAAACATGCAGCTCAGTGTTAAAACATGACTAACTTAGTTGGCAAACAGTTGTGCAACATTTAGGGATACATTTTAGGGAGTACCGTGTATTCATTTATTTATTTAAATGTTATTCTTCAACAGACCTAGTGTCATATTACACTATATGTGCTTAGTAATGTTTAGTGTAATGCTTACAGGTATTTATTACCCCTCAAATCCCCCTAACAATCATGTCTCCCCCTTTTTCTACAGGAAGGTCAGGATCATCTTTGCTTGGGTATCATCCATAGTCAGTGTCCACTTCCTGGATTGAGATACTGGCTCAGAGATGACATCAAGTGCAGTATTGTCTATGTCCCTGTACAGTTTGTCCCAAACAACTCTGTCCCGGGTGTCCCCCTACTTTTGGTTCTCACCTGTCAACCAAACCTCGTTTGGCTGTAGTTCTGCTGTGGATCACAGGAGTGCAGTTTGTTTTGCATGCCTGTGACCCATTTTCAGCAGACAATGGGCTGAACCTGCTGTCAGATGACTTCACAGAACTGGTCCAGGCTCAGAAAAGATTGAGACCTTATGATCGGGATACACCCACATGCCGACAGCCTCTCACTGAGCTGTTGAGAGCCTGAGCCAGCCACTCCCGCCCCCCTCCGCAGCCCAGTGCTCCAGTGAGCTCAGGGAGGGGGCAGAGCGGAATGGCAGTGACTGACACTCAGGGAGCTCTGAGAGCCAAGCGATAGACAGTGTTTGAACACTTGGTTCTCAGTGTTAGAGCCGGCGGGGGACAGATGCAGCATCAGATCAATGCTGCATCCACCTAGGTAAGCATGATTCAAGAAAAAACCCAACTCTCATACTTCTCAATAAGTTACAGCAGTCCCACTGAGTGATCATTAGAGGAAGAAAAACTGAGGAAATGCGTTCCTCCTGCCTGCAACTGATGAAATTTTTCTTAAAAGATGCCCATCCTGGCTCATAGCTCATACCTAGGCGCAGTCATTTGACTAATGCTTAAAGTGGAACTAAACTCCTCTATCTTTTACAGCCATAGAAGCTGCCATCTTAGCCTCTTTTTATCTGCAGTTGCATGGTACTGCACATGTTATAACACCTGCCATTTGATGATTTGAGAAACAGTTAAATAAGTGTATTTAGTTCCCACTTTAACGATTCCTTTTTAATGATCAAAGGTGCATTACAAAAGGTAAATGTGATATGTCAGGGTTCTAAAGTTCCACTTTATAACTGTAATATAGCAGTTGGAACGTTACACCTAATGATGTGTCTGAAAAAGACATACCTATGCAAACATAAGTAGGCAGAAAAATAGATGGATGCATATATACACTTATTTGTATGTGCACATGTAGCGGTACCCCCGAAGGAGCTGCTAATGAAATTCATATTTTCCCGAGCCTCCCACTGAATATTCTTGCAGCCAGTCACTATGGTATTTCCACACAGCCAGGTGCACACACAATCCTGCTTGTTTCCAATGACCAGTCTAGGGGATGAATTTTTAATTCTTTATTTGTTGAACTTGGATAGGAGAAGGGTAGAGATAGGATACTTCAAGTAACTGAATGGAACTGAGGACAAATTCTCTCTAGGTTCTGTACAGCAGGCAATCAGTGGCTTCACACAGCAGACTGACTCCAGTGAAAATAAGTCCATCTTTAAGCAACAAAGGACATGCAGGACTTTGTTTCTTCAAGACACTAGCCAATGTCTCCTTTCTAACCCAGTGTAGCAGACTACCAAGGCACTTTATGGCAGGCTGGCTTTAGCAGAACAGGTCCCCTGTTAAGCAGTAAGGACAGAAGCTGGACTCTTTTCTTCAAGACACTCTCCAGTGTCTCCTTTCTAGCTGGCACACCCAATTAAGCTGATATGAGGGCAGGGGAAATTCTAGCAACACAGTCTCTGGGATTCTCTCACAGATCTGTACTCACACCATGTCCTGGGACAGTCGGTAGCCTGTTCTGCCAACCTCCAAGCGACACTTTGCCACTGCAGTATCAGACCGAATCCAAGGACATCCTCCCTCTGTCAGCTTCTATGGAACTGTGGGTTGCAGCTTCAGCATCTTGATAGGCCTCGACTAGGCCTAGCAGCCGGCAGCCTCCTGGATAGGCTTTTGGGCCTAGCAGCCAAGAGCTGTACATGGACCTCACCCCTCAAGCCTGAGTGGGCTGGGACTCCTAACCTTGAGCCCATGTGCTCCCTTTTATATGAAGGTGTTCACCCAAGATGCGGTGGTTCACCACTCCCCTGCTAGCTGGTCAGAACCACCTCCAAATACACCTGCTGTTACTGGCTGAGGCTTTTCCCTTCTGTCCAATAGGGACCCATACCATTGGACATGGTAAAAGATCTCCAGACCATATGAAACAGCACCAGAGCACATAGAGCAGACCTTACTTAAATCAGGCTACCAGATAAGCAGACAGCATGTAAATTTACCTGTCAGCTCTTCTGTTAAGCAGACAGAGCCAAAAACTATATACACTCACTAGTATCCAAACTAGGAGGGCGCTACACACGTCTTAAAGTGGAACTAAACCCTACTATCATTTTCAGCCAAGGAAGCTGCCATCTTGGCCTCTGTTTAATCTTCAACTGCCATGATGCTGCACATGTGATCAGTTATGACACCAGCCATTTGATGGTTTGACAGTTTGGTTGAGAGAACAACCAATGTGACAGTTAGCATTCCTGGCATTCCAGGAATGTAACTGTTTTCTTAAACTAACTGATGGGTTTAGATCCACTTTAATTTTTGCATAATTCGCCTAAATATTTTGGTACATAAAACACAAAAATCTGCTTCCGATCAACATGCAAATCAGGGTAATTCCAGTCAGAACCCCCTCCAGTAGCTAATTTCTTTCAAATATTATTGATGGGTGGAGCTAAAAAAGCTTTTTAAAGTTAATCCGTCCTCATATAAACTGGGACAATGTACAATGATCATCCCACTGTCTTTAATGAACAAGGAAGGGTTTTGCATGTATATGTGTAGCAAGGAAGGAAACAAGAGATATGCCCAGAACTATAGTAGATTGTAGTATGAAACAATGAACATAGAATGTTGATACTGAACAGTGGGGTATGTATTGTCTATTTATCTGTTACTGAGCACTGGAGCAATGGGTAGCAATACTTAGTCATATATAGAGACGAGTGAAATTGAAAGTTTCCTGTGTAAATTGGACGATTTTGACAAAATGTCCCTACTTTGATCAAATTCAATAGGGAGGACAAAGCTAATGTGTGTTTGTGGTTTTTAAGGATTCAGTTGGTTTTCAATGGCTCCGAAGGTTACAAAAGATCTTTTCAACTATCCTTTGGCCTGTTTGTGCCAAAAAATGGCCTCTTGTTAAATTCAATATTTCATTTTTTTTTTTTAAAGAAAAAGATTAAATAAAACATTTTAAACCATCAATACAGAAATAACAATAAAATACAGTAGGAAGTAGGAATCAAGTAGGGAAGAAAACACAAATTCAATGAACACTAAAATAAAAAAACGAAATTAACCTAAATACTTCCCCATTGCAAAACATCAATCCCTACTAGAACCTGTGTTAGAATTCAAATTGGAGCCCCTTGTATTTAATACCTAAACTGTTCATGGTGCTTCGCCTAAGTCAGGATTGGTTCTAAGCCACTGCTCTGTTAAACTTTCAAATTCCGGAGCCTGTTCTGCCGACTATAGTTCTGCCATTTATCAGTAGAATGAAAGAGGTGTTCTTTGTGGGCAGGGATTAGTCTCAACTTGAGTATAAGCCAAGGTCGCAGGCATAGCCTGAGCTTAGGATCTAAGAAGCTCCGCAGAACGTATTTGATTAATAACAACGGTATTTCACTAATGATAGTTATAAAAACTCAGACCCAGCCAGGTTAGGCTCACTTTAAGTTTGTACGAGGTGATGTCCTGAATATGTGTCAATGGATCAATGTATGTCCTTAAGAAAATTACCTAAACACATTGGGATTTATTTACTAAAGGCAAATTGACTGCCTTAGTAAATCAAAACCATTGCTGTGTGGCTTGTTTGTTTGCTTATTTTACTTTTTTACAGAATGATTTTGCATTCTATTACTGTTCAGGCAGAGATTCATCACTAGCCTGATGTATCTATATCACTGTGAAAAATTGCTTTCAATACCCTACAGAAACTCATCAGATATGAAAGTTCTGACACGAGTCTTTTTCAGGTTTCAACCCGCATCTGTGCAAGAACCTCTTAGCAAGCAAACCTAATTACCTTTTTGTATGAACGTAATCCCAGCTGTTAGTGTCATGGTAAATAAACCTCAATTGCGCAACAGTGTACGGTTTGTAATTACTTGGCCAGGCTTGTTGCCATCTTTGTAGATATATGGAAGTGAAGATTTCATTAATAAAATGCCATGGAAGGGAATATATTAAAGCTTTCATACTCTTTTTGGTAAGTTTTCAGCAAGTGTAAGTGCACCTACCATGAGAGAAGTAGTGAGGATGCTTTTAGGTGGTCTCCTTCTGAAAATGTTTCTTGCTTAACTGTGTCTGGCTTCAAGACACTGTGCATGCATGCTGTAGATAAGTATCAAGAATAAGAAAGAATTAGAATTCCTTATCTCTATACTTGTCTCAGGCCATTGACTCTTCCCAAAGGGAACTGGTATATTTTTGCTTTAATCGGTGCTTGCAGTCAATCAGCTGCAGCACTGATTAATGTATTCTGGCAGCAGAGGAATCCCGCTGCCACAATACAATAGCGCAGAGGTGAGATTCCCCATCCACCTCAAACGTGTAAATCGGGGATTCATTTCAGTTTTTTTGATCAGCCGGCTAGCTGATCAAAAGAGAAAAGAACGAATCTATCTACGGCCAACTTTAGGCATACCAACTTCTCTGACAAATGCTAGGGTTGATAGATGGGAAATCCATGCTTGGCTTTGACCTCTGACTTTTTCTCCATCTTATTTTTTATTATATGGAGGAGTCATCTTTGCCTGAGCCAATGGGTCTACACCAATCGGTCTATTGCCAGCACTGTATATGACTTAAGTTCAATTAAGCTTCATATTGGTAATCATTAAAAATGTTACTATTGAAAGTATATCTGTCTTATCAAATGGTCCTCCACTTATAGTGCTATCATTTAGAATCATAATGATGAAAAAAATGACTGAATTGTCCAATTGAAATTGAATTAGATATGGCCAGCAATTTCTTTAATTGGAACAAAGTATATGAATGTTTCACCATTATATTCAGAGTTCAAACCCATCCTAATGAGGATTTCAAAGAAAGTTGAAAATCCCTTCTACTATGTAGCAACTTGCAGAGGTCCCCTTCTTCCAAGACCTATGTATTTTTTTTTTTTTAAAGACATGGATCTTACCCACTGCACTGAATGTTTTTGTTCTTGTGGCCACAATCTCAAGAAATTATTACGTTTCTTTTGTTTTTGGATCTCGCTTGAGTTTGCTAAGCACTTAAAGCTGAACTCCAGGTAAACGCAACACAGCCAGCTTGGACACCCAACTCTTCTCCACTGCAGTAAAGTAATACAACTAAATCTTCTCATTGCCCCCATCCTTCGACTGTACAGTAGAAGGAGAAGCAGCAGACTAGTAAGATCTCCTCCTTGTAAGCATGTTTCTCATTGGCACATGAGCAGTGCAGCCTTTTTTGGTGTTTTTTGTTTACATTTTGTAACAATCTTTTTTTTTTTTTTGCTAGAAAATTACTTAGAACCCCCAAACATTATATATTATTTAAAGCAGAGGCCCTAAACCTAAAGAATAAATTGGTGGGTTTTGCAATTTTTTATGTCACACGGTATTTGCGCAGTGGTTTTTCAAATGCAATTTTTGGGAAAAAAACACAAATTTTTATTTTGTAAAATATAAAAGATGATGTTACACCGAGCAAATAGATACCAAACATGTCATGCTTTAAAATTGTGCACGCCCCATGCAACAGTGACCAACTTCATACATTTTTCTATCCATAGGCCATGCTTTAAAAGCCTTTACAGCTTACCACTTTAGATTTACGGTTCTAGTGGTAGAATTACTGCCCACGATTTGACATTTATGATGATATCTTAGTTGTGTGGGACGACACAAGCGCATTCACCGTTGCACGCTAGCACGGGGGGGGGGGGGTGACGGCACTTTCATTTTTTCTTTTTTTTACACTGTTGCTTTAACTTATTATTTTTTTATTACCTTTATTGCTGTCACAAGGAATGTAAACATTGTGCCAGCAATAGGCACGTGACAGGTACTCTTCATGGAGGGATCTGTAATCTATAAGACCCCAAATCGCTCTTTTCAAGAAATGACACTGCTGACATCAGGGTAAACCAGAAGTGATGTCATGCCCTACAAATCCGATCCCAGCTTTGTATGGGTCTCCCAACTAGCCAGCGGACATGCTAGTAGTTCGGGTGGGACGGGAGAACCCAAGAGGGCTGCGGAAGGCAGTGGGAGGAGAGGCATGTCCCCTCTATTTAATAAGTTCAATGACGCCTACATTTCAATAACTCAAATACATTTCTATACTATTTATATATAAAATATTTTATTTACAGTGCTTGTATCCAAAATTGTTGAATGCTCTTTCCCCATAATACTGGTAAATCTTATTATCTCTTACATTCATCTGACCTATAGAATGGTCATGAGTTCAAATGCAACATATAAATTGGGGGAGATGTAGTTAAACAAGAGTTCATACAGGATATTTATCAATCACCTTAAACAAGAGGGAGAAGGATGACAAGAATTGTAAAAATATTGAGGTCACCAAGAATAAATAAGTAGATCTTTCCCACTGGGAAAGTAATGATGTTCCCATTCAAAGCAATGATGAAAAATATAAAAAGTGTATGATTGTAATTGGTTGAAGGACATTTTAAAGAATTTGTATAGATATAAGGAAGAGTAAGTTTCCACTGGACCAGCTACAGGAAAAAAAGAAAATAATAATAATATGATATAATCATAACATTAATAGTATTAATGTATATTATAATTATTTAATATACATTTATATTTATAATTAATATTATTTCTTGCTGAATGCCTACTGTAAAACTGAAAATAGGAAGCTTTTTTTTGTATTGATTTACAGCAAAATATAACCCATTCTCCTCCTGGTTACTGTGAAATTTACCCTTCCAGCACTCTTCACCAACCTATTGGCCTGATCACAATCTGTAGCTCGCAGCAAGGGAAACAGAACAGTTGGGCTGCGTAGCAACCAAGAAGTGACCCAGCTTTGTGCACTGTGTATGCAGTTGCCATCACTTTTCTTAGACTTGACTGGTTGAAAACAAGTCCACAATTTCTTCTCTCGGCAGTTCTTCAACAAGGTGCTAATTGCATACAGTATGTCTGACATACAAGCAGTTGCTAAATGGAAGGCCTGGAATCTTTATATTAAATAGCATCTAGAAAAAAAAGAATAGCAAGTCAAAAATTGCTTTCAGGTACACACTGAAGTATTTACTCAAAAATGCATCATATGGATATCAGGAGCAAAACAAGTCCTTATCAAATCAATAGTTTGTTTATGCTTTTGTTTTTTTTTTGCGGTGGTGCAAAAACCTAAAACGGAAAAACCATTAAGTGAACAAAAAACATGCATGTGAAACACACACTAAAAAGTGCACTTAAGGGTGTGTTTTGTCCACCCCTGAAGGGGTAGGACCTCTCCGTGATCCCCTGGGGCGCAAGGCTCCTGACAGGGACAAAGTGTATGACATGGTCCACTTAGCCAGAAGGCCTGTTAGATCCCATTTCCTCATGGTCAGCCGAAGCCAACCACCAAGTAGTAGGTCGACTTATTCCTACCCAACTCAGGACAACTGGAAGTCAATTAAATGCCTGTGATGAGACAGTACAGACTTATAAGGCACAGTCTGTCATACATCAAGAGATTTTCATGTGTCCCTTCTATTTGTTCTCCATATGTCTACTATAAAGACATTTTGTCATCACAGTTATCTTTAGGTATAATAATTAATTTTCTGCAAAGACTGTGCCAAGTTACTCACAGAGATTGTGCTATGAGGTAAAAGAGAAACATTTGCTACATCGCGTTTCTAAAGCAGGGGTCTCAAGCTGGTGGCCCTCCAGCTGTTGCGAAACTACAAGTCCCATGAGGTATTGCAAGGCTGACAGTTACAAGCGTGACTCCCACAGGCAGAATCATGATGGGACTTGTAGTTTTCACAACAGCTGGAGGATCGCCAGTTTGAGACCCTTGTTCTAAAGTCTATATGTTGAAAACTTGTATTACCTAATTGTTGTCTAACCACTTCCATACCGGACACTTTCAGCGCCTTCCTGCTCAGGCCAATTTTCAGATTTCAGCGCTGACATATTTTGAATGACAGTTGCGCGGTCATGCAACACTGTACTTAAATGAAATTTTTATTTTTTAGAGACTGATAGAGCTTTCTTTTGGTAGTATTTATTCACCACTGAGGTTTTTTTATTTTTTTGCTAAATAAACGAAAAAAGACCAAACCTTTTTTAGAAAAAAACATTTTTTATTAGTTTCTGCTATAAAGTTTTGCAAATAAGTAATTTTTCACTGATGGCTGCACTGATGGGAACCAATGAGGCGGCACTGATGGGCACTGATAGGCACCAATGAGGCAGCACTGATAAGCTGCACTGATGGGCAATGATAGGCACTGGTGAGGAGGCACTGATAAGCTGCACTGATGAGCACTGATAAGCTGCACTGATACTTGCTCATAAGCTGCACTGATGGGGCTGCACTGATAATCAGGGCACTGATGAGGCTGCATTGATGGTCACTGTTTGTCAGTGTAAATAATGTTCCCTGTGCCCCTTACAGATCAGCTCTCATTTCCTCAAATGCTGTATCTGTGTTAAGAAAGGAGAACCGATAACCGGCAAAGGAGACTCAGTCTGTTTTCATCTGTGACTGGACACAGCTTATCACATGATAAAGGGCCAGTGTGATTGACCCTTTACCCCAATCTGTGATCCATTGTGTTCAAGGCACACATCGGTCACAGAGCACATCCGATGCGTGCCCCAGGGAGCGTGCGGGAGCCATGCATGTGCGAGGATGTCACAGAACCAAGAAGCCGCGCTGTAGCTGTATATCGGTGGCAAGTGGATAAAGCTGGCCATAGATGAATAGATTTTCAAATGAACATGCTTAGGAACATTTGTATGAAAATTAGTTTGAAAGATTTTGTTTGCTTTTAACATTTGATTTTGGAATGAATAGACTTTACCAAACAAAACAAACATACACTGGTAGAAATTAATTTGAGAAAAAATTTTCATCATGCGCTAAATTTTCTCATCACTGCGGCCGAATACGAATGTCGATTTGACCAAGAAATTATTAGCATAATGAAAAAACTTTCTTAGAACATTTGTTTATAAGAATTTTCATTCAAATTTCTACCCATTTATGGCCAGCTTAAAGTGATTGTAAACACTTGTAAATAACAAACATGCTATACTTACCTGGTCTGTGCAGTAGTTTTGCACAGAGCAGCCCCGATACTCCTCTTCTCATGTGCCCCATCAGCGCTCCTGGCTCCCCCGCCCCTACAAAGTGCCCACCATAGCAAGTTGCTTGCTATGGGGGCACTAATGCGGGGCCAGAGAGCGTGGCTTGGCCCTGTCCCCCACTATCTCCTCACTGGCTGTGACTGACAGCAGAGGGCGCGGTCTCTGAGCCTATGAGGAGCAAGAGAGCTGTTGCTCTCATGCACATTACTGGATCAATACCAGGCTCAGGTAAATATAAGGGGGTACTGTGGGATGAGGGGGGGGGGCTGCACTCAGAAGGTGTTTTTACCTTAATGCAGACAATGCCACAAAAAGAAAAAGAAATTGAGCTGGAAGGATTTTGTTGTCCATTTAGCTGTCTGACATTTTTTTGTACAATGTGAAAATATCACAAAGATGTCCAACCTGTGTATAGACACCTAAATAAATAATTAGCCAAACCAAGGCATAATTATTTATTTTATCTACATTTGGAAATGTTCTTTAATATTTTACATATTGATGCCTGTCTACACCTAACTAAATTGTAAGAGCTTGGCTTAGGTTTAAAACTGGACTCCAGGCAAACAGCCCAATACACTTCGTATATGGGAACTGGCTTAGCTGCCAAAGGATATGGAATAGCCCTACCAGGCAGCACAGTAAGACTGGTGGCCTGACTTTTCTCTGCTGCAGTAGTAATACTAAAGTCTTAGTTTTTTTTGTTTAAAAATAACAAACATGTTATATTTACCTGCTCTGTGTAATGGTTTTGCACAGAGCAACCCAGATCCTCCTCTTCTCAGGTCCCTCACTGGTGCTCCTGGCCCCTCCCTCCTGGTGAGTGCCCCCACAGTAAGAAGCTTGCTATGGGGGCACCCAAGCCGAGTCGCTGCTTTGTGTATCCATTCAGCCAATCAGGAGGGAGAGTCTCTCCAGCAACATCGCTGGATCGAGATGGGGCTCAGGTAAATATTAGGGGGCTGAGGGGGGATGCTACACATAGAAGGTTTTTTATCTTAATGAATAAAATGCAGTAAGATAAAAAAAAACCTTCTTCCTTTAGAACCACTTTAAGCAATACAGCTCGGTCATTTCTCTGCATCAATACCTGTGATTGGACAATGAAGGAGCAGTAGTAGAATGATGAAGTCAGCTCTTTTTTTCCTGTCACCTAGATCTTTGTCAGCCTGTCTATGTTGGCTCAAGATTTATTTGGCTTATTGCTGAGTATTATTGTTGGAATTGAATATCCTGCAGCACACCTGATCATCTCCTAGTGCTTGCACTTCCTTTCTCTATCTAGGTTCTACTGTAGATGAAGAGATTCCAGGAGACTAACATCAAGGCAAATTCAGAGGCTTGCACTAGTGTATTTAAAATACAAGTACAGTAAAACCTGGGATTGAGAAAAACTTGGTCTGAGAGTGTTTTGCAAGACAAGCTAATTTTTTTATAAATTTTGACTTGATAAACGAGCGATGTTCTGATATACAAGTAGCATCACGTCACAACTGAGTCAACCATTTAGCCCTTCAGTTTATAGTCCATATAAAAAGATTATAGAAATGCGATAGGTTGTGTAACCATAAAATGACCATCCACAAATGGCAGCCTTCACAAGGGGATCAGAAGCAAAATTCAGCAGGAGCTACAGAGTATAAAAGAGAAGAGAGGCGCCTCTAAGTGTAGCAATATGGTTACATTTAATGAAGGTACAACATTTAGCAACTCACATGGTTGATGATTAAAAGAGGCGCATCTAAGTATGCAGGTATCCAGGGTAAAGCTGTCCACATAGACTGTCCTCCGCACCGTGGACACTCACCGCTGTCAGTCTGCAATCGTGAATAGGAAGACTACCCTGCAATAGAGCGATCTGAAGGCGAGGCTTGAAGCGCAGCTGGAAGGGATGATGTTGATGGTGCAGAGGACAGTCTATGTGGACTTCTTTACCCCAGATGCCTGCATACTTAGATGTGCCTCTTTTAATCATCAACCATGTGAGTTGCTAAATGTTGTACCTTCATTAAATGTAATCGTATTGCTACACTTAGAGGCGCCTCTCCTCTCTTTTATACTCTGTAGCTCCTGTTGAATTTTGCTTCTGATCCCCTTGTGGAGGCGGCCATTTGTGGATGAATATTTTATGGATACACAACTTATAAGCTATAATCTTTTTATATGGCCTATAAACTGAAGGGCTAAATGGTTGTGGAACGAATCATCTGAGTTTCCTTTATTTCTTATGGGAAAATTTGCTTTGATATAGGAGTGCTTTGGATTACAAGCATGTTTCCGGAACAAATTATGCTCGCAGTCCAAGGTCTTACTGTGATGATATTTCATTGAATGCATAGAAATCTGCTTGGAAATCTGCTTCTAATGAGAATCCCTCTTTGCCTTCACACAGCTGTATTCATGGTAACCCTGCCTGTTTGGCCACCTTTTATATGTGTTTAGCTTCCATCCACAAAATAGAACATTTCTACAGAATATGGCCTCCTCTTTATTTTCTTCTTTTTATTGTGTGCCAACAGAAATTCAGCTCTGTGTGTGACACAGATCATTGGAATCAGAAGGAGTTCCGTTCAGCACAGTCCTACATAATGGGTTACAGCAGCAAATGCCTCAGATAGCTTCACATAGAAATACTGACATTTGACATTTATAATATCACCATAATGTAAATTGATTTATGTTTTTGTCACTATTCTAATGTAAACTAACTGTATAGGTTCTTGCACACTGGGCTTTTATAGGTATATTATATTATAGTGTTTTTTCCCAGCGCTAAGGGAGCCTCTCGTGCCACCCACAGTCTGCCATACAAGTGAATGGCTGTATGCAGCCAAGCTCTTATAAACATCTATTCTTCTTTGCACAAGCAATAACCCACGCATGCACGTCTGACATTTTCCAAAGCCCATGTGCATAAACCCTAAAGTATATGAAGTGGACAATATGATTGTATTAGTCTCTCTGGTTTTTAAGTAACTACAAAGTTAAAGGGTAACTACACTTTTGTGAAAAAAAATGAGCAATTAAAAAATAATATAGCATATACAGATGTGACCCAAGTCATACGTTATTTAAAATTACCTTTCCTTTTTAATCTGCAGCTCTGTAATTTTCTGTTAAATGTAATATATATAATATAACACAGCACACCCCCTAGAAATGTAATTTCCTGCTTGTGTGATTGGTTTACTGATTTTCCCATAAGTCTGCACGAGTCAGATTTTGAGCATCCCCTGCAACAAAAATGTAATTTAGGTGAGATACTCTCAAAGGGAAATGACATTGAAAGGGATACAGACCCTGCAACTTTCCTCATTAGAGTCCTGCAGATGCAGCAGCTGATTGTCGATTGTAAAAACACTCCTATACAGATCCACACAGCACATAGACACAGACAAAGAAAGAGATATTCCTTCAGAAAACAAAAAGTAGGAATCTGCAACAAAGTTTGTTAAAATACCTGCAACTTACATAGATCACCCAGAGGGGAATGTTTTAGGTTTTTGTGTAGCTCTTTAAAGCAGTTGTATCATCAAAATATGATTTTTTTACCTACAGGCAAGCCTATAATAAGACTTACCTGTAGGTAAAATGAATATCTCCTAAACCTGTATGGTTTAGGAGATATTCTCACTGCAAGGGCTGCTGATGTCAGCAGGCGCATGTGCAGTGATGTCCCAGCAAGGTACAGCACATGGCGCTGGACCCTGCCGGAAAGTCCGCCATAAAGACGAGCTCCCACATGCATGCGTGGAAGTGATGTCTCGCGGCTTCAGCCACTCACAGCGCCGAGTCCCCCTACCCGGAAGGTTACACGGAGGTAAGATGGCAGCTCCCTCCTCAGGGACCGGGCGGACCTGCGGGACCTTCGTTCTGTGGTAAATATTTCATACGGTGCATACTAGCTCATTATGCCTTTGCCTTGCAGGTTTTTTTTTTTTTTTTTGGGGATACAACCGCTTTAAAATGTAGCAAGTTACTGACAACTGGAACTGCAACCAGGGAGTTCGACATGGTGAATAGACAGAACTAAAGCAAGGAAGGTTCAACAATAGACATTAAGGGCCGGTTCCCACTGCTGTGATGGCAGGCATGTGATTTGCACTACACTGCTGTGCAAATCACAAGCGATGCCTGTGCGGTGCAAATTCAGCCATACAGATAGTATGGCTGAATTTGCATCTCATTCAGACCAAACTCGTGCAGGACCCTTTTTTGGTCCACGCCAGAATCGGATGGCATGGGTGTTCACACCCATTTCATCCAATTCCTGTCCGAATTGACAGTTTGCACTGCAATATGCGAACTGAAATGGGGGTGTCATTAACTTTGTATTGACACTCCCAACAGTTCCAATAGGGCAGTGTGAACTGCCTGCGAGTCAGGTGCGATGTGGGAACCACAGTGGATTTGCAGGGTTCCCACATCGCACCAGTGTTTGTGGTACAGATACTACATGTTGCACAGCCAGACAATTACCTGTGTATAGTAATAAGAGAACCTTATCAAAGGAAAAAAATCCATAAGCCACACATCATGAAGCAGACCCATGTGCACGAAATGAGTTGAATGGCAACCTCAGCCTGGACTCCAGCCAGGGCATGCCCCCAACACATTTTGCTTCCTCCCTTGGAGCTTAATCATGATGAGCTCCCTGTCTCTGCCTGCACTCACAGCAGTCAAGTTGGACTTTACCTCTACCTGAGCAGCACCTTCATTTTGTCTTTATGGGGCACAGTAATATAATCATCTTATATAAGACATACTGGCTAATTGTTATCTGGGAGAACTAGTATTGTGTTTCTGCACCAACCCATTTCTACAGACCCCAGCAACATTGGCATGCCAACCCCAGCATCACTGACCATCTCCCATTGATACCTTTTAGCCTCAACCACTGAGCCAATCACCAGCACCAACACAATTCATAAATAGCAGCACGCCTTTTATCTTCACCTTACTAAGCTGTTGATGCAGAAACATGGGCTGATATAGCTAGACATCTGTATAGGACAGATGATTTATGTAGCATTTACTTCATGGAATACAGCTGCCCATAACTAAGGCAGGGGGGTATGCTTAGCTGAGAAAGCCCCTCCTCCAGATAAAAGAATAAAAATGCCCATGAAGACTCCTGGGATGTATGACATCATTTTGGCTTAGGTCAAAAACCAGGAAGCAACTGGAGAAATGTAAAAAAAAAAGTTTAAAACAAGTAAATATAATCTAGCTAGTGCATAAAAAATAAATATAGTTAATGTTGATTGAGAGAGTTGAGTTCCTCTTTAAGCCTGCAGGACGGTAGTCATCCAGATAGGCAGTAATGCTATAACTCTGAAATTTATAGGATCTATTTATCTCCCTAAGAGTGAAAGGCTTGTCAAAAGTGAAATGGGTCTTTACAAATGTGGTCAAAATGGAAGTGGCCTAAGGAATGGGAATATATGCATCCTGTTTTTGGATTACCCTGTTCTGCAGTCCAGCAGGGTCCCTCCCTTGCTACTAGTCTTCCTATCGCACGATTTCAAAGCCCCATGTCAGTGTGACTTCGGGTGCAACTTGGAGAACAAGATGTCTATCCAAGTCGCACACGAAATAGCAAAAAGTAGTGCAGGAACTAAATCACATGACAAGTCGCTCCAATGTGAATGGGGGCTAATCCTCAGTCACCCTCACTACATACAGTGCAAGGCAAGTTATGATGCTGAGAGACAGCCCACCGACTAGAGCTTTAAGGGGGAAAGAGGGCAGCAAGTGAGGAGGAGTATGTAAGTAATCCTGCCTGTTCCTGTACCCCTAGACATGAAGAGCATTTAACCCCTGCAGTGTTGGGGCCACCACAAGGGAAGATTTAATCAAATTCCTGGAGTTGGACTTAAAACAGCTACTAACATTTTTACACTTTTCTCAGATAATAGGGCAGATAGACATTTGTACCTTTAATCACTGTAAACAGGACTTTTCAATTCCCTAATCTTTTTAATAATGATATTATTATACATGACTTAATCATGTTGTTTAGTCTGTGTCTTGTGGTTAAAAACATCCTGTCTTAAATCTTCCATTTTAAGCAGTTGTCTTCAAGCTAGAATGAAAGGAATTTCCTACCGTAGCTGTAAGAATATTACATTTTGGAAATCTGGTCAATTTGACCGGATTAGACATCTGTAAAGGCATGCTGCTACAGTCATATTTACAGAAAGTGGACTGGATTTGTTTTCAGTATGTCTGGATTCAGTCTGTCAGCATACCTAATTCAAACTATTTGTTGCAACATGCAGGGCACAAGCAGAAATGTCCCATTAGGCGCCATAATGTTTACTACTGGTGTCTTGAGGTCACCACAGTCCCTTTTTATAATGTGCGTGGCTTCTATAATACACACAAATATAGCAAATCGACACTGAGGGAATAAAAAACAAAACTCTGAAATTTGAATTGTTATACAGTCAGTGTGTCAAAAATACAAGCCTACCCAGCCGATATTTCCTAAGATGCCATATGCAACTGCAAAGGCATCACTTGATTATCACTGATGTCATTAGTGCCTAGAGCAGGGGTCTTCAAACTTTTTAAAGGAAGGGCCTTAACTGTCCTTCAGACTTTAGGGGGGGCGGAATGTGCCCAATGGGAGTAAACAATACCTGATCTTTAGTATTAGAGAAATAGTTGGTGTCAGTGGAAGAAATAATGCCCCATTTTTGTTGTCATTGGAGGGAATTATGCCCCATAGTTGGTGTCAGTGGAAGGAATAGTGCCCCATTGTTGGAGTCTGTGGCAGGAATAGTGCCCCACTGTTGGTGTAAGTCTCAGGAATAGTGCCTCAAGGGCCAGATAAAGGGTTGCAGTTTGGAGACCACTGGTCTAGAGCAATAACACACAGAAATAAATCACTGACAATTTCCAGAAGTTTAAATCTTATCCAATGCTAACTATACAGGCATAGGTAAAGCAAACCTGTACCATGGCCAAATAAGGGTGACCTGTATTGTACTATGCCCAATTAGGGGCATAAACAAACCGTGCTATGCCCAATTAGGGAATTATCTGAACTGTACCATGCCTGATTAGGGCAATACCCAAACTGTACTATGCCCAATTAGAGAAATACCTGAACTGTGCTATGCCCAATTATGGATATACCCAAACAGTTCTATGCTCAATTAGGGAAATGTCCAAACTATACTATACCCAATTAGGGAAATACTCAAAGTACTATGCTTGATTAGCGAAATATCCAAACTGTTCTATGCCCAATTGGAGAAATGACCAAACTGTTCCATACCCAATTAGACAAATACCTAAACTGTTCTATTTCCAATTAGGAAAATACCCAAACTGTACTATGCCCAATTAGGGACATACCCAAACTGTACTATGCCCAATTAGGGACATACCCAAACTGTACTATGCCCAATTAGGGAAATACCCAAACTGTACTATGCCCAATTGGCGAAATACTCAAATAGTACCATGCCCATTTAGGAACATACCTGTTCTATACTATGCCCATTCATCCCCATGGGAGGAAAGGAGAGATGTCACATTCTCCCTAATACTTGGAAGTCTTGGTATCTCACTGGGCTCTGGTGGGTGATTAGGGTGACGGGTAAGTATTGGAAAGATGAGTATCAACAGCAGAAGGGGGGGGGGCTATCAAGTGAACTTGTTACTTTGCCCTGATTGGGAAAAGTACAGATGTGCTTTAAGGGGTCAGTACACTCAAAACTGACACAATATTCTAATATTATTCTGTTTTTTTGGTTGAACTAGATGGACTGGACAGCTTGTTTTATATGTTTTATTTGCTCTTTTTATATTCTCTTCAGCTTAAATACCCAGAAATTGTATTTGTGTATGCTGCCATTCCCAAAAAAAGCAACCTATAATTAGGAAATGACAAGAAATAAAGGTGACTGACAGTTCCATTGGCGTGTAGCAGATATTTGTTGGCAGCACATATCATAGAGATGAAACCCATCCCTGTACATGACATCTCATTATTTTATACATTATAGTCTTCACACTCTGGCTGCACTGGATAATGATCACTAGAAAATGTTGTTAAAAGTAGTGCTGTTAAATCTGGATGATAACATATCTGATTTTAGTCAAATCTTTTTGTAAGAGCAAAAAACAAACAATCCCTATCCAATACCAAAATTTCAGCTTTGCTTGTTTGCTGGCAAGTTGAATATTGTCCTGCTTTATTATATCTCTCAGAGCTTTCAGTGAAAACATATTCCCAGTGGAATTACCTTGTTCAGATGCGAGGGGAAAACAAATGTCTTATTCTGTACAGAATGCAATATGGGCAGACAACTTGTGTACAAGAGTAAGGAGCAGTCATAAATGAACATTTGTCCTGTTATCCCCCCCTTTATTATCATATAGTAGGGGTTAACCACCAACATTTTTCGCAGTGCAGCTGCTGCAGTTTTGGGGTCCAAGTTTATGCAATGCTGTGCCATTCATTCTGAATGGCACCCCAACGCACCTTTCCAATGGATGTGCTTTGTATGTGCACTTTTTTGGTGTGTTAGGCAACCCATTCAAAATGAATGGGCTGTCTTAATGCACTTCACATTAGCATTTAGCAAAAGTTTAACACACTGCAATGGTGTGATTGGGCACCCAACTGGGGCAATAGCAATGTAGACCAGTGTCACGCCTACTCCTAGTTTTGTTGGTCAGGCACTATAGCTGGCTCTGTGTTCGTTACCTATAGCAGCCCCTTTCCCCTAAGGCAAGCAGGCCTACTGGTACTGGGCTGCCCCCAGGTCTTAAGAACAATGCTATAGTGCCTGGCCACCATGCCAGGGCAGCCATGAGCTAAGCACAGCAGAAAGGTCCTTGCGGTTGGTAGACAGACAGATTGGTCCAATGTCAGTACGGGTTCAAGGCAGTTCAGAGAATAGTTAGGGTCAAATCCTTGGTCATAAGGCAGGCAGAGAGTAATCCGAAGTTCAATCTGAGGCCGACAACAGGGAAATCCAAACTAGCAGGCAGAGTGGGGATCAGACAAAGGCAAAAGTCAAGGTAAGGGAAGAAGGCAGGCAAACAAGGAGCTTGAAGCACGTGTTGCAAACACTATCACAAGCTTGACATAAGGGCTTGGCAGGCTTAAAACAGGTTTGGCATCCATCCAGAGGCTGTGTCTACATCAATCAGTCTGCAGGTGGACAGTCAGACAGGGAGAGTGCAGCTCAGCCAAAACCAGGATGCTGGAAGGAGACCAGCAGCTGCCATGGAACAAGAGCATTACACACTCCTCACAACCAGGCATTTAAGCTTACATGCCACACGAATCAGTAGTCTACATATCAAGATGGCCAAACTACAGACTACAAATTTGTACCTATTTAGTGCCAGAAAAAAAAAATGTTTCCAACCTCTCTTTTGTGGCCTAAAAGTTAGGCAATGATCTCATGGTCCCGAGGTTCTTGGGATCCTTGTGTGTGTGTGTGTTAGATCATTACAGACTACAGACAGTCTAATGTTTTTAATTAAACATGTACTTAGAGGATTGTCAAAGTACAATACAGTTCTGGAGCAGTTTAATTATGTGCCCTATATATTTACAAATGATACGCAGAACCAGCATCCAGCTTGGACCATTTTTATATTTATATAAGATTCCCGGCCAATGGCCTTGGAAGATGGAAATCACTGAAGCAGGCACCGCTACTCCAGTGATCTCCACTTGCTCCTGGGTCCAGCACCAAGAGAACACAGGAGGTTGGCTGCAGAGCACCGGCCATCCAGAGAATTGCATTTTCTGAATGAGTGCAAAGCATTCTCGGATTGCACAAGGTGGGGAGTGTGACATCACAGCCTCGCCACTCCAACTCAGCCAGTCAGAGAATGCATTGCATTCATTCAGAAAATGCAAAGCATTCTCTTATTAACTGACTGTGTTGAGCAGCAGACTATCTGTGTTTAGATTGCAGCAGGGCAGCTTCTCAGTGTAGGAACCAGAAACAAATGGAGATAACTGTAGTAGCACTGTCTATTTCAGTGATTTCCAGCTTCTAAGGGCATCCCCCAGGTATAGGACAGTATATACATAGTTACATTGGTCCAAGCATGTATAATATAGCCATATGTGGAATTCATCTTTAATCACTTCAATACCAGCCCCTTTCCACCCAGACCAATTCTCAGCTTTCAGCTCTGTCGCATTTTGAATGACAATTGCGCGGTCATGCGAACTTGTACCCAAACAAAGTTTTTAGCATTTTGTTCCCACTAATAAAGCTTTCTTTTGGTGGTATTTGATCACCTCTTATTTTTTGCGCTACAAATAAAAAATGACTGAAAATTTTGGAAACAAAAAGTGTTTCTGTCACAAATTTGTAAATAAGTACATTTTCTATATCACTGATGGGCACTGATGAGGCTGCACTGATGGGCACTGATGAGGCAGTACTAAATGGCACTGATGAGATGGCACTGTTGAGGTGGTACTGGCGGGCACTGATGATGAGGCACTTATATGCAGCACTGATGAGCGCTGATAGGCGACACTGATAAGCAGCACTGGTGGGCACTGATAGGTGGCACTGGACACTGATAGGTGACACTGATAGGTAGCACTGATAGGTGGCACTGGTGGGCACCGGTCGGCACTGATAGGTGGCACTGGTGCACACTGATAGGCGCCAATGACCAATTGAACTGTAAGGTGGGTATTCCCTGGTGGTCCTGGGCGGCATCCAAAATAGGCACGGAGTGTCATTCATGTTGGGCTTTGGGCCCCTTACCTGTGGTCTAGGGTGGGCTCCCTGGTCGGCTTCCTGGTGGTCCTGGGTGGGCTCTACCTGGTGGTCCCTGGGCGGGCTCTCTGGTGGTCCTGGGTGGCGATCCAAGGGGAGGCTGCACTGATAAACAATCAGCACAGGCTCCCCTGTCAGAAGAGCCATCAATCTGCAGACGCAAGTATAGGAAAAGCAGAAAAACGGCTCTTCCTTTTTACACTGTGATCATTGTGATTGGTCACAACTGATCATGTGATAAAGAGCTTTTTTGGAAGCTCTTTATCAAGATCGGTAATGCTGTGGGTCAGACTGACACACCGCACCACCGATTGCCGCGATGCGCACCCCCACGGGCGTGCGACCATGTGTTATCCTGAAAGACGTGAATAGACGTCCGGTCAGGATAATGAATCCCCCCACTCGGCCGTCATTTGTCTGTAGGCCGGGCGGGAAGTGGTTCAAGGGATAGCAAAAAAAAATAACAAACATATCATACTTACCCGCTCTGTGCAGTGGTTTTGCACAGAGCAGCCCTCCTCTTCTCGGCTCCCCCACCAGCACTTGCGTGCCCCAGAGCAAGCAGCTTGGGGGCACCCAAGCAGGTGCTCTCCCGAGCCACTGCTCTGCATGTCCATTCAGACACAGAGCTGCAACTCTGCCCCAATCCTCTCTCTTCTCATTGGCTCACTCACCAATGGCTCCCGCTGCTGTCTCAGCCAACGAGGAGAGGGAGTCCCAGGACAGCTGAGACTCTTGTACACATTGTTGGATAGAGAAGGAGCCCAGGTAAATATTAGCGGGGCTGGAGGTGCTGCTGCACACAGAATGTTTTTTACCTTCATGCATAGAATGCGTGAAGGTAAAAAACCTTCAGCCTTTATGAAAACTTTAACTTCTGAAAATCCTACATGTCTAAAGGGCTGTACACATGGGCCAAATATTGGGCGGCATTGGCCGGTTCAATAGAAACCGGCTGACATTCAGCCAGTGAGTACTGCAGCCGGTCCAACAGGAGCCAGCAATCCGGGGGGCTGTCCCCCTGTCAGTACACAATAGCACAGCAGGGGAAATTTTCTTGGGGAGGTCGCTCGTCAGGCCCCCCACCAGCCCCGCACTTACCCCATCACGACGTTGGCGGCTCCCCCCCCCCCCCGCGCGTCTCCTCCCGAGTCCTGTCGGTCGCTTCTCCTCCCGGCCAATCAGGGGCTGGGATTCATGACCAATTGGGTCTTAGGACTCCTGGCCAATCGGGTTTCAGGACCCACTTCCTGATTGGCTGGGAGGAGATTATTAATTTGTTAATGTCACACAACTGGGTGGGCTCTGGGGTGCAGAGCTCTGTGCCCCGAGCCCACCCTTTTTGAAGCCAATTACAGCTTCCGGCTCTAATCATGTGCTTCAAAAAAAATCCATTGAAATCGTAGATTAGGGGCTGGGCACATGGATTAGGGGGGCTGTGCCCTTGCGCTCTGCATGAGCGCCCGCCACTGATTGGATTGCCCGCTGGGTTAAATGAAAAAAAAAACTACTAGTGCTTTTATAAAGATAAGAAATCCTGACTTTTCTCTGACATTCATTTGTTGCAAGCTTGTCCTGGATCTGTAGCTGGGAAATATTTAAAAATGAGAGCCGGGATATTGGTATTGATAGCAGGAGAGGTCAGCAATGGACTTCTCATGATAGGTGTAGTTTAAAAAAAAAAAAGTTCTCTTTAAAATATGCACAATTGCTAATATGGAGATACAATATACTGTATACAGTATATGAATATGCAGTACAAAAGCATGCTATTTATAAGGGCTATGAAATTTCTGTATAAAAATATATATTCTATTTGGCAGAAATGTCTCATTCAGTAAACGTATCTGGACACATTCACTAAACACGTGTGTATTTGTTCCTTGGGAAACAAGAAGAATCATTGATATTGCAGGAACTGAGCTCTCTTGATGGCAGAGAAATCCCCCTTGGCTGTAGAAGTAGGAGATTTAGTATCTTTCTTCATGGTGCTGAAAAATGAACACAGAACACAAAACACCTTCCTCCAAGTTATAGTTAATGAAATCTGTAGATACCCATCATCTGAAGGCTGCATTTTGCTTTTTAAAGGGCAAATACAGTCGGGGTCATTTTCTCTGTCTCTGCTGCCCAAGGCGTCTCCATCATGACAGCCACCACTGCCTTCTCATCACAAGCTCCAATAGCATCTACAATGGCTGACAGGGGAGTGATACTGATATATAATAGAGCAGCCAGGAGACAGAATACTTGTTTATTCCCATCCTATCCCATTGTCAGGTACTAATTACTTGTCACATATAGATACTTATATATAAAAAATAGGAACAAACCTTCTAAAAAAACAAAAAAACATATAAAGGATATATTGGATATGTCCATATTTAAAACAGTATTAAACCCAAAACCAAAAAATGGTATCTATTGCAGCTTAGATTCCTTTTCCTTTTTTTTTCTTAGACTCTCTTTGTTTTTACCTGGTGATCTGGCCAGTAACATGCCTCTTGTATTAGTGTCCCCACTCCTAATGAACGAGTACTTGTCAGTCTGGGGAGGGGGGGTGGGTTGTTAGATGTATTAGCAGATACACTAACAAATTGAAGCCAAACTCCAGCTAATAAGCAGTTAGGCCTGTCTTTAGCACAGGGCAAAAGGGGCAGCTGCCCCGGGCCCAGTCATTGTTGTGGGGCCCAAAGCAGCTGCCACTTGAGCCTGCACTGCCCACAACTACTTGATAAGTGGTTTCAGGAGGGCCCAAGTTCCCTGGTTACAGCAAGCAGTTTTTTTTTCACTTTGGGATACACATTTTACATAAATAAATAAAAGCGGATCATTGTAAGCACCCTTGCTAGTGTTAAATGGTTTGTAAAAACCAGGTACCCGCTCACCCCCCAAAAAAACAAAGTGCCAAAATGTACAGAGGAGGGGAGGGGGAGACAAGTGGAATATCCCCTTTTGGGTAAAGTTCCGCTTTAACAAGAGAATCTGTCATTTTTTGTAAATGGAAAGAGTGAAATTTTACCTTTATAAGGCTAATAATATTCAAATTGGTTAATGCTATTCCTTTTTTTTATGTAGGGTCGCAGAAAAATAATGCTCAAAATAATATAAAATGATCATAGAATTATTAATGCTGTAGTTTTATTTCTCCGAAACCCGTGTTCTATGGATTGTGTGATGCATGGGAGATAAATATATTCGGAATGATTAGTTAGTAGCTGTGAGGTTCTTTCCCACCCACATAAATCACTAGCTGTGAAAAAGGAGATCTCCCACATGACAGGCACTGAATGCAGACAAGTGAGAATATTCACCTATGGGTCTATCTATAGATGCAAAGAAAAGTCAAGTTTGAATATGACTGAGTCACACAGAAGGCACCTTAAATATAAATAGCCAAACGTTCTTCTTACATCATTATTACATAATTAAGTTACTAAAACAACTCTTCATTTTCAATATTGTTCAGTAACTGTTTAGCAACTGGTTATAGGAAAGTAACCAGCAACCCAGCACAGTAAAAAGTTACCACTAACCATATATTACATGGAAGTTATATTACAGAGGTTTTAGCAGAGGCCATCAATCAGCTAAAATAATATATTAACCCTTACCATGTAAAACAACCCATTCAGTTTAAAATAGAAAAATATATATAAAAATCATTATAAATACCTTTGTTTTCCTAAGTGATTGCTTAGAGAGCTGGGGCAGAGGAAACAGCAGCACACTGGCCTTCCCAGTGAATGGCTGTGCGGTGGGATTCTCAGGACAAGTCTAATCATTGGAGGAGAGCAGGCTTTTTGAGATGGGAAGGAGGGACCCCTATTAGCAAAAATAGGCATCGGACATGCCCCCTTAAAAGAGAATTATATTAAAGATTAGTTAAACCCACAAGTGCTTTATTTACCACTACTATTCCTATATGTTGCCTTTTGAAATTTACAAATGCAGTCATTTAGAAATTGGATAAAAGGTTTAGCCACGGGAAACACCTTTTTAAGAGAAAAAAAGCATTTTATATAGAACTTTATAGATCAGACCAGAATGAGAGACAGATGAGGAGGAAAGAGGGACGGGGGGATTTTGTTCCAAATCAGGGACAGTCCTTCAAAATCATGGACAGCTGGGAGCTATGTAGGCTGAGTTCCCAGTACAACTAGAAAACCCAGTGTGGCAGGGGGGACTGGCAGGAACACCAGGGATTTTACTCAAAGGAAGCAATACAAAGAGAACAGGATGTTATCTCATACAAGTATATGGTACAACAGGCAGATATCAGGAATATGAAATGTTGCTATTTGTGGCATGTACCCCAGGTCTTCTGCTCAGTGCTTGGGGTCCAGCCATACCCAATTGGAATGCAGCTGGTCCTGTGTGGCTTGATCCCCTGCCTGACAGTGCCTGCATAGTTCCAGGACCAATTGTACTTGGCAGAGCCAGAAGTGATGCCCCAGAGGCATCAGAGACTCTCCTCTCTCTTATACAAATAACCAGTAAAACCAATTAACTCTAACTGAGCTCCTATTGACTACCAATATAAGTGGCCACTTTACCACTGATCACCAAATAAGGCTAGACTTCATTACTGACCACTAATTTAAAAAGGTCACTTCTAAACTTTTCACCAATGTAAAGAGGCATCTGATCTAATTTAAGGGGACATGTCACAACTGACCACCAATGTAAGGGGAGAGGGGGAATACTGTGACTACCAGCACATGGGGACATTTATCAGTTCAGCACAAATGTAAATAAGCACTTTGCAACTGATCCCAAAGTAAGAGGGAGCGTCTTCAATATATACTATTGTATAAATAGCTCTTTCCATTGACCAATGTAGGGGAGCACTTCTCCATTGATGACCAATGTACAGAGAGTATTTGCCACTGAACAACAATATACAGGGGCACTACACTGACCACCAATGTAATCGCTACATTTTGTAGCTCTGTACCTTCGGCTACAATCTTGATAATCTGAATTTAAACTGTTCTTTCATTTTATTTTTATGCTTCAATTAAAGCTGTAGTAAACACTGCTTGCTCACTTGTACCTACAGTTAAACTTACAATAAAGCATCCCACACTCCAAAGACATGCTGTAGGTAAAATTAGATTCTATCTAAATTGGCTCTAGTATGTAGGAATGTGAGTTAGGGGCCTTAGATTGTAAGCTCCTTGAAGGAAGGGACTGATGTGAATGTACAACGTATATGTAAAGCGCTGCTTAAATTGACAGCGCTATATAAGTACTTGAAATAAATACTAATAAAATAAATACCTGTGGGTACAAGGAATATCTCCTAAATGTGCACTACTACTTCTGCAGCCGGTGATGTCACCGGTGCATGCACATTGTGCCCTGAAGGGATGGCATGCCGTTTCTTCAGAGCACTTTGCCACGGCCTTGGCTCCCGAGCCCATACGCGGGGATGACGTCATTGCGGCTCAGCCATTCCAACACTCAGAGCCCGCGAACCTGGAAGGAAGACCAGGTGAAGATGGAAGCCCTGTCAGCTGTGATGATGCACGGCTGGAGGGCTTCGTTTTAATGTAAGTCTCTTATAATGTGCTAGTATGCAATGCATACTAGCACATTATGCCGTTACCTTGCAGGGGGAAAGTTTGGGTTTTTTTTTTTTTTTTTACTTCTCTACCGCTTTAAAGGTTATGTAAACCCCAACCCTGAACTTCTCTTATGTGCTCCCTTTTGGCCTGGTAAAGAAAAAGGTTAGGCATTATGGCTATAAATAACCTTTTTGCTATATTCTCTGCCACCCTTCCGACAACACTTGGAGCCTTGAAAGACAGTGGGTTACATCACTGCTCTAGGGAATTCCATGCCGTTGTTGGTTCCGCACATTACATAGAGGGGCCTGGGCTCTGTGGTGACGTGACTGCATAGAAAATTAGGCATAAAAAGGTATTTACATTGCGATTTGTACTTCATGGTATGCAGCTTCATGGGGGCATTGGGGTGGCAATATTTAAAAGATAAGAATTATAAAGCCTAAGCTTCTACTTTAAATATATGATTGCAGCTATTTTGTTATATTTGTTTGATAAGTGCATAAAATACCTGTTGGTCATATCAGAAATTCAAAGCTGTCCTGTGTCCTCTACAAACTTTCTATATTATCTCAACGAGGACATTTAGCCCTCAAAAGCCAGCCACAGACAGTTTGAATCTCGGCTGGTTCAGCAGGGACTGGCAGAGATTCGAACCATGTGAAAATTTATCTCTTCAGAGAAGCCTATCTGGCCCCCACCTAACGACTGTACATTTAAGGGGAGGTCCAGCCTAGGAAGGAAAAATGTAAAGTCAAACAAATACTGTAGCTACTGACTTTTAATATATTGACATTTACCTTTCCAGTGAGCCCGCAATGTCGGCACCTGAGTTATATAATTTTCAGTCATCGATGTCATAAACAAACTGAAATGTAAAAAGGAAGGATCCGACCTGGAGGGGAATTTACATGTCAGCAATCCACCCCCGGTCTATCCGAAGAGACTTCTCTATTTAAAAGTGTACCAAGCTTAGAGACGGTCAGGGACGACTTGGTCGGCTCTAAGTTTGACAGACACCGACCGAAAACTCCCGATTTACAGGAGCAACTCTATTATATCTTTCAAACATCTCCTGTGTCCTGTCGAAACTTAAAGACTATACTGGTTGTCCATAAAATACGTGAATAGTTTGTT
>BLSH010066713.1:1926214-1948414 GCA_018402905.1 Glandirana rugosa | reverse complement strand
CAAAACATAAAAAAGGCTATGGCTGGAGTTCCACTTTAATACCTTATAACTTTAGATAAACTCTGATATTTGTGTTTATTACTACATATAAATGAACCTTCTTGCCCCTCAGTCTTTGCTAACTTTAGGCAAAGTCTAGTGTGGTTAATTCTGGTCTCACCGGCAGTGCAACGTTGTTGCATAATACTGGCATTTCCACCTTTCCAGTGAGTTGACATTTTAGAGCAGAATTCAACCTACTGTAATTGTTTTCCACTTTTGCTATTACTCTGCTTTCTTAAAGGCAATGTTAGTAAAAGTGCCAATTTTCAACCAACTTTTTGTATGTGCGCACACTCTCTCATTGTTACATATCATTTCTTTGCCAGCGCTAAATTTAGAAACCCATTTTCTGGCACTGCTGGGAGAAAGAAGTTGCCCTGAACGTTTGCCAGCTCACAATGAATGTCTGAAACTATTTCTCATGAAAAAAATAACCATTGATGACAGCATGTTCTATATCTGTGTCAAAATACAGATAACAAGGATCACAGTGGCATGAATAGGTTAGATTGCTAATGCCAACAACCCAGACTATGAGAAATTCTACACTCAAAAACAGAACACCCCAAGCAATAAATCCAAAAGCAACATTGTTTTTATTAGGTATGCAAACACACTATAAGCATCATAAAAGCGATATTGAAGAACAGGAGTGTTTAAATCAGGCAAAATCAAAATTGTTGTCTGCTTTCATGTGTCTTTGCATTATGCTTCCCTTTGGACACAATGCTGACTGCCCCTTTTTCTTACATTGGATGAGAAGGTCTGTGAGCTGAAGGACTAGGCCATTGCCATGCCAACAATTCCCTGCTAAACTCATCATGACCATTACAGCTCATACAATTGAGCTGGATACAGAACTGCATACAGTGTTATGATAAAGCCCAACCGCAGTAAATAAAATAGATATTCAATCAGATAGACAATGTACTGTACTAAAAACTTTCCTTTTCATGGTCTTACTTTACTTTCCTGTTACACCAATTGTGATGGGTGTCTAACCATGATTGTACTGTCCAATAGGCATCAGTCTTAGTAAGTCATCTTAGTAAACACCACTCTGTAACAAGCATGGCCATGGCACAGCCCCCTATCTTCTTCTGCAGTAGAGCTCAGTGTAAGGACATTTATAATGAGGTGGTGGTGGTGTTACTAAACTATGCCAGCGTAGAGCACTGGAGTAGGAGGGTAGAAAATAGTAGAATTTAAAGGCATTCTTATGTGAAGAAAAGTCACAAATTAGAACATGCAGAGTGTGGGAGATTAGCTTCCTGATCCTTATATGCAGCTGGAGAAGGATTTGGGTGGACCAGAAACTCCGGGCTGGTACCAGCTCTGCCACGGTGGCTGGCAAAACCCGGCTCGGCCTCTCTTTTTTATTCACAAACTCGTTAATGTCCTGTTGTTGGGCTACTGACAAGGATTCCATCAGGGGTATCCTATCTTTTTGAGGAGGTGGTACAGCAAACAAAGCCTCTCTGTCTTCCATGGTTTTAAGAGGTTAACATGATAGATTTGTTTGGGCTTCCTTTTCCCCGGCTGGTAAACTTTGTAGTTTACTTCCCCCTACTCTTTCCTTAATCTCAAAGGGGCCCTGTCACTTTGCGAGGAATTTACTTACAACAGTGGGGACCAGCACCAGTACTCTATCACCGGGGTTGAAAGTTTGGGTCTTAGCACCCCGATTATAAACCTTTCTCTGAGCCTCCTGGGCTCGCTCCATATGCTCTCATACCAGGGACAGGACCACTGCGATTAGATCCTGCATCAAGCAAATATGCTCAATGACGCTCCTATGAGGGGTGACCTCTCCTTCCCATGTCTCTTTGGCGACCTCTAACAATCCCCGGGGATGTCTACCATACAAGAGTTCAAATGGGGAGTACCCCATAGATGCCTGCGGAACCTCTCATATGGCAAAAATGAGATACGGAAGCAACATATCACAATCTCTCCCATCTTTCTCCACGAACTTTTTCAACATGCTTTTGAGCGTTTTATTAAACCTCTCCGTTAAAGTCCATCCGTTTGGGGGTGGTAGACCGAGGTACGGAAATGGGAGATTTTATACAACTTGCACAGTTCCTTAGTAACCCTGGACATAAACGGGGTGCCCTGATCCATTAAGACTTCTTTAGGGATCCCCACTCAACTAAATACCTTGACCAATTCTTTGGCTATAGTCTTTTCAGAGGTGTTCTGCAAGGGTATGGCGTCAGGATAGCAGGTTGCATAGTCTAGAATTACTAGGATGTGCTGGTATCCCCGGGCCGACTTTACTACAGGTCCCATGAGATCCATGCCAATTCTTTTGAATGGTACTTCAATTATGGGCAGTGGAACAAGTTGGACTACGAAAATGGGGCGAGGGCACAGAGAGTTGACACTCAGGGCAGGATTCACAATACTCTCTGACATCTGCATGCAACCCGGGCCAGAAGAATCTCTGGGTTATTCTTTCCCTGGTCTTTTCCATACCCAGATGTCCCCCCATTACATGTATATGGGCCAGATCTAGCACCATCCTGCGAAAGGATTTGGGGATCACTAGCTGTTCTACTTCATCCTCCCTGCGTTTTACCACCTGATGCAACAAATTATTTTTAAGAGCCATGTAGGTAAAAGACACCCCCCAATTAGGGCCCACCGGTTCCCCATCCATCACCTTCACGTTTTCTCTGGCTCTAAGGGGAGTGACATCCCGTAGTTGCTCTGTACAGAAGTCCTCTCTCCGGACCTCTAAGTAAGGTACTATGTTCATTCACACGGTCAGGGTAAAAGACATTTTCTGGGTCATTAGCCACCAGCTGGGATCTATCTTCCGGCTCCTCTGGCTCCCCAGCCAGGACAGGAAAAGGAAGAGGGCCTCCTTCTTCCTCGGTCCTGCCACCAGTCTCCCCTTCCATTTGGCAAAAAGGTCTGGTGAGAGTTCCCGTGCTTCCTCGGCATGAGGAGCTCTTTCCTCCAGACTCTCTGTGCCTTCCTGCAACCTCCAAAATTGGGGAAAATCCCTCCCCACTAGGGCTTCATGGAACAGTGAAGGTACCACCCCCACTGAATGTGTCACACTGCCCCAAGGAGTGTGAATCTCAACCACCGCTGTCTGGTAGTCCCAAGTGTCCCCATGGATGCAAATGACGCCGACAGTGCTAGGGTGTAACCTTGCAGGATTTATACAATATGGCTCCACATCATCCACAGGTGTCATTTTCTGCATGTGATAAGAGGCGCGTACCAACTTTGGTTACACTGTCACGGGCCCCTTTTTTAACTCCAGCAGGGCCTCCGAAAACTCATCTCCTGTTGAGCTGCTTATTGTGCTGCGATAGCCTGGTGACTCTCCTCTCGCTACGCTGCAGCGGCCTCTGTGACCTGATGGTTGGTTTCCTGCTGAGCTGCATTGGCTTGTAGCAGGGCCTTCAACATTTCCTCCATCTTGGAAAGTTGTCCGCTGAACTCCATCACGTGTGGAAGATTAGCTCGTGTGGATCACCTTTTCTGGGAAAAAGGCAGCTTGTAGGCAAACGTTCCTAAAAATCTGTCTGGTTGCCAGGTTTATTTTGGTAAAAGGTTGCAGATCATAAAACATACAAAAAATAGCAAAAACAAAACCTTGCTGTCCGGCACTAAACTAATACAGATAGGATACCCCTCTATACGATGTCGAGCTTGTCTCTGACACCTTTCAACAAACAAACGCAAATCTTTTTCCTTTTTCAGTCCTTATAGCAACCAACAGCTCAAGGTCTTAGCTCTCTCAGTCTAAGCATACTGAGTCCCACGGTGAGCTCCTGTGAGATCTCTTTCTGGTCATTACATGCAGCTGGAGAGGGATTTGGGTGGACCATAAACTCCGGCCTGGAACCAGCTCTGCCACGGTGGCTGGAAAAACCCGGCTCAGACTCTCACCAGTCCACTCCAAGTGAACGCATGCAAGGCGACAAATAATGCCCGCCCACTATCGCGCCTCGCATAACGTCACAATAAGTACAATACTGTAAAGAGATCAGAAGGTGTGAGATACAGGATATATAGTACTGACTGTATACACAGCGCTTTACAACATAAGGAGAGACAGTTCAAATACAATACAGTCTAATACAGTAGGAATCGGAGCTCGATAGAACTAACAATCTAAGAGGGAAGGTCAAGAGATACAAAAGGTAATAAAGGTGGTGGATGGGCTGATGGAAAAAATAAATGAACAGTTGTTAGGTGGAGGCCGGATAGGCCTCTCTGAAATGAGATGAGCTTTCAGGGATCATCTGAAAGTGGACCAGTGGCGGCTGGTGCTTAATATTTTGGGGGGACAACAAACCAACTCCAACCCCCCAGGGGAGACAGACTGGAAGGCTGCAATTTCCCCCCCCCATGTGGGTAGGAGGCAGATGACAAGGATCTGGGGTAGTGCTGATGCTCTTCCAGCTACTCCTCGCTCCGGGGCCATTGCTTCTCCTCCCTGCCAAACAGAAAGTGGGTCCTGAGACCCCTGGCCAATTGGGTCTCAGGACACGCTTCCTGACTGGCAGGGAGAAGAATCAGGAAGAAAATAGGGATAATTAATTCGCTATTGTCACACAACTGGGTGGACCCAGCACACAGGGCTCTGCCCCCCCAAGCCCACCCTTTATTGAAGCCAGTTAGAGCCTCAAGCTCTAATCATATGTTTCCATGCCAGGCGCATGGATTAGGGGGGTGGCCCCTTATGGACGGCCCGCCACTGAAGTGGACAGAGTAGGAGATAGTTAGACAGATTGAGGCAGGGAGTTGCAGAGGAAGGGGAGAGGCTCTGGAGAAGTCCTGGAGATGAGCGTGGGATGAGGTGACAAGGGAACTAGAGAGCAGGAGGTCTTGGGTGGAATGAAGAGAATGATATTTATGCAGACTCCTAAATAAACAGGGCTAAAAAGACACACTGAAGCACCAGTGGTTCCATCTTAGTGTTCCTTTTGTTGAAGTGCTGGAAACCTTCTACGGGTTTTGCTACTAAAGCCTATTACAGTAGTCCTAAAGTTGGTAAGATGCCCTGTTCGTAAAATGGGGAAGCATTTGTGGACCTGATTAGCGTCAGTTGCTATCCGAGGATAAAATCCCTGTGACTTGCCCACGACTCCTGCCTAAACTAAACCAGAATAGTTTGCATAGCAAGTAAAAGATTGTACTACAACATTTTTAGTTTAGCCTCTTGGTCATTAGTCCTTTGAAAAGCCTTCTGCTCCTTGTCATTGGATGTCAAGGAGCAACGTGAAAATAAATTAACATATACAGAGGATCTATCATACATACATGTGGACAGATTGCAGATTGCCTAGCTTTTTTTACACTATGTTTTTTTTTATTTAAATCCAAACATGGGCTGTTTCTGCAATATTCTTAATAAAAGGCAAACATATAACCAAAGTACATGGAGGAGACCGGCTACTTAAAATCTTCTATGGACAGTTTCCAAAATCATCTCATAACTAATTTCATGAACGTGTAATCTGTATGTCATCAGCTTCAAGTGATACTGCCCAGATGCAGCAGCTTCACTGCAAGGATGACAGTCCCATACCCTAAGAATCCTAAAGTGATTTACACAGAAGCAACCTTTCTATGAACATAGAGGGAAAACAGATGTGAGTGAGACTACTGAAGATGACCAGGTTCTTTACTACCTTCCATGGCCCCTGGTACAGGCAATGTGGCAGTGATATAGCCATGATAATTCCTGATGTAATGACATACAAATGGACATTCACCGTACATGCTAAGATATTGAAAATAAATAAACTAGATGAACTGGAACACCCTAACAGGGGTGGCAAGCAACATTGCAGTCTGGCTATTGGTGAAATACCTATTATTCCTATCTTTGGAAATGTGCCAAGATATTAATGTGTACAGTATATGTAGCCAAAGTTATGTTATTGTTCTTAACTTTTCTTTTCTGCACTGTGTTTATCTTATTGGGGAAATTTCCACTGTTCGCCTGCAGTCACAAAGATGCAACAGGTACTGAAAATAAATCTCTACAAAGAGCGAGGAATTCCCATTTCAGTAGAACCAAATGAAGAGTCTCTGGATGGCCGCACTCTGGCAAATCACCATTTATTGTGCATAATCCAAATGTGCATGAGTACAATAAAAGCACAGGCAGAAGTGAGTTGAAGGCATAGCTGCTAACGCGTTTCACGTCAACCTGAGTGTCAAGCTATGACGTGAAATGTGTTAGCAGCTATGCCTTCAACTCTATTCTGCCTGTGTTTTTATTGTACTCATGTATATTTGGATTATGCACAATAAATGGTGATTTGTCAGAGTGCGGCAATCCAGAGACTCTTCATTTGGTTCTACATTCTGCAGCAGAGCCAGCAGTGGATCAGCTGACAGGTTTAAGGTGTAAGGTCTAATTGGCTTGGAGCCGGTGTCCGTCTTCTGAATTCCCATTTCAGTTACCAGCTAAAGAGGTGTTCCTGTTTGAAGATATACCCTCACTCCTTGTCTGGTAACACCTATAAAATGTTAGCTTTCCCACCAATTTGTCAGTGGTAACCAGTACAAATAAAGAGGGTGACAGAGATGGCAATAAAACTTAACAGGAGTTTTATTGTTTTCTTACTCTAGCTAAAACTAAAATTAAAGGGATTGTAAAAGCAGAATGTTTTTGTATCTTAATGTACTCTATGCATTAAGATAAAAAACCTTCTGTATGCAGCAGCCCCCCTCAGCCTTAATACTTATCTGAGCCCCATCTCTATCCAGCGATGATGCACAAGTGTCATGTCTGCCCAAGACACCCCTCCTCATTGCCTTAGAGAGCAGTATTGTGCCATTGGCTCCCGCTGCTGTCAATCAAAATCAGTCAGCCAATCAGGAGAGAAAGGGGGTGGGCCGGGACACGGCTCCATGTCTGAATGGACACACGGAACTGTGGCTTGGCTCGGGTGCCCCCATAGCAATCTGCTTGCTGTGGCAGCATTTAACAGGAGGGAGTGGTCAGGAGCTGCGGCGAGGGGCCAGAGAAGAGGAGGATCCGGGCTGCTCTGTGCAAATCCACTGCACAGAGCAGGTAAGTATAACATATTTGTTATTTTTAAAGAAAAAAAAATGATAATTTACAATCACTTTAAGTTTATGGCTATATGTACACTTTAATATCTAAACTTAAAGTGGAACTGAACTAAGAAAATAAACCTTTGCTATGTTCTAGGGAATATCTAGAAGTGTTAACCGTGTCTAAAAATACCATTCTGTCCTGAGTTCCTCATGAACAATAGCAGTGCACTTCCTGGTATGTGAGTTCACTTCTGTTCTATATGCTCATAGTTCTATATCTGCAGTGTGAATATAAGGCTCTGCTTCCTCTGACCGCTACTCTCAGGAGATTTGGAGGGAGATGAATTTATGTCATTACTGTGCTGCTCACGGTTTCTCTTTCTGGAGTCTCTGACTTGAGGAAGCAAAGCCCTGCCTCTACTAAGACAAAGAACCCTGAACAGTCAAAAGCGATCATTAAGCCTTGGAGTGTGTATAGGCAACACAATCCACCTACTCCATATTAGGTGATCTAGGAACCTTTGCTTGTGATGCAGGACGGCGATTCCCAAGCACACCCACTGCCGACTCCTTGCTGTCTCTCACATATGGGAACCTGATTTTCTCCCAGCCTCCAATCAGATTTAAACTTGCTTTTTAAACAAGTGAGCTTGTTTTAGATAGATGTATAGAGAAGTGCTGGAGCACACTGCACTGGTGAATTTGATTATTTGCAGCATCGGGGATCTGAGTTTATTACCTAGTAGGGTTATTTTGAATATACTGTATATGAAATTTATGTTGTTATTTATTTGCTTCATGCACAGTTGTGAATATTTACTGCATTGGTGATGTAGGTTCACTATCCAGTAGAAATTGCTTTGGATTTATATATTCTTCGGTTTGATTTTTTCACTCTTATTCATATTGCCATCTTTGATCTTTACCACATATGGGAACTTACACAAATTATACCATCGGAGAGGATGGCATAGAAGGAAAAGGAAGGGGCTACAGGATTTTAATGGTACCGAAATTAGGCTCACACCTCAATTGTATAAAACATTACAAATTTTATTTAGGACATACAATCACATCATTAAAAATCACCGGTAAATATATCCTTCCCTATAGGGGATGGATTAAGAACATAAATTCATATTCATACAGTCAGTTGATTTCGTGCTTCCCGACATGTTTCGCGGTTTGACCACTTCTTCAGGAGAACGCACAATATCTAGTATGCACTAGAATAAATGATATAAATTTAGTTCAAAGATATGGGAACTTGTTATGTTATTTTTTGAGGCGTTAAGTAGGTCACCCTTTACCTCAACCCTTTGATACTTACTTCCTTAGAGGTAGCGCCACATTTTGATGGAGCTCGGGGAACCAGCACCACACCAAACCACATGTGGTGGCCTTTTCCCTAAAGCAAATATATTCCTTTTAATAAAATTACATTTTATGTGGGATCATTTAATGGCAGTGGATAAAACCTTGGGATAAAGCAATGCAAGGCAACCAGTCAGAAATCATGACTTATAAAGCTGCTCTAAACTGATTACTGATTAGATACCATTGCTAAAATCACAGCTTTTATGTTCTATGTTAATAAATAATCCCAGTAGCATAAACAAGTTTACACATTTGTAGGTAAGGTTGTAATTTTTCCATACAGCATATTATCTTGAATATGTGTGAAAGTGAATTACCACACATAAACCAGCAAAATATATAGTTCTCTATGGGGGATGGACATTAACATGAGTACAGGATAGTAGATGGGCTGTTTGAACCACTGAGTGGCTTCCAAGCAGGAGATCATCCACTACTGCTTTTCATTAATATCTCCAGGAATATATCTCCCCTGCTGGGAGAAAACCTCACCTGGTCCCAATGAACTGTCACAAATTGTTGTCTTTATTCGTTTTAACTTCCACACACAATCACCAAACACAAAAAAATACTACTTCTAATTTTTGAGGTCCCTGTCCACCACAGTTCGACAGCAATGACATTGGAGTCACTCATAAACATTCTCAGAATCTACATTTGCAATAACACATTTGCATTCGTTTTTTAGTCTGAATATATTCACCCCTAGTAAAAGAGTAAATAGTAGCGCTATCTTAAATGAATCAGTAAATATTATACGTACAAGTAATCCAAATGTATGTAGCGCCCTCCTAGTTTGGGTACTAGTGAGTGTATATCGTTTTTGGCTTTCTCTGCTTAACAGGAGAGCTGACAGGTACATTTATATGCTGTCTGCTTATCAGGGAGCTTGATTTGAGTAAGGTCTGCTCAGTGTGCTCTGGTGCTGATTCATATGGTCTGGAGCTATTTCACCCTGTTCAGTAGTATGGGTCCCTATTGGTCAGAGGGAGAAAACCTCAGCCAGTGACAGCAGGTGTATTTGAGGGTGGTTCTGACCAGTTAGCAGGGGAGTGGTGACCCACTGCATCTTGGGGGAACACCTTCATATAAAAGGGAGCACATGGGCTCAAGGTTAGGAGTTCCAGCCCACCCAAGCCTGAGGGGTGATGTATGTGTTTAGCTCCTGGCTGCTAGGCCCGAGAGCCTATCCAGGAGGCTGGAGATGCTGGGCCTGGTCGAGGCCTAGCTGAAGATGCTGAAACTGCAACCCACAGTTCTATGAAAGCTGACAGAGGGAGGATGTCCTTGGATTCGGTCTGATACTGCAGTGGCAAAGTGTCACTTGGAGGTTGGCAGAAAGGGCTACTGACTGTCCCTGGACATGGTATGAGTACAGATCTGTGAGAGAATCCCTGAGACTGTGTGCTAGAATTTCCCCTGCCCTCATATCAGCTTATTTGGGTGTGCCAGCAAGAAAGGAGACACTGGCTAGTGTCTTGAAGAAACAAAGTCCTGCATGTCCTTTGTTGTTTAGAGATGGACCTGTTTCACTGGAGTCAGTCTGCTGTGTGAGGCCACTGACCACCTGCTATACAGAGCCTAGGGAGTCCTCAGTTACAGTCAGTTACTTGGAGTATCTCATACCTATCCTTCTCCTATCCAAGTTAAACAATAAAGCATTGAAAATTCATCCCCTAGACTGGTCATTGGAAACAAGCAGGATTGTGTGCGCACCTGGCTGTGTGAAAATGCTATAGTGACTGGCTGCAAGAATAATCAGAGGGGTCGGGTTTGCTTAAAGGGCTGTACTGTCAGAGTAGTAAAATATATCATCAAATCCAGCCGCTCCTACGTGGGTAAGCGCTACATGTATATTCATTCTAACAGCCTAACAAAATAATAAATACATTAAAATGAAAAACACCCAGTGTTTATGTAATGTGAAAGGTAACTAAAAGTCCACATATAAGTCCACTTTTAATGGTCCTAAAGGGACCCTGTGACAATCTTCTTGGTACAGTGCAATCTTCACACCATGCCTTGTGCTGGATTTCGTGGAGAAAGGTTACAACGTGTAATGTTTTAACAGCTGTCTGGGTACTTGCTAGGTAGAGTCACCCTTTCTATTTGTCCTAGTGACCATTGTCACTACAGCTGGCCATACTCTATTTGATTTCTTTTGTTCAGTCTGCACTCTCAGAATTTACATTTGCAATAACACATTTGCATTCGTTTTTTAGTCTGAATATAGTCACCCCTAGTAAAAGAGTAAATAGCAGTGCCATCTTAAATGAATCTGTAAATATTATATGTAAATATTATACGTCACCCTGCAGGCTGAACAAAAAAAATCTAACAGAATTCCCCATCCACACTAAACAGCACTTAAAACGTTACTAAACCCAGGACCCTGTATTCACTATATCTGGTCTCCCACAGTACACAGAACATGGAAATGCAATAGGTTTAGTAAATATACTCTAAGTACCTGTTTTCATCATTCAGTTAGAGCAGTCTTGTGACTTCTACCAGTGTCTGGTTAAAGCTTGTAGGAGGAATTTTCATTCTACTCTGACTGTCCTATGAGGCTGTAGGATCCCTGACCCAGGGCCGGATTAAGAGCATTGTGGACCTGGTGCTGTGGATTTTGTTGGCCCTTTTTATGGAAATAAATACAATGATAATGCAAGCAATTTTTGTTAAAACAAATTAAATATTGAAACAAAGGGTGAGAGAAAAATGTACACATCAAGCATGTGTACACTGCACACAGAGCAGGGCTGGGCAGCATTAGTGACTCACTCACACTACTGGGCTGGGCCTACCTTAAGGAAAGGGCCTGAAGCTGCAGCTCCAATAGCTCCTATGTTAATCTGGCCCTGCCCTGACCCTCTGGACAGTGCTGATTGGCCCTGTGCTGATCACATGCACCCTCCCAAGAAAAAGAAAACTCCCTAGCAATAAAGACAAAACTAAGCATGTGCAGCTTGCTCTCAAGGCTCTGTTCTATCAGGAGATGGTTTGGAGACTGTGGAAGAAGGGGAGGAACAGAGAAGACAGGATCATACATCCTTTTTACACAATATGGAAGATTAACCCCTTATGCTCCACAGTGAGTATAACAAGCATGCTTTACTGCATATACAGACTGACTTTACTGTTGCGGGTTTAGTAACACTTTAAGTAAAGTTGGTGAGCAAAGTGTTTTTGTTGAGCTGGAAAATTCAACAAGAGAAAGAAGTTTTCTTTAGTGTCAAGCACACTCCTCTCTTTTATTTTTGTAATGGTTATAATTGAATTAAGAACTGTCTCCTGAGTTTATATGTTTGGATTTTTTAGTGAGTTAATAATGAGCCAGATGTTGAAGTCCATTAAGAAATGATCAGCCAGGAGCGACATGTAAAATTTACAATGCAGATACAGCATTTACGAAATTCTCAGCTAAACAGTAAAGGCTAATCAAGGAAATTGTTGTGACAACCCCAAGCGCCAAGAGCTGCATTTCCCTTAAGATCTGTAATTCTCAAAAAGAAGCTGTCCATTGCCCAACCACTTGATGCATGGTTGAGTTCTGCTAGCTTGAAGGCATCTATAATTCATAACTAGATTGTGAACTTAAGGAAATGGTTTTCGCTAGAGAGATGCCTAGTGAGACACTACATACCTTCTCAAAATTAAAATCTAGTGTCCAGATATATATAAATCAAGTTACATTCACTGAAATGAGGTTATTGAAAAAATACAAAACAATGTTTTTATTCACTAATGCCATAGTTCAAAGTATTACTTTGATGTTCTCTAACTCTGGACTATATATCTACAAAAGTGTACATAGACAAGTAGGGGCTATATCTGAGAAAGCAACTCATATGGTCTAATCCCCAAACTGATCTTCTCCTAAATGGAAGTGAAGTGTTTAAAGTCCTTCACTTTTCAACTAGGATTCTGCAATCAGCAAAACTCATGGCCCCTGCGGATTGGAGAACTCTAATTTTGACCATATCAATTCATGTCTGACTGTAGGCCTACTGTGCAGCCTGATGCCTGTCCTAGAGGTAGAAACAGTGTCTGTGTGTCCCCCATATATTCCTGTTTCACTAACGGGCTAATGATACATTATTGTCCCCTGTGCCCTCGAGAGCAGGGGTTCTCCAAAATCTGTAGGCCACCAAATGATCTCAACCAACTATGCATATGTCTACTTCTGCCCCTATTCCTTTGGATGTCCCTATCCGGCCCTCAATGCCTACACTGTCAACATGCCTCTATGAGCCTGTCAGCTTCCTCCCTAAGGAAGCTGACAGGCTCAGAGAAGCACACTGACAGATGTGCACGTGGAGAGTTGCAAAACCACTGCTTGTCAAACTCTGCACCCTGGGTTAAAAATTACGCGGATGAGAAGCAAAGCATCGCAGCTTCGGCATGTGAACAGTCCCATCTGGCTGTTATTTTACAGTTTGAGTGGGTGGCCAGGGAGCAGTAAAACCATTACTCAGCCATCCGTTTTTTTACCACCCCCTGACCCCTCGTCTAAAAGACCTATTTTATAAGCAGTTGCACCTATTATTCCTAGCACCAGGTGTTTGTTTTATATATGTTTATGTACTTATGAACCTTCCCGGGTCCAAAATGAATATTGAGAACATTAAGTTCTGCCCTACACAATAGTCCCAGTTTTGGCCTCATGGGAAAATGAATTGCCCACCCGTGCAGTAACATATCATCTAAAAGGTGAATGTGACTCTTTGCTCTGTCTCTTGTGTCACCTTGACACCTTGTTGCTACCTTCCTTTGCCAAGCTGTATTAGTAATCATTCAGCTCCCAGCTTCCCACTGCCACCCCTTAAAGTGGAACTTTACTCTCCCAATCAACATTGATTATTTTCCTAATGCTTCTAGCATAGCATAGTAAATAGACAGGAATATATTGTATTTACTTCTTTTGAACTTTTTTATTTACACATTTATTCAGTTACTTCCTGGATTCTTGCCTAGGCAAATGATGTCATACATCCCATGAGTCTTCAGCAGAGGAGGAGAGGAGTGTTTTTTTCAGCTATAAGCACAGTCTCCTGCATGCATGCCTAAGCTAAGGGCAGATGGATTCCAGGAAGTAAATGCTACATGAATCATTTATAAAGAATAATAAGCGCGCAACCTAAAAACTTATGTAACACAAGATATACAACTCTCAAAACATTATCATAAGTCCATATGATTCTATATGAAAAAAGGGCCATAAAGTGAAAAAAAAAAAATAAATCTATAGTGAAAAAAAGTCCAAAACAGAATCTGTTAAGTGCTCTTGAAAGTGAAGAGTGATTCACAAAACACGGTGCTTCACCAGGTGCTCTTTTCCACATATAATCTACACCTCTTACCAGAAAGGCAGGATCTCAAATTATAGAGATCTTAATCACTTACACAATTATCAGACAGCAGGGATAATCCACTCCTCGGGGTCCTGTGAAGGCGTTCCTTTCCGGCAAATAGACCGCTCCACTCGATGGATCTTTCAAAAATCCAAAATATTTGTACGGACCATTCCTCTATGGATTCTCTCCAACATAAGGGGTGATTGAAGGAAGAGGCTTAATGGTTCAATATTTCCAAAAGGCATTTTATTAAAAAATATCCATTGCACTTACACAAAATAACAGTAGAAGGCAAACAAAAAGACACATAGCCGCGGATTTTGTCTGCAGGCTGGTACTTGGTGACGTCTCAGAATTCAGCTCCATCCGACGCATTTCCCCGTAAGAGGCATGGACTGGAAAGGGAGACTCATTTGCCCTTACTCAAGATGGCCATATCCAGAACTGCTAGAGGGTTGTTTTTCAAATAAAGGATTGGAGACATGGCTGGATGGATGAGTTTGCTTTGAATATTAAAAATGAATTAAATAGTGTTTTTGGTTTGTGGTGCTCAGATGCAGTGAAGATCCACTTTAAAGAGAACGTTCTACAGCAGAGTGTGGGGAAATGGATTTGGGCAGCCTATAATTTGCCCATGGTCCATCAGTGTTCCTCAAACCACAGTTTGAAAAATTATATTGTATTGGATTATCCATTATATAGTAAACTCACTACATTTGGTGGCAAAAACAACTCAGCTTCCAACCAAGCAGAGAAGACCTAGTGTAGGATCAAACCCTAACCCATACCTTTCAAATTAAAGAAATTAGTATTAGGTTACATTCTTCTTCTGCTTTAAGTGCAATTGGTATATATACCGTGATCATATCTTTACCCCTCAGGTGTATTGAAGTAAATGATTATTTTGAAGTGTTTCCTTATCAAATACATTCATCTTTCTCCACAAAATTTTCAGAAAATTGTTATTTCTAGCAGTATCACAATTCCATAAAAACCCTTCACTAACCGCCTACATCACTCTAAACCATGTTTAATTCTGCTGATGGCTTGGGAAATACCTAAGACAAGCAGGAAAGTTTTGCCCATTCCTGATTTCGCAGAGTGAAGTATCTTGATAGATTATTTCTATTTTGCAAAAAGCCAGATACACTTAAAAGCTGCTGTCATTTTTCAGCTAAGACATTGAGGAGTTAAATGCTTTTTCCTGACAGAGATAAACTATTGCAATGATTAGAGTTCCAATTCTTTCCACAGAGGCAATAATGTTGTAATAAAAGCATGCACTGTTGGTAGCAATGGAGAAAGATATTGCAAAAGAGTGGCTGATTAAATCTGCTTTGCAGCTAACACAGGTTTACCTATTAGTGCAGTGCAAAAAGCATTTGGTAATTACTGAGTGCAATAGTCCTCAGCAACATTCAATTTTCCAGAGCAGGGGACTCAAACTGGCGGCCCTCCAGCTGTTGCGAAACTACAAGTCCCATCATGACTCTGCCCATGGGAGTCATGCATGTAACTGTCAACCTTGCAATGCCTCGTGGGAATTGTACTTTCGTAACAGCTGGAGAGCTGCCAGTTTGAGACCCCTGGTCCAGAGTAATTGGCTGCTGAGGGCTACTAAACATTCTGCATTGCTCTTTGTCTTACTGTAGAAACTAAGTTTAAATAGGATGTAAATGAGGTATCAAAAATAGGAAGAATGCAATTGCTTTATGAAAGTTCCAAAGTACTACATAGCTCTGTAACTGTTCTCCTGGACCCCATAGCAATTGTGTGGCTATAGAATCTATAGAGATTTAAACCATGTGACATTTTCTTCTATTTCTCGGAAATGCTACTAGAGCGAGCTCCGTGATTAAGACCCCATACACACTATTAGATTTTGTGCAGACTTTTGTCTTCAGATTTACCAAAACCATATAATATGAGGTCAAACCTTAAGAGTTTCAATTTGTATGCAATCAGGCAGGCCCTTGCACTACATGGTTTTGGTAAATCTGAAGACAAGAGTCTGCAGAAAATCTAATTTGGGTCTAAGTTCCTATGTCTACATACTTTCTGTGGCCATTATAAAGGATTCAAACTTCTCTGTTCGTATATTATGAAGAATGTAACAGGAGGAGCTGAAGCACACAAAAGTGGCTGGGAGTAGTCAAAACTCTCAAGAAAGTTAGATATTATCATAGAGAGTTCTTGTTGAAGTATCCGAAACACAATGATGAGGACTGACCTGTAAAAATATCACTTTTAGGTGGATAGACCCTTTAAATGTCCTTTACTATGTAACTAATTGAATGTCACATCCTAACACTGGGATCAGATATGCATTTGTTATTATTAAGACATTTACCTCCTTTGTCATATCCACTGTACGAGGTGGTATCAAAAAGTTTTGAGACTAGTTTAGTAACACGCCAACAGATGGCAGCACAAAGCTGCACGCACAGTCACAAGGAGCACCAACCTTCATAAGTCAGTGTGCCAAAATATATCATCTTGTGTACATCGGAGCTGTGCAACTGGTGTTATTCTGACCACTTGCGTTACCACATCTGCTATTACATCACGAAAAGCAGGTTAGAACAATGAGCAAACGTCAAATTCTGTGTGAAACCTGCCACCGAGACGTTTGACATGATTCGGCAAGTGTACGGCAATGCTGCAATGAGTCGTTCCAGGTTCCATCATGCACAAGTTGTCGAATGGTTTCAACATTTTCAGGGGTGGAGCTCATTGAAGGTCTTCCTGATCTCTCATTGTCTTCCACTGATGTTCTTCCGCTCTTAAAGCGCGCGTGCCACTCAAAACACCTCAACCACTGTAGCATCGCTGTAAACTTGCCGAATCATGTCAAGCGTCTCTGTGGCAGATTTGCCCAGCTTAGCAGACGTGGTAACACACTTGGTCAGAATATAACCAGTTGCACAGCTCCCGATGTACACAGGACATTGTCTTTTGCCACAGTAACTTATGAAAGTTGGTGCTCTCTGTGACTGTGCATGCAGACTTGTGCTGCCATCTGTTGGTGTTACAAAACTAGTCTCAAAACGTTTTGATACCACCTCGTGTATAGTACAAAAAAAAGCAAATTAATTGAATGCCAGAATACAGACATAATTTTACAATATTGCATAGTGTACATCTCCTATTTTCTATATGCGATTCTTTGCAAAGTCATTAAAGTTTTACTAAACCCACAACCAATGCACCACTGTTCCCAATCTATCTCCTGATTAGACAGAGCCTTCGGAGTCACTCTGCACACGCTCAGTTTGGTGTGTATTGCTAGAGAGCTTTTCTTTTCCTTGGGAGGGTGCATGTGATCGGCACAGGGCCAATCAGTCCTATCCAGACAGAGGGTCAGGGTCCTTCAGCCTCATAGGACAGTCAGAGTAGAACGAAAACTCCTCTTACAAGCTTTAACCACACACTAATAGAAGTCACAAGACTGCTATATACTGGTGATGAGAAAAGGTATTTAGCAGTTTATATTTACTAAAATTATTGCATTTCCATGTTCTGTGTACTGTGGGAGACCAGATATAGTCAATGCAGGGTCCTGGGTTTAGTAACACTTTAACCACTTGCCAACCACCCGCCGTGGCTTGACAGTGGCAAAGTGGTTCGTTATCGCAAACCACCGTCACCTGACCGTGGCCGCGATAACAAGTATTGTAAGCGTGCGCGCACCGCCGGAGACGCGCTCACTGTGTTCCGGGGGGGCCAGGGAGTGGGTAGGGCGGACTCGATCTCCGCCGGCTACCAGTGATGCCCCCCACAGAGAGAATGGAGGTCCGTGTATGTAAACAAGGATCTCTGTTCTGACAGAGGGGGAAGGGATGTGATCACGGGCTTCCTGTATATGGAAGCCGTGATCACTCCCCTCCCCCTGCCAGCCCAGCCCCCATACAGTTAGAACACAGTTAACCCTTAGAGCGCCCCCTCCAGGTCAACCTCTTCACTACCAATGGCATTTACACAGTAATCAGTGCACTTTCATGGCACTGATCACTGTATAAATGCCAATGGCCCCAAAAAAGTGTCAAAATGGTCCGTCATGTCCACTGCAATATCGCAGTACCGCTAAAAATCGCAAATCACCGCCATTACTAGTAAAATATAAAAAAGAAATAAAAACACCATAAATAAATTCTCATCATTTGTAAACGCGGCAACTTTTGCACAAACCAAAATTGTCACTCTTTTTTTGTTTATAGCGGTGATCAGAAATGACGCAGAGGTGATCAAATACCACCAAAAGAAAGCTCTATTTGTGGGAAAAAAAGGACGCAAATTTAATTTGGGTACAACGTCGCACGACTGCACAATTGTCAGTTGGCGCAGTGAAGCGACGCAGTGCCGAATCGCAAAAAGTACTCTGGTCCTTAAACTGGGAAATCCTTCCGGGGCAGAAGTGGTTTTAAAGCAGAACTTCACTCTCTCAATCAACATTGACTGTTTTTAATACTGATTCTGCTAGCATTAGTAAATAAATAGCAACTTATCATATTTACTTGTTTTAAACTTTTTTTTTTACATTGCTTCAGTTACTTCCTGGTTTTCAGGCCTAGGTAGATGATGTCATACATCCCAGGAGTCTTCAGGAGGGGAGGGGAAGTTTTATTAGCTAAGCCCACTCTCCTATCTGTATGCTTGAGCTAAGTACAGATGGATTCCAGGAAACAAATGCTACATGAATCATCTGCCTTACTCAAGATGGCCACCGCTAGAAATGCTAGTGTGTGTTTTTCAGTTATTTATAAGCAAAATAAAGCTTGGAGATACTGGTGAGTTAGCTTTGAATATAAAAAATGAATTAAATTGTATTTTGGGTTTGTGGTGCAGTGCAGTGTGGTTTCACGTTAACCACTTGCTGACCAGCCGCCGTCATTATACGGCGGCAGGTCGGCTCTCCTGCGCGAAACTGACGTACCTGTACGTTGGTCTGTGAATGTGAGCTTGTGAGTGGGTCCGTCGGACTCGATGTCCGCCAACTGAACACAATCACTGTACACAAAGGCAGAACGGGGATCTGCCTATGTAAACAAGGCAGATCCCCGTTCTGACAGGGGACATGTGATCTGGAACAACGATCTCTGTCATGTCCTAGGCAGCCCACCCCGCCTTACAGTTAGAACACACCCAGGGAACACAGTTAACCACTTGATTGCCCCCTAGGGTTAACCCCTTCCCTGCCAGTGTCCTTTATACATTGATCAGTGCATTTTTATAGCACTGATAAATGTAATAATGTCACTGGTCCCCAAAAAGTGTCATTTGGGGTCAGATTTGTCCGCTGCAATGTCACAGTCCCCCTGGGCCATTACCAGTAAAAACAATTAAAAAAAATAAAAATCCCTGAATGAGTCCCATAGTTTGTAGATGCGATAACTTTTGCGCAAACCAATCAATATACTCCTATTGCAATATTTGTTTACCAAATATATGTAGAAGAATATATACTGGCCTAAACTGATGAATACATTTGTTTGTTTTTTTTTGGATATGTATTATAGTAAAAAGTAAAAAAATTTAAATTTTTTTTTTTCAAAATTGTCAGTCTTTTTTTTTGTTTATAGCGCAAAAAATAAAAACCACAGAGGTGATCAAATACCACCAAAAGAAAGCCCTATTTGTGGAAAAAGGAGATCAATTTTGTTTGGGTACAACATCGCATGACCGCACAATTATCAGTTAAAGCGACGCAGTGCTGTATCGCAAAAAATGGCCTGGTCATTAAGGGGATAAATCCTTCCAGGCCAGAAGTGGTTAAGGAGACAAGAATACCACATCCTCAGCTGTACTGATCTTTGCTAACCTATTCTTCTTATATTTAGAGACACAGTATTAAAATACTATTTAGCAGACAAAGAAAACATGCTGAGGCTGTTTTCTTGCTGTTATATTTTCAACTATGTAGCTATAGATGTATAAATCTGTACATATACGTATTAGATCTCTTTTATCTCTCCTTATGGTACAATATAGTGTACAGTAAGACAATTGGAGCTTGCCATATGTTTTCTTGTTTTCCTGCAGGAACATTTTGTGAAATAATAAGGTGAACTACCAGAAGTCTTTTTGCCTGTGCATTGTTCAGTAAGGTACAATTGGAATATCAATGAGCAGGATTTTGTCTGCTGGCTAATCTGTCATGTATTGTTTGGTATTTAGTGTTCCTAGCAAAGCTTGCAGTGTGAATTTTTACAATGCAAGAGCTAGTATTATATTTGTTTTAGGGAAAGCTATGGTTTATTAGATAGGAATCTATATCTGTTATATAATGTAGTAATGATACTATAGGGATAGCATCTGCTCATGGACCCCAAGGGTTGAATACGGATCAACCAATCTCTACTTGACAGAGAGAAAAATTAGAAGAACTGTCCCCCCCCCCCCCCCCGATCCAATATATACAATGAAATTAAACAGGGCACTCCTCGTGTGCATTCCTAATTTGCACATTTGTTGTGGCCTCAGTGCTGGATGTCCACATTGCACTGCAACTGCGACAAAGTCATATCGGTCACATAGGCAGTATTTACTACTACAACGAAGAAAAATTCCCAGCTCACTTACCAACCAGCCTGCAACAAACTGAATTGTCCTGTCTAACAGTTCACATGAAAATCAGGGGTTTAGTTGGCACACATTTGCAAATATATGCTTAAGCTGCAGGACGCCCCAGTATATCTGCAGTCCTAACTTTATAAATTTTGAGAGCCTCCAACATTGGAGCATATATATAATAATGGATAGATTAAGGACAGGTATACCTGGAAGGAGCCCACCCCTCCTTAAAGGTTTAAAAACGCACTGTACACCCAGCAATAGCACAATAGAAGCAAAAGTATCCAGTGGGTCCCCTAACCAATTCGGCCAATATAAGCACAGAAGCTATTTCAAACTAAGGGGGTAAAATAGCAATGATATTTTCAGACACACTATAAAAGAAAGCTACCAACTGTTTTCCTATTGTCTAACATGGCAGAGAAGAGTAGGCTGTACATCAAAGTCATATAATTGAGATAGATGTAAACTCTAACCGAGTCACATTTCATTTGCAAAAGCACTGTTTATTATTAAACAATTGCATTTTTCAAATAAAATATTTTTTTTCATCTTTTTCACCCCTTGTTGCTGCTGAACAACTGCAGCCTCTTAGCAGTCACTTCTTGCTATGTATGCATTACAGTGATGACATCATGGCATTGTTCAGGATGGTGTCCCTGTCGGTGACAACATTGGGACCATTTCTGCATAATGTGTGTTGAAATGGCCACGGAAGTGTGTGTGACATAGTGACAACACAGGAGCACCAATAGGAGACATGGCATTGTCGCCCTATAACAGGAAGTACCTAAATAAGGACTTTCATGACATGGTCAGTCATTATTTTAATGATTTTAGTTTTTGGGTTTATATAGGTTTAAGCTGGATCAAAGCCCATGCTGATCACATTAAGCAAGATTAGCACTAAGCACTACAGGATGCCACACTTTAAAAATTAGTACAAATTGGTTGTCAACTGTGTTGTCATTACCAAAGACTCAGAGTTTCCAATGAAAAAGAGAATCCTCCTCAATCTGTACAGTAAAGTCTTAGAATAATTGTGGGGTTATTTTTGCAGGGCTGTTCTATTCAACCTATATGTAAGTGATATAACTAAAGGTTTGCTGGGCAATGTATGTCTCTTTGCTGATATTACAAAGGTGTGTAATAGGGTTGATATCCCTGGAGGTGTCTGTAACATGGAACATGATTTGGCATTGCTGGAAGATTGGTCAAAGCAGTGGAGACTGCAGTTCAATATTTCTAAATGTAAAATAATGCATCTAGGGAAAAAGAATCCACTTAGAGAGTACATCATTGGGGGCACAGTGTTAGCCAGCACTACAGAAGAAAAAGATTTGGGGGTGTTTATTTCAGATGATTGCAAAATGAGCAAACAGTGTGACCAGGCAGTGGAAAAGCAAATAGAATTCTGGGATGTATCAGTAGAGGGATCACCAGCAGGAGGAAGGAGGTTCTGATTCCTCTATATAGATCTTTAGTGAGACCTCACTTTCTTGGAGGAAGGAGGACGACCACTAGGGAGATGACTATGTAGGGTCTTAAGATAAACGAAAAGGTGACGGACCAGTGTGACAAACGAGTAAAACGTTAGTAGACTTTATTTGTGGGGGTTTAGAAAAAGAAGACATCACGACCGATTGTGACACGGGGGTTACTACATGAGAGATTCACCTAAGAAAAAGGGATCTACGTAATAAAATGTAAATCTTTATAACTTGACGTCAGAGGTGACGAAACTGGTTAGAAGGTCGTTACGGTTTAGTACAAGGTACAATGTCTGTGGAGGTCCCTATAGTTGGGATAATGTGTG
>BLSH010066713.1:1900401-1917040 GCA_018402905.1 Glandirana rugosa | reverse complement strand
CTGTGCCCCATGTGCCCTGATGTGCCCCATGTGCCCTGATGTATGTGCCCCATGTGCCTGATGTATGTGCCCTGATGTGCCCCATGTGCCTGATGTATGTGCCCTGGTGTGCCCCATGTGCCCTAATGTATGTGCCCCATGTGCCCTGATATGCCCCATGTGCCCTGATGTGCTGTGCCCTGATCTGCTGTACCCTGTTGTGCTGTGCCCCATGTCCCCTGATGTGCCCCATGTGCCCTGATCTATGTGCCCTGATGTGCCCAATGTGCCCTGATGTATGTGCCCCAATGCCCTAATGTTCCCTGATGTATGTGCCCCATGTGTCCTGATGTGACCCACATGCCCTGATGTATGTGCCTTGATGTGCCCTGATGTATGTGCCCTGATATGACCCACATGCCCTGATGTATGTGCCCTGATGTATGTACCCTGATGTGCTCTATGTGCCCTGATGTGCCTCATGTGCCCTGATGTGCCCTGATGTATGTGTCCTGATGTATGTGTCCTGATGTATGTGCCCTGATGTGCGTGCCCTGATGTGCCCCAGGTGCCCTGATGTATGTGCCCTGATCTGCCCCATGTGCCCTAATGTATGTGCCCTGATGTGTCCCATGTGCCCTGATGTATGTGCCCTGATGTGCCCTGATGTATGTACCCCATGTGCCCTGATGTGCTGTGCCCCATGTGCCCTGATGTGCCCCAAGTGCCCTGATGTATGTGCCCCATGTGCCTGATGTATGTGCCCTGGTGTGCCCCATGTGCCCTAATGTATGTGCCCTGATATGCCCCATGTGCCCTGATGTGCTGTGCCCTGATCTGCTGTACCCTGTTGTGCTGTGCCCCATGTGCCCTGATGTGCCTTTTGTGCCCTGATGTATGTGCCCTGATGTGCCCAATGTGCCCTGATGTATGTGCCCCAATGCCCTAATGTTCCCTGATGTATGTGCCCCACGTGTCCTGATGTGCCCCATGTTCCCTGATGTATGGGCCCTGATATGCCCCATGTGCCCTGATGTATGTGCCCTGATCTGCCCCATGTGCCCTGATGTGTCCCATGGGCCCTGACATGCTGTACCCTGATGTGCTGTACCCTGATGTGCTGTGCCCTGCTGTGCTGTGCCCTGATGTGCTGTGCTCTGTACCCTGATGTGCTGTGCCTTGATGTGCACTGTACCCTGAAGTGCTGTGCCCTGATGTGCCCTGTGCACTTATGTGCTGTGCTCTGTACCCTGATGTGCTGTGCCCTGATGTGTGCTGTACCCTGGGCCTGTCTTGATGAAGTCCAGGCCCAAATTTTTGTCCCAGTCAAGCCCTGGCTATGAGCAGCACAGTGATGATGCCACTACCATATTATATAACCATATATTTAATTAAGATTTCCTGTCTGAAGTTGAGCTTTAAACTTCCTGATCAGCCTACTCTGCTGATACTGCCCAGTATGAGTCTTCCTGTCCTTTAGCGTTCTCAAACTGCAAAGTAAACCATATATGTATATCTAAAAATGAAAGATCTAACACTCTCCTCCTGTTTCCCTGCTTATGAGATGATATAACAAAGCTATTTAAAAAAGACCGTAAATTTCTAAAAAAAATTTAGAAGCCCATTGAGCATGTTTGGTATCCAGTACTAGGTACGTAATCCAACACAGAGCACCCGCCCTGCTGGATGTTCGGTTCGGCTGAACTTCACGAAAAAGTTTGAGTTGGGCCCCCGAACTTGACCCGAACTTGACCACGAACCCCGAACCCCATTGAAGTCAATGGTGACCCGAACTTTTGGATACTACCATGGCTCTAAAAAAGTACTGGAAAGGGCTAGAGGGCTGCAAAAGGAAGCAAAATGGGGGTAAGGGTAGGACAAGTGCCCTGCAAACAAATCTGGATAGGGAAATAACTTAAAATCACATAACAAAATAAAAAATGGAGGAGGTGGATGTGGAGTAGGAGGTTGAGGAGGTGATGACCGTGGCGGTGTATGTAGCACTATTTTTTTTTTTAAACCAGCAATGTCGACACACTTTTTAATTTTGTGCAAGAAACGCACAGCAAGGTGCAAATGTACTATGTAGCACTATTTTTTTTTTTTTTTTTTTAAACCAGCAATGTAGACGCACTTTATTTTTGTGCAAGCAATGCACCGCTGGCTGCAAATGTAGTATTTCGAATATTTTTTTTTTTAAACCAGCAATGTCGACGCACTTTTTAATTTTGTGCAAGAAATGCACAGCAAGGTGCAAATGTACTATGTATCACTATTTTTCATTTTTTTTTTTTTAAACCAGCAATGTAGACGCACTTTTTATTTTTGTGCAAGAAATGCACCACTGGCCGCAAATGTAGTATTTCAAATATTTTTTTTTTTTTAAACCAGCAATGTAGACGCACTTTTAATTTTTGTGCAAGATATGCACCGCTGGCCACAAATGTAGTATTCCTGCGTCTCCTCCTCAGCAGCTTTACCCTGTGTATTGAGTTTCATGGTGGCTTCTTCCTCAGTGTCTTCCCTCCTTCTTCCTTTAGCCGCCAATGCGATCGCTTCTCCTCTCGGCCAATCAGGTTTTAAGGCCCGCTTCCTGATTGGCCGGGAGGAAAATCAGGGAGACAATAGCGAATATTAATTTGCTATTGTCACACGACTGGGTAGGCTCTGTGAGCACTGCGCCCTGAGCCCACCCTTTTTTGAAGCCAATCGTGTGCTTCAAAAAAAGAAGAAAAAAAACCATTGAAATCTATGCGTCCGGCACCCTGCATGTAGATTAGGGGTCGGGTGCAAGAATTAGGGGGCTGCGCCTTTTATGGAGGGGCTGCCACTGATCAGTAGAAAGATTCACTTTAAAAAATTGAGTACTCTGTAGAAATTCAATCTGAGCTGCTGCCAATTTTAGACACAAAATCTCTGCAGAACTAACAGCAGTTGGAGCCAAACATAGGGCAGGGTGAAGTGATTACTGTATATTCACTAGTACATATACTTAGTGCATGTTTTTTGTGCTGTTACCGCTTTTGGCAGTGTGATAAAAGTGTTTGCTTAAAGTGTTACTTACATACTGCAGTTTGAACCTGTCTCCCTTTAGTATAACACATTTCACTTCAACATAATGCATAGTTACAAATGATTTGCTAAAGACGTGATTTGTCAAGCTGTGATCAAAGTGCTGCAGCTCTGATCAGAAAACACGTCACGGTCTGATCTTAATGTGGACGCTTGCTGCCACATTAGTATTTTAGTCTTGTGACAAGTCTTTTGTGTTGGAAAACATCCATACCTTATATAGAAATGAAAATTGTCATCATGCTGAACACCATGAGCCTGTCCAGGCTGCGGTATCAGCTGGATACCTAACAAGACAAGAGAGAAAAAACACCAGTTACATCTTTCTCCAGGAAAAATGTCAACATACATCTAAAAATGTGATATAAATAAGTACTGTATTCAAAGCTAATAGCTGCTGCTTTGATAGTTTGCAACTGGTGAACATGTGTTAACTGTAAAGAGATCCTTTTGAATGTGTCTCATAAATCATATGACAGTAAAGGACTCTGTTTTTTATTAGCCTGTTATTAGCCCAGCTTAGGGTCCTTTTGCAAGCCTCCACTATGCATAGATGACTTCATTGTACAACCCCAGTTCTAAAAAAGTTGGGACGCTGTGTAAAATCTACATACAAACAGAATGAAATGATTTGCAAATCTCATAAACCCATATTTTATTCACAATAAAAAATAGAAAACATATCTACTATTTAAACTGAGAAAATGGACCATTTTAAGAAAGTAATAAGGTAATTTTGAAATTGATGGCAGCAACACGTCTCAAAAAAGTTAGGGCAGGGCCATTTTTACCATGGTGTAGCATACACTGGGAAATGAGGAGACAAGTTGCTGGAGTTTTGGGAGAGAAATGTTGTCCCGTTCTGAGCATATGCTGCTCTAAAACCTGGATATATCTTTCAGCATTGATAGTGCCTTACCAGATGTGCAAGCTGCCCATTCCATACGCACTAATGCACCCCTATACCTTCACAAATGCAGGTTTTGGAACTGAGTGCTGACAACAAGCCGGAAGGTTCGTCTCTTCTTTAATCCGGAGGGCGCGACGCCCATGGTTGCCAAAAAGAGTAAAATATGGGTTTATGAGATGTGCAAATCATTTGCATTGTTTTTATGTAGATTTTACACAGCATCCCAACTATTTTGGAATTGGGGTTATAGCATTTACCTGATTACAGGAGTGCTGTGCACTCTTGTGGGGAAACTATGGCCTTTGGTCCCATGTCTTTGTCTTAGTGCAAGTTTATGGGTCAGACATGACTTGACTGAAAACAGTAGACTTGCTACAACATAAATGTAATATATTGCAGCTTACCAGTGCTTAGATGTGATGGTTGCATTATTCTAAATTGTATTATTTTCTTTTTTTAAAGACCTTTCTCCTTTTATTTTCACCTGGTGATCTGGCCAGTAAGTCTGTCCAGACAAAGTGTCAGTTAACACTGACAGGGGTCCTTACAATGGTTCAGTGATGTAAAATCATTGATTCTGGAGTCCACTAAGAGCAAGCACCATTTGGTGTATGCTGTTCTGTTCCCATGTAAAGATATCAGTGATTCACTATCTCAAAACCACAGTCCAGTGTTACCGCTAGCCTTGGATGACCAACTTCTCCAGAGAGAATACAAAGAACGTAACATGATGTTACTAACAGTCTGCACAGAAATAAACTGGTGATAAAACACTCTTAAGGAACATTCATCTTGAGAGATGCATGAAGATGCATCACCTGCTAAAATTTTAGCTATCTGGCTTCAGTACTGTTTGTGGCAAAAACTCAGAACAACTATACCAATAAGGATTCCCAATTTTTCTTTGACTTTCCTAATCCGCATAATTGTTCCCGGGTCAAAATGTATTGAAGCCAGTGGGGTTGGTTTACTAAAGGCAAATAGACTGTGCATTTTACAAGTGCATTTGCACACATTTTCCTCAGAACTTGGTAAACGTGGTAAAGCTCTGCTAATTCCATTAGTCAATCACGTGAAAGCAAATTTTTTTTTGCAATTTTCCTTGTACTTGATTGGGTATTCTTTACAAAGTGAAGCTTTACCACATTACATTTACTAAGGAAAATTATTGCAACTGCACTTGCAAAGTGCACAGTCTGTTTGCCTTTAGTAAATCAACCCCAGTGAGTCACAACCAGGCAACCACTGTTTATAGAACAAGGTCGGCAATGGCAGCCCCCATATTTTTTCATGTCCACTTTAATTTGATCTTCTCAGAATGGAACAGAAAATGAAAAATCCTAGGTCTCTCTATAGACAGCTTATGGACACTATGGAGTTCATTTTCTAAAGACAAATAGGTTTTTCACTTGGTGGGGGAATTTTCCCTTCGGTTAGTGCAGCCTTTTTCAAACAGGGTGCCCAGGCACTCTGGGGTGCCTTGAAGTTTCTTCAGGGGTGCCTTGGCAAAATGCCTAAAAATTGATCAAAAATTGTACACAAGCCAGCAGGTGGATCAAGCCTGCCCTTTAGGCACACAAAGCCACTACATTTCATTGTGCGCCATTATGCCTTTCTAGACACTGGTATCCTAACAACCATTGACATCATCAGTTAATAAGAAGGATATCTGTTGCCTCCACCGCATCCTTGTTTGACCCTCCTGTGTATTTGTTTGGAAAAATAAATCACCTCTAACATTGGGTGTCCTACATGTGGATGTTGCTGCATTGTGTAAAGCTATTAGAATAGTTTTTTACATTTTAAAATGGGGTGCCTCAAGACTGTCCATAATTGTAAAGGGTGCTTTGAGATTGTCTATAATTTTAAAGGGTGCCTCGACTGAAAAAAAGTTGAGAAACGCTGGGTTAGTGAATGTGGTACAACTCCAATGATTTACATAATTCAATCCTGGGCAAGCAAAAACACTGTTCATTTTTATTTCTTTTGCAAAGTGAATTTTCACCACATTCACTAAGTTAAGGGAAAATTTCCCAGCAAAGTGAACAGCCTCAGGGTCCACAAGCTGTTGTTTCTGGCTGTCACATTAGAAAGGAATGTGAATTGGACTGGAATTCTGCTTAGCCAACATAGGCCATGGCTTAGGTCAGCACACAGCAACCTGCACACCATGTTGCTGACTGTCTATAACACATTTTTAAGTGTTTTTCATAGAATGTATTTTGTACTTAGCTTTGTGTCTAGAGCAGAACTGAAACGGACTAGCCCAACAGTTTGTCTCTTTACTATGGTGTTGGCTCTAGGTGTAATAGAACAGTTTTCCAATTTTTCCATCCACAACCTCAGCATGGCTTGTGACATCTGATATTGCTAGTGCAATACTAAGCCTTTCAGGTTTATTGGGATGGAGGAACAGCAGTTAAATGCATTTAGGGTGAGAGGGCAAGTATAAATCTGACCCAATTTAGCTGTGGGTTCTTTGTCTTTACAGCATTCAGTTTCTTTAGAAGAAAGCACTGCTATATTGTACATTCAAAAATTGGCATTGAGCCGAAAAGTTGTGGAACTTTGGTTAAGATTTAACCTCCCTGGCGGTATGATTATTTCAGATTTTTGGTGCTGAAAGCGGTACCATTATTTTGCATGGAAATTTGGCGTTTTATATTGTAGGCCTGTAATTATTAGGAATTAGGAATAACTCACTTAAATCTGTCCAAACAAGAGTCTAATAGACATCCCGGGTATGAAAAAGTTTGAAACATGAAATCATAAATTATAATATAATAAATAACTAAAAATGATTATCAAAAATAATAGCGTAATAGTAATAAAATGTATTCAATAATGTAATCAAACCAAAAACACTGAAATTTGCTCAGTTGCAGAATTGTCGCTGTCGTCACTTTCAGTGTCTGATGATAAATTTCCCCAAAAATCAGTATCACTCAATTCTGCAAATGATTCTTATTTACTATCTGTGTTTTCTAGCTGATCAAAAAACACTTTTGATGTAAAGGGACGCTTTTTGGTTGCCATGGACAATCTCAAGTTTCCAGGCAGAAAGAATGAAATATATAATATAAAAGTGCATGCAGGGCACTGGGCAAACCACTAGGGACAAAGGGGATGTGAAATGATTTCATTCAGTAATGTAATCTTACAGATTACAGTGTACTGTATGTTAACTGTGTGTTTCACTTTTTGAATTTCCCGCCCGGCTCCGCCACCCGTGCGATGCGACACTCGCAGGAAACGGAGCCCGGCACACAGAGGCATCGGGTGGAGGACACAGCCCGCAGACGCAGCGGGGGACATCGCTGGATCCAGGGGACACGGTGAGTAATGCTGCCTTGGATCCAGCGATGCAATCCCGAGTGTGGCTCGGGGTTACCACTCTTGGTACAGAAAATCCACCCCGAGCCACACTCGGAAATACCGCCAAGCAGGTTAATTTTGACCCTGCCCAGAGACAAGTATTGGACTCACAATAAACCCACTTTAATGGGCAATAGATCACCAAGTCAGAACTTTGAAGAGGCAACAAAAGCCAAAGTTCTTAACTTACCTCCCCTTCTAAAACTATTCTATAGGTCATTGTGTTCTTGAATACACTGAGGAAAGAATGAGGGTCCAGTTGACTATTACCCCCAGTGAGCTCAGCTGTAGGCATTGGAGTAGTGTGTCAATTAGGGCTGCACCCATACCGCTGTTAGTGCCAAAACTAAGCAATTGCATGAGTATCGGTACTCATGCAAATGCTACGATACCTGAAACTGATACTTTTGGGCTCAGTTTTTTCAGCTGTCGCCCCAAAAAATGCAGGCAATTATCAATTGTTAAGGTGCGGGGCCACCACGTCCCTAACAAATGATTAATCCTTCAGCTGTCAGTGGGGTTCCCCTGTTGACAGCTGAAGTGTAAATGTAGTCCCGGCAATTGGAGCTGTCAAAAAAAAGCAGCCAATATGGGCGGCACAGTGGTGTCGCCTAGCAGCAAAGGGTCACTGGTTTGAATCCCAACCATGACACTACCTTCCTGGAGTTTGCATGTTCTCCCTGTGCCTGCGTGGGTTTCCTCCGGGTACTCCGGTTTCCTCCCACACTCCAAAGACATGCTGGTAGGTTAATTGGATCTTGTCTAAATTGGCCCTAGTATGTATGAATGTGAGTTAGGGTCCTTAGATTGTAAGCTCCTTGAGGGTAGGGACTGATGTGAATGTACAATGTATATGTAAAGCGCTGCGTAAACTGACGGTGCTATATAAGTACCTGAAATAAATAAATAAATAAAATATTTATCAACAACGTTGCCGAAACAGAAAGATAAAAAGAAACATTGTTTCTTTTTGTACTTTTCTGTTTATTCATCTACAGATCAAAGTAGTGAACTTTGATCTGCAGATGAAGTCAGTTTAAAGCAACCTGTCAAGTAAAAAAAAAAAATTGTTTTTTATGAAATGGTACTCTGTTTAACCCCTTATGAACCCTTAATTTGCTCTAATCAGCTTTAACTAGCTCCGTATTCTCCTTCTCCATTTAATTCTTTTTTTGTTTACTTCTATTTTATAAACTATTTATAATTAAACCCTTTTTGTTTGCTTTGTTCATTAATATTTTTACACCTTTAACATATATTTACACATTTCACATTGAAAAAAAGCTCAAAATTAAAAAAAAAAAATGTATTTTTTTGTAAATAACCTTTCAGTGCTTTGTACCATTGCTGGCAGCTAAAGTGTACACAAAACAGCTGCAGTAGGTATCGGTAATTGGTATCAGCAAGTACAAAAAAAAGTATTGGTATTCGCTGTAAAAAAAAAATGGTATCGGTGCATTTCTAGTTTCAATATTACAATTCCATAACCCTTTTTCGAATTTGTTGGGTTTTTTTCATACCTTGCAAACAGTGTCCTTAGTTGTTCAAATAGCAAACAAAACATTGTGAGCATTTACTTCCGTACTGTCACACATTTATGCAAGATGTTGAAAAAAGGGACAGAGAAAAAGTATTTATTTTACTAGGAAATAGTTTGTTTTGTTTTGTATGATGATATAACATGTAGAAAAAAAAAACATCTGACAATCACAATGAGAAGTCTACTGCTTTTTGGAAAGAAATAAAAGGACATGTTAGGAAAACAATTTTATGAAGAAAGGAAATTAGCCCAAAATGGAATATATAGTGTACACAATGGGGTTGATTTACTAAAGGAATAAAGAATCAAGTCAATCTTGTTTCTTGTTTCCTTCACACATGACAGGATATTCAAATTGAATAGTTGTACCTTTTTCATTAAGCAAAGTGAACATCCTCTACTCCTTCACTAAATCAAGGCCAAGGTGTATTTCATATGACAAAGTCGGTAGTGTTGTTTTGCTGTAAGTCATAGCAGCCAATCAGGAATGAGCAGACTAGGTCTAATGGAACTTTGTCCGTTCATCCTGCATCATATTGATGGAAGAGTGAAAGATCCAACACAGTGCACCGTAACATCACATGAAGAACAAATGTAATATATGCACATGGGCGTCCGCAGGTAGGGGCAAGGGGGGGCAAGCGCCCCCCCCCCTGGAATTAGGGATCATATCGGGGGTTCCCCACTTTGTCCTTATCCTAGCACCGGTGGCGGGCCCTGCTGCGAGGAGCGGGACAGCGAAGGCCTCAAGGGGTGGTCAGGATGACATCACCCGGTCTACATAGTATGAGCGAGCAGCCCAGGAGATGGAAAGGAATGCGGCAGATGCCAGGAGCAGCGGATACAGCGTCCCCAGCACCTACCAGAGCCTGAAACCCCTGGACTCCTTAAACCTCCTCACCGCTCCCAGGCCCGGAAGACAGACTAACCGGGGGCTTAGAGAACAAGGACAGGCAGAAAATGCAAGCAGCCAGGGACTGCTCCATGTCACATCATAGATCCGATGGAAGGAACAGAGCATTTCCTGTCCTCACCCAGAATGAAAACAGGTCTTGCCAGCTGCTTGCCATCATGGACATTCTACTGTCTTGCAGAGTACTGTACTGAGCATTACACACACCATTAGACATAGGGGCACTAGAGGGACTGCAGACAGGGCTAGGGTTCTCTCTCTCTGACCCCCCTCTCTCTCTCACCCCTCTCTGTTACCCCTGTCTCTCTCTGTTACCCCACCCCCCCCCACATTTATGCAGTCTCTTACAGTCTCTTGTGCCATGTCCGCAATCTTACAGTCTCTTGTGCCATGTCCACAGTCTCTGACCGTCTCCTGTACCATGTCCACAGTCTCTGACCGTCTCCTGTACCTTGTCCACAGTCTCTGACCCTCTCCTGTACTACGTCTGCAGTCTCTGACTGTGATAATGTGATAATGGCATTGTCGAAAAGGGGCAGAGCATGGGTGACCTTAAAATGATGCCCCCCCCCCCCCTGAAAAAAGTTCTGCGGATGCCCATGTATATGCAGTAAGATTTCCTCACTGATTCTGACCCTCCAGAGTTGGGAAAAAACATCACTAAAACCACAACATGATCTTCTTAACTCTGAAGACTTTCCTGTCTCTGTTCCTGCTGAGACTGGGGGGACTAGGAATCCATTTTTTTTATATACAGAACTACTGTTCTTTAACCATAGTAATGATAACTTTGACTCTGACTTCTGCTAGAAAGCATGGCAGGGGAGATGTGGGCTAAGAAATACTTGTGTGACCACAACATTAAGAACATTACACAGGCTGCCATTGTTGTGCTCAAATTCTCTGTACTCCTATTCCTGTGCCTTCCTGAGCCACTGACTTGGGGCATGAGTGCAGATCTAGAGTAATGACTTCACCTGTCCTTGTTTCAGATAAGTATTGAAATAATTAGAATTGTATGACCAGCCCTGTTCATTCCATGAGGCCATTTGAGGCAGCTGCATCAGGCAGCACTCATAGAAGGAACCATAGGGGTTGGCAATGAGGGTAGAGTGTCCACATCCAAACTGTGGCCTCAAAACTGTTCTGTATTGCTGAGCCTGGTAAAACCATATTGTTACTGAGCTCCCTGCACAGCTGCTGCACCCGTCACATGATGACCAAGGCTCCTATGTGACGCTGAGCCTGTTAAGCGTGCAGACTCCACGTCACTAAGAGTAGCACTGCCGGCCTCTGTGCTTGCCTGAGTGAGTCTTTTACTCAGTGATACTGAGCCTGCACTTTTTACAGATGATCATTTTTTGTGCTGTAGGAATGGGGTCAGGGCGCAACAAAATGGGTGCCTTCGGTGGCTTCTGCCACCAGCAGGCTCTTAAATATGACAAACTGGAAATTAACAATTCCAAAAGGCAGTTAACAATCGCACACCTCCATTTTTCTCAGTATGCATATCCTTTGATAAATTCTGATTGGTAGCTGTGGATTACTAATAAATTTAACAAACTATACCCGTGCTTACAATGATAATATTTATATGAGCAGCTAGCACAATTCACTGGTGGCAAATAACTAACATAAAAATAATATAAAGGCGCCGAGCTAAAAAAAAAACATGAAAAAGAATCCTTATCGATGGCTTAGTTAGAAGTTCAAGATAAAAAGTCCAATAGGTGCAGAGTCCAAACAAAAAATCTTGTGAAAGATCCTCCACCAACAGAAATGCACACACTGACTCTTACCATCGGGGTGGACCACTACACACAGCAGTCAAATGTGCTTATCTCAGAATCCAATCAGCACGAACGCCTGATATCAGCAATCGTCCATGCTCTAAAGGACTCCACTTCATATGGACCTTAATATGTATAGGGTTTAGGGTTAGGCAAATAAACACTTCATTGTGTAGTATTAACAATAACCAAATTCATTTAAAATCCAGCAAACACACCAAACATTAGATAAAATCTTGCATGTAGATGTTTCCAACTATCAAAATGGCCGAAATCTGTGCATGGCAATGTCACATGATCCAGCTCCACCAAACGCGTTTTGTCATACAGACGCCATCAGAGGCGTGGCCTCACATGTGTACGACGCTATATATATATATATATATATAGTGGGAATTGGATATGAATGCTTCCAACCCTGTGCACTCCAAAGGCTGGAAATACTCCCACAGCCGGACGCCGGTGAAGCTGTGGATTACTGCATACTGTTATTGGCAATACATAAGCTGAGTCAATTTACTATATCAAAGAGGGTCAGCCTTAGTAAAGAGAAACTCTGTGTTAAATCAGTGAACTGCTGTTTTAGGAAACATTATAACTGCCTCTGAAAACCAATATAATTCACCTTTAGACCTCATGCACACTTGAGCTCAAAAATGCCTGTTTTACAGCAGTTTGATGGTTTTTGTTCTGCCTCTAACCACTCTCCATGTTAACCTGTGGGGTTGATTTACTAAAGGCAAACAGACTGTGCAGTTGCACTCAGCAGGAGCTTAGTGAATGAGCAGAAGCTCTGTTGACTTCTATCATCCAATCCTTTGCAAGCAAAAATGCTGATTTTTTACATTTTTATTTTCCTTGCATGCGATTGGGTATTCTTTGCAAAGTGAGGCTTTACCTCATTTACTAAGCTCTGGAGAAACTGCACTTTGCAAAATGCACAGTCTATTTTCCTTTAATAAACCAACCCCTATGTGTCAATGCACACATAGGCATTTACATTAGTTTAGAGGCAGGTGCGTTTAGAAGCAGATAAAATAAAAACATCAGCGTTCTGAAGAGGAGCATTTGGGCTGAAAAACCGCGGAAACGCACTAATTGTGAGATAACGCTAGACACTTTTATGCACATTCACCTGTTGAAGTGGTTGTCAAGTCATGACAACCACTTTAAAGTACAGTTAAGCCTATATTCAGGCTTACCTGTAGGTCCCGGGAATATCTCCTAAACTTGCACCGTTTAGGAGATATTCCCTGTATCTGCATGTGCCGACGTCATCGGCACATGCGCAGTGAAGTGTGCCGTAAAAGACGGCTGCCACGCGCATGTGCGGGAGTGATGTCAGCGCGGCTCCTGCCAATCACATCGCTGGAGTCCGTGCTGTGATTGGTCGGCGCCTGGGATCCCGGAAGAAGACGGACACAGCATGTCAGTCAGCATGCCAGTCACAGCGGTGCTCAGGGACCACTGCTACAGCGTCGATCTAAGGTAAGCATTTCATAATGAGCTAATAATGCATACTAGCTCATTATGCCTTTTCTCTTCTTTTTTTTTTTAAATACAGACTTGACAACTGCTTTAATGCATTCTAATGGCCAGAATAAATGATTATTCTGGCCAATAAAATGCATTAACCCCAAACACATGAACGCGCATGAAAATGTGTGAACTAACATAATCGCGCATCCCTTTAATGCTGCTTTTCTCCTGTAGGAGAAAAGATATCTAAAAGAATACAGTCTGTATGTAGCCTGACATGTGAAATAACTGTGCTACTTACACTGTTTTTGGGTAGAAATGTACCCTCTTGTCACATGCATAGGCGTATGCTCAGGGTGTCCCTGGGCACACCCTAATCACCCCATGCAGTGCTGATTCCCCCTGGCTTTCTACCCCCCCCCCCCCGGGGTCCCACCTTGCAGTGCTGCCAGCTTCCCTCCTCCCCTCTCCTGCTACAGGGGATGTTTCAGGATGGAGAGCAGGGGAAAGGGCCATATAATATTTCATTTACAGGCCGCTTCTGTTTCTGAATGAGCACAGTGAGTGATCTGCACCAGTCGCTTCTGTATTCATTCTTAACTGAAGCATAGTAAACCAATAAATAATAAATAAAAAACTACTGACACCGTTCACTGCCCTACTGACACCAATCTCTGCTCTACTGACACTGTCCACAGCTCAGCTGATATAGACACATGTGTGTTTGTACTCTGGGGTGCACACGCTAATGCTATAGGCTGAGCATGCCAATGGCCACACGATTGATGAACTTCCGCTGGTTGGTGGATACAGCATCCCTTCCATGTTCTAATATATGTGTGGCCAAGGTTTCAGAAAAAGGCCAGTGCTGGAACCATGGAACACACTGATCAGCATTGCTGCAGACTAAAATACAGGACCTCCCAGAAGATATGCATACTAGTAATAAGGATTTAGTTAGCTAATAACCAGATATAGAATTAGAGTGGCAGACTGAAAATATAGCGTACTTGACATGTATGTTGTATGAAAACATATTGTGTATCATTGAGTGCACCTTTAATTACTTCCATATACCCTTCTGGTGTTGCATATATACGTGATTGTTCAGCTGAACTGTAACCACTAAAGCAGAATATTTTTCTTTCTTACAGGTGTAAAGGTGCATCACACTATGGCCTTACCAAAGAGCGCAAAAGACGTTCACAGGATGGTTCCCCAGACTGCAGTTCTTCATTAGACTTAACCATAGCAGCAGTGTCGCCTGAACTATCAGCTGCTTCCGCAGCTGCAGCCTTAGTAAATGATGAAGCAGGTCAGGACAACCCTGTATATAGCTCACCCACAGGAGACAGCCATCTGGGAAGCGGATCTGAAGAACACTTCAGAATAAACCGGAATAGGAGTAAGTCATGATCACCTTTCTTGAGCCTTATTGCTTTTAATGTCAAAGCTATCACGGCTGCCATACCCTATTAACATTTATTTACAATGCTATTAATTATGGCTTTTAAATGAGACCAGCTTCATATCAAAGATATCTTAAAGGAAATGTTCAGTATTTGCAAATATGTCTAGATTTGTATTTGAAATTGATCAGGTTGATGTAAATAATCCCATCTATGTGTGTTAATGTTTTTAAAAACCTTGTTTCTTTAAATAGTTTTCAATTATTTATGTACATGAGAGCAGCCATGATGTTCCATTACATATGTAGGCTCTGCATACTATTCTTCCTTCTCACTATGTAAGTCTATGGGGTTGATTTACAAATACTGGAGAGTCCAAAATCTGGTGCAGCTCTGCATGCTAGCCAATCAGCTTCTAACTTCAGCTTGTTCAGCTTTGACAAAAGAACCTGGAACCTAATTGGTTTCTATGTAGAGCTGCACCAGATTTTGCACTCTTCAGTTTTAGTAGATTAACCATTATGGGTCTCTTTATAAATGTTTTTGCCAAGGATTCACCCATTTTCTCGTCGAATCCAATTAGAAAAATGTATGCATCATAGGTGAGAGTTGTGTGAATCTTGGGTGAAAACATCTCTAAATAAACCCCTATGAGTCATCTGATCCCAAAGCCCTCTGAGTTCACACATACTGGATGAAAATCAGCTTACTGCAATAATAACTCAAAACATTTGCTTATTGAAAATAGACTCTTATTTCTCTTTAAATAAGCTATGGTAGCCAGTTCATGTTTTATTGAAGAAAATGGTAAAAATCCCAACATGGCTGTGAATGAATTCTTCTTGTTAGAGATGGATCAGTGCTCTATACAGCCCTAAGCCTATATAGTACAGAAGTGCTTACTGCAGACAGATAATATGGACCAACTAAGTACTTTACCACGATAAAAGAGACCGTTTGTACATTAAACATCAGTATTTAAACGTTACTAACACCTATGTCGGTATCTTATCTCTACCTGCCCATAAGAATAATATAACATTTTAGATGATCTCTGCTCATTGTTAAGTGAATAGGCCGTATGAACTTTTCATAACATATTTTGCTACATCATGCATGCCAGTATCTTCTACTACAGCCTTTCTTAACTAGAGTTCTGTGGAACCCTATGGTTCTTCCAGAGGTTTCTAGGGGTTCCTTGAGCAATGGGCAATTCCTACCTCTAAGATAAGTAGCCACAGACACAATTAGTCTTTTTTAGCTATCTGTAAGGTGGTTCTTCCCAATGACTACAAATGTGAGGAACATTCTTCTCAGTGGCCATCACACTAATCTACTGTGAGCAGGGCCAGGTCAATATCATCCCACGCCCTGGACAAAGATGCCAAACTGCACCCCCCCCTTGAGGTTAGGGTCAGGGCGCCCCCATTGCTGCAATAAAACATAGCGCCCAGGGCAGCCGTTCCTCCTGCCCACCCCATGTCCCTGCCCTGACTGTGAGCTATAGATTTAGTAATTATTAGTAGGGGTTCCTTGAGCCTGGAGAGTTATTTCAAGGATTCATCCATGTTAAAAAGGTTGAGAGAAGCTGCTCTGCTAAGTTTGTGTTATGCTCTCAGCTTGTCATATGCTAGTAGCACTAGTAACTGTTTGATTAGTTTCTTCTGCTGCACTGATTTTTTTCTTAATAAAATCAGCTTCTGCATTGTTTCAGTAGGCTCTGGGACACTGTGATATTGTATCATATGCAACAATTTTGCTAAAGTAGACCTGCACTCAAACTGTGAAGATTTGCTATGTTATAGGGAACATCTAGAAATATGAATATGTCCAAGGAGTAGTACCCTGAAACATTTACATTTTGTCCTGATACAATCCCCCCCCCGACTAAAATAATTCTTTTTTTAGTCACGTCGTCTTCTTTGATTAGTTTGTCAATGATCACGATGATCGTATACTGTTCGACTCTCGTATTGTGTTTGAATCGTCTCGTCGAAGAGAGTTGGAAAAATTGTACCTACTTAGGAACTTTATTGAGAGGTCCGAGTTCCTTGGGGATGATTATTAATGATTTAGATATCGAGTGTCAGTCCCGTCCCTGTACCCCACCCGTCCTCCTTGCCGACGGGACCCGCGATACAAAATAACGTCGTTACCCCCGCGGGACTGGGA
>BLSH010066713.1:1855875-1887270 GCA_018402905.1 Glandirana rugosa | reverse complement strand
GACATGTCCCCCCCAATATCGCATTACCGCTAAAAATCGCAGATCGCCGCCATTACTAGTAAAAAATAAAAAAAAATAAAAACCCCAGAAATTAATTCTCACCATCCGTAAACGCGGCCACTTTTGCGCAAACCAATCAATAAATGCCGATTGCAATTTTTTTTATCGCAAATATGAGGAATTATATAAATCGGCCAAAAACTGTGAAAAAAAATGTTTTTTTATATTTTTTTTTTGGATTTGAATTTTAGCAAAAAGTAAGAAATTTGGTTTTTTTTGCAAAATGGTCGCTCTTCTTTTGTTTATAGCGGCGATCAGAAATGACGCAGAGGCGATCAAATACCACCAAAAGAAAGCTCTATTTGTGGGGAAAAAAGGACGCAAATTTTGTTTGGGTACAACGTCGCACGACCGCGCAATTGTAAGTTAAAACGATGCAGCGCCGAATCGCAAAAAGTGCTCCTGTCCTAAAGTGGGAAATTCTTCCGGGGCTGAAGTGGTTAAGTAGATGTATCGGGGTATAGCCTGCAGCTATTTTTTTTAGAGCAGACGGCCGGCTATCCGATGGTAATGGGCGATCCGGATCGGAAGCCGCTTGGTCGTTATCCCAGGGAGCGGCCATCCCCCCTCCCGCCACCGTCCGCCGCTCTTCTCCGGTCTCCCGTCCCACCAGGAGACCGAAGCTCCGATCCAACGCTTCTGGCCGCTGTGTGGAGTCCCTATGGAAGATGGAATCAGCTTCAATCGGGACTCTTTCGTACATTTACTCGGCGGCCAACGGCGCCGGTTTTAAATGACAGTATTCAGAATCGCCGTTTTTGCCGATCTGAATACTGTGAAGTGCAAAGGAGGGATGGAGGGTCTTTTAGACCCCCCCCATCCCTCCATAAAGAGTACCTGTCACCATATATTACTATCACAAGGGAAGTTTACATTCCTTGTGATAGCAATAAAAGTGATCCGATTTTTTTTTTAAACAAACAGTGTTAAAAAATAAAAATAAAATAAAATAAATAAACAAATGTAAAAAAAAAATATTTAAAGCACCACCGTCCCCGCGAGCTCACGAGCAAGAAAACGCATACTTAAGTCACGCCCGCATATGAAAACGGTATTCAAACCACACATGTGAGGTATCGCCGCGATAGCCAGAGTGTGAGCAATAGTTCTAGCAAAAGACTTCCTCTGCACCTCTAACCTGGTAACTGTTAAAATTTTTTAAAGCGTTGCCTATGGAGATTTTTAAGTACCGGAGTTTGTTGCCATTCCGCAAGTGTGGGCAATTTTCAACCGTAACATGTATGGTATCTATTTACTCAGCGTAACATCCTCTTTCACAATGTACAAAAAAATTGGGCTAACTTTACTGTTGTCTTATTTTTAAACTCAAAAAAGTGAATTTTTTCCAAAAAAATTGCGCTTGAAAGACCGCTGAGTAAATACTCTGTAACAAAAAGTATTGCAACGATCGCCATTTTATTCTCTAGGGTGTTTGAAAAATATATATATAATGTTTGAAGGTTCTAAGTTATTTTCTAGCAAGAAAAAAATATTTTAACTTGTAAACAACAAGTGTAAAAAAGGGCTCAGAGCCTTAAGCGGTCAAACTAATTTACAACAGCAGGGCCCGTTCCTGCACCCAAACAAGAGTAACTGCAAGGGGTTACAGTGTTCTGGCACTGCCAACACCCAAGGCCCAATTTATCAGAACCTGTTTGACTGGGGTAGGTCATCACAATTTTTAAACTAATTTACAACAGCAGGACCCTTTCCTGCACCCAACAAGAGTAACTGCAAGGGGTTACAGTGTTCTGGCACCGCCAACACCCAAGGCCAGTTTTTTCAGCACCTTTTTGACTGGGGCATGTCATCACAATTTTTAAACTAATTTATAACAGCAGGGCCCGCACCAAAATTAAAAAAAAAAATTGCGTAGGGTTCCCTCCAAAGTCCGTAACAGACCCATCAGGTCTGGTATGTATTTTTAGGGGAACCCTGCCCAAAATCAAAAAAATTGCGTAGGGGTCCCCCCCAAAGTCCGTACCAGGCCCTTCAGTTCTGGTATGGATTTTAAGGGGAACTCTGCACCAAAATTTAAAAAAAATGACGTAGGGGTCCCCCCAAAGTCCGTACCAGGCCTTTCTGGTCTGGTATGGATTTTAAGGGAAACCCTGTGGCAAAATTTTGTAAAAAATGACGTGGGGGTCCCTCCCAAAGTCCGTACCAGGCCCTTCAGGTTTGGTATGGATTTTAAGGGGAACCCTGTGCCAAAATGTAAAAAGAAAATGGCATGGGGTCCCCCCAAAATCCAAACCAGACCCTTATCTGAGCACGTAGCCCTGACATGGCAGGAGGGGGTGGGGATGAGCGAGCGCCCCCCACCCCTCCGAACCATACCAGGCCACATGCCCTCAACATGGGGAGGATGCTTTGAGGTCCCCCAAAGCACCTTGTCCCCATGTTGATGGGGAGAAGGGCCTCTTCCCCACAACCCTTGCCGGTGGTTGTGGGGGTATGCGGGCAAGGGGCTTATTGGAATATGGAAGCCACCTATAATAAGGGGGCCCCCAGGTCCCAACCCCCCCATGTGAATAGGTATGGGGTACATTGTACCCCTACCCATTCACCAAAAAAGGAGTAAAGTGTGAAAAAAACCAGAGGCAGTTTTTGACAAGTCCTTTATTGTGTAAAATAGCTCTTCTTTTTTCCTCCATCTTCTCCTGCCCCGATCCTTCTTCTGGTCTTCTGCTTCTTCTTTCGGTCTTCTTGCTTCTAGATTTTATCTAACCAGCGATACATTACAGCCGCGATAATAAATGACAATTCTTCCTTTCAAAATGTCATTTTGCTCTGAACATCACAGAGGTGTGCCCTTTTACAGGCAGACTAAGGGGACCCCCCAGGCACGATATTTAAAGGAATTTTTCTTTTTTTTTTTCACTTTAAAATCACTGCACCTGAAATAACGATTGATTTAAAACTTTTTTTTTCATTGATACACGTCCCCTAGGGCAGGACCCGGGTACCCATACACTTTTTAGGGCAATAACACTGCATATAAGCGTTTAAAATGTGTACTTTTGATTTTTCAAGTATGGGTCCCATAGACTTTAACGGTGTTCGAATGTTCGCGCAAACTTTTTGCCTGTTCGCATGTTCTGGTGCGAACCGACCCGGGGGGTGTTCGGCTCATCCCCATTTTTGAAGACCATCACTGTATTATGGCTTGTAAAATGTCCCAGGCTATCACATCTGGAGAGCATGCTTCTTTTGCCAAGAAAACTGCTTGTAGAAGAAGACAGTTAAATACCACCATTTTTATTGTATATCTACAATAATGCAAATAAAGTAATAGTACAATGCACTGCTAGTACATGCATTCTACCCTATTCTGCTTACATAAAATATACCTAAGGTTACATAAAAATTGGCAAAAGCCACTGGTTTCTCATAACAGTAACCTCCAATTGACTGCAAGTCAGTTTTGCTCTTTTCTTCAGTCAGTCTTTCCTCATTCTGTGCCTATTTTAGTGAAGACAAATGTAAAAAATAAACTAGAAATACTAGGATTATCTGTCAATTTACTACTATTTCTATGATCCACACAAATGCTTTTACTATGCACTAATTTTTATCTATTGAAGGCGGAACTAATATTTTAGTTCTATCTGGTTGCAGATAAGTTCAATGACATGCTGGCTCTTTGGTTACCCTAGTCTTAAGATATCTTTACTCGAATACCTGGTTTTACCCAACTCCATTACAAAGCTAAAGATGGTGTCATGCTGCCTGTATGGGTATATAGCAATATAAATTATATAATAAATAAAAAATATTGTACAATCAAGCAGCAAGAGAGTGAACCTAGCATAATGGCCTTGTAGAATTAGGTTTAGATATAAACTACTGTAGGGGTGGCTTTCTATTGTAGCGTCCAAGATATAAAAATGTGATGGATGATCTGAATACCCAATTCCACCCAACTCCGTTACAAAGATGGTGTTATGCTGCTTTGGTGGATTAATTGCAAAATATTGGAAAATGCAGCTGCAAGAGTGTAACTCCATTGTTAAGGCCTTGTAGAAGGAGGTACGGGCATAATTACTGTATGGAAGTCTTCTCATTGGGGATGGTGGGGTGTGTGTGCATTTCTTGGCAGCAACATTTTAGTACATACCATCCAGTGGTGTACAGCAGCAAATATTGTTAGATACAACTCTCTATAGCTGTGGCTCTCCTTCTCAAGCCCCTTGCATTGTTTCTTCTTCTCAAGCCTCCCTGCATTGTTTATTCTTCTCAAGCCCCCTGCATTGTTTAACTTGTGTAAGTACTATCATGCCTTTGAGTATACATCTGGCCATTTAAACGTTTGGAGGATCAGAAGGAATACAAGTTTGTATAAAGTCAGTGTGTGCTATTCATATAGAATCAATACAAATGCTAGCTTTATTTATGCTGGTTGTAGCTCCAGGGACTCAACCCAGCAAGATGCCTTTCTCAACATCCCTCTCTGATCTCAAGATCTGTTGATGCCTTTAATGTTTCTTCAGTGACATGTGCTGAGGACAAGGCTTAAGTATCATACAGCTGCCGATTGACTACATACCCCAGCATTCCCTGACATCTCTTTATTATAATCGCAGAACAGAAATAGGAATATATTTTTTTCTACCTTTTGTACCATAAAAGCACAATGCACATCTTTGGTTAGCAGAATCTTTCACTTCACTGAAATGACTACAGTCATTTTAGGAAAATATCTATTTATTATTTATTTATGACAGGCAGGAATATACGGGGAAATTTACTAAAACTGGAGAGTGCAAAATCTGGTACAGCTCTGCATAGAAACCAATCAGCTTCCAGCTTTTATTGTCAAAGCTTAATTGAACAAGCTGAAGTTGGAAGCTGATTGGTTATGATGTACAGCTGCACCAGATTTTGCACGCTGCAGTTTTAATAAATCTCCTTCATAGTGCCAACAGTCCCTGACCTCAAAGAGCTTACAATCTATTGTCCATATCTCACATGCTTACAAACAAGCACACACATACATACTAGAGTCTATTTAAGCCAGCCATACATGTATCAAAATTCAGCTGGTTATGTAGGGACCGGACAGATTTTGATCCATGTATGGGCAAGGCTGTTTGTACAGAAGTCAGTTTATCAGGAGGACACCAGAGTGCCCAGAGTCAAACCAGGAAAGCACAGGGAGGACATATATTCTTCATTGCATGTATTTGTCTTAAATACGTAAAAGCAGAATGTTTAACCACTTGACCACTGGGCACTTAAACCAGACCAATTTTCAGCTTTCAGTGCTCTCACATTTTGAATGACAATTACTCAGTCATGCAACACTGTATCCATATGAAATGTTTGTCCTTTTTTTTTCACACAAATAGAGCCTTCTTTTGGTGACATTTAATCGCTGCTGGATTTTTTATTTTTTGCGCTAAAAATGAAAACCGGAAGACCGGAAATTTTGTAAAAAAAATGCATTTTCTCTGTTATAAAATTTAGCAAATTAGTATTTTTTCTTCCCACATTTTGGCCAAAATTTATACTGCTACATATCTTTGGTAAAAAAAAAACCCAAATCAGTGTATATTATTTGGTCTTTGTGAAAGTTATAGAGTCTACAACCTATGGTGCCATTCACTGAAAATTGATCACACCTGATGTACTGATGGCCTATCTCATTTCTTGAGACACTAACAAGCCAGGACAGTACAAATAACCCCAAATAACCAATTTTTGCAAAGTAGACAGTCCAAAGTATTTAGTAAGAGGCATGGTGAGTTTTTTGAAGTTGTAATTTTTTCCCACAATTTTTTGCAAAATGAAGCGTGTTTTTTTTTCACAAAATTGTCATATTAACAGGTTATTTCTCACACACAGCATATGCATACCACAAATTACACCCCAAAACACATTCTACTACTCCTCCTGAGTATGGCGATACCACATGTGTGAGACTTTTACACAGCCTGGCCATACACACAGGGAGCACCATCAGGTGTTCTAGGAGCATACATTACACATCTAATTTTTTGACTACCTCTTGTAATTTTGAAGATCCTGGAGCACCAGGACAATGGAAATGCCCAAAAAATGATCCCATTTTGGCAGGTAAACACCCCAACGTATATTCTATGAGGCATAATGAGTTGTTTGAACATGTCATTTTTTCCACAAGTTTTTGGAAAATGTGGAAAGAAAAAGAAAATGAATTTTTTTACACAAAGTTGTCTTTTATACAATATTTCTAACACACAGCATGTACCTAGCAAACTTACACCCCAAAATATATTCTGCTACTCCTCCTGAGTATGGCAATACCACATGTGTAACACTTTTACACAGCTTGGCCACATACAGAGGCCCAACATGCAGGAAGCACCATCAGGTGTTCTAGGGGAATACCTTTCAAATCTAATTTGACTACCTATTACACTATTGTGAGGCACTGTAGTGGCACAGATGGGCACTGTAGTGGCACGGGTGGGCAGTGCAGTGGCACTTAGGGCACTGTAGTGGCATGAATGTGTCACGGATGAGAACCGATGTGGTATGAATGAGGCACAATCGAGCCATGGATAGGGGTGGATGAGCCGTGGATGGGGATAGATGAGCCGTGGATGTATATGGATGGGCCATGGATGGGGATGGATGAGCATGACTGAGCATGGATGGGGATGACTGAGCATGGATGCGATCACTGAGCACGGATGGCGATGACTGAACACGGATGGGGATGGCTGAGCACGGAGGGATGGGTAAGCATGGATGGATGGCTGAGCACAGATGGATGGGTTAGCACGAATGGATGGCTGAGCATGGATAGATGGGTGAGCACGGATGGATGGGTGAGCACGCACAGATGGCTGAGCACGGATGGATGGGTGAGCACGGCTAGATGGGTGCGCATGGCTGGATGGGTGAGCATGGTTGAGGATGGATGGCTGAGGATGGATGGATGAGTGCAGACTGGCACAGATCAGCGCTGTGGGCACTTCAGATCCTGCCCACAGCGCTGCTGCACCCGATCTCTCTCCCTCCCCTCTCGCACTGTCCCGATCGGTACGGAGAGGGGAGAGATAAGCCAGACATACACTGGCTTGTTTACATCTGATCATTTCATGATTTGACGGGGCGATCGCGTGGTAAAGGGCCGCTGCGAGCGGCCGTTTACCACGATCCATGATGCACCGGGTCTCATAGATGTGTCAGTCATGGATACTCCTGGGTGCGTGGCCCAGGTGGCGCGCAGGAGCACGATTCTGGGAGAACGTTATAGTACGCCCTCCCAGAATAATGAGGCCCCCTTGCGGCCGTTTTTACACAATGGGCGGTCGGCAAGTGGTAAAAAATTTATATAAAATCACAATTACAATAAAACCTTGGATTGTGAGCATAATTTGTTCCGAAAACACGCTTGTAATCCAAAGCACTCGTATACGAAAACGCGAATTTCCTCATAAGAAATAATGGAAACTCAGATGATTCATTCCATGACCATTTATTCATAAGTCCTTCAGTTTATAGTCCATATAAAGTGATTATAACAAGGTTGTGTAACCATAAAATGTCCATTCACAAATGGCAGCCTCCACAAGGAGATTAGAGGAAAAATCCAGCAGGAGCTACAGAATATAAAAGATAAAAGAGGCGCCTCTAAGTGTAGCAATATGGTTACATTTAATGAAGGTACAACATTTGGCAACTCACATGCTTGATGATTAAACGAGGCACATCTACATATGTAGGCATCCGGGGTAATGCTGTCGACATAGACCATCCTCCACAACGCCGGTTCTCACCGATGTCTGTCTGCAGTCATGACCGGGATGGCTTGAAGCTCTCATGGATCGCAGTGTGGAAGGAATGGCGGTGGCAATGCGGAGGATGGTCTATGTGGACAGCTTTACCCCGGATGCCTGCATAATTTGATGTGCCTGTTTTAATCATCAACAATGTGAGTTGCTAAATGTTCTACCTTCATTAAAAGCCCTTTCACATTGGGGCTTGCCCAATCTTAGCAGTAAAGCGCTGCTAGTTTAGCGGCGCTTTACCGCTGTTATAGAGGCGCTTTGCTGCAGCTATTCGGGCGGCAGTGGGGTGCTTTTAACCCCTAAGAAGCATCGGCATGCGGTGTACAGCCGCTTCAGAAGAGCTGCCCATTCATTTCAATGGGCAGGTGCACTGGAGGAGTGGTGTATACACCGCCCCCAAAGATGCTGCTTGCAGGAGTTTTCTTCCTCTCCTGCAAGCCCGCTGCCCCAGTGTGAAAAGACGCACTGACTTTCATTGAGAGATGGTTTTCAGGCGCTGAGCAGAGGCTATTTCCAGCGCTCCAGTGGCTGAAAACCGCCCCAATGTGAAATGGCTCTTAATGTAACCATATTGCTACACTTAGAGGTGCCTCTCTTCTCTTTTATACGCAGTTGGGATGTGACGCTACTTGTATATCAAGTCATCCCTCATTTATCAAGTCAAGATTTATAAAAAAAAATTAGCTTGTCTTACAAACCACTCTCAGACCAAGTTACTCTCAATCCAGGGTTTTACTGTAATATATTTAGCTGTTCTTTTTACTTTCTATGTGAGTAGCTATTATACAAAAGCACCAACAAACTATGTAGGTATGGTTACACCTTCTACTAATTCATATTGAGGAATATATTCAGCTTACACTGGATGAGATAAGAGGAAGTGCCCATTAACATTACATCACAATATGGCTTGTGTAACAATTATATATTATGTTTATTTTTTAAATTGCTACATTTTTTCATTGATAGTGAAGTCATACTTTAAATAGGCTGACATCACTTAAAAGAGAAGTATGGGTTTCTGTTTTTTTCCCCGATTAAACTTACCTAGGTGGATGCAGCAATCAAACACCACCGGTCGCTCGGTTTTCACAGCTCCGTGAGCAGAGAGCTGCAGACTGTCAGTCACAGCTCTCTGCTCATCTCCCTCCGTGCTCATTGGAGTGCTGGGCTGTAGAGAGGATGGAGCTGCCGTCTCAGGCTTTCAGTGGCCCATGAAGACTCCTGGGATGTATGATATCATTTTGACTTAGGCTAGAAACCAGAACGTAACTAAAGAAATGTACAAAAAAAAGGTTGAGTAAATATAATATACTTTCTTATCTATTTACTAAGGCCAGCAGTATAAAGCTTAAAATATTTAATGTTTATTGAAAGAGTAAAGGTCCACTTGAATAAGGCTTAAATATCTCATCGTAATTGGGAAACCTAAATCCTTTGTTGGGAAATCAACAGACTACTGTTGGTGCTCCTGTTTCATTTAGTTACACTTTGTATTGCTTAATTGATTTGTCCATACATATGTTACTACTAATGTAAGGAATCCACATTTTATATATACATTCTAAATAAATGCCTGGCATGTAGCCTCTGCCAAAAGACATTTAACTCACTAAAGAAGAAAATGAGGTTAATCTGGTTCTCCTAAAATATGTAATATTTTATAATATTTCATCATGTTTTCCATGGGATTTTAAGCCATAAAAACCTTCTTCTAATCATTTTAGTATGCAAGGCATGAGTGGCTTTGTATCTTCACCCAAATTGCTGACTGCTCAGATTTTCTGTGATATAGTCATCTGAGAAATGAGAAGGACTTAGCTCATTTCAAAGTTAAATATATGTGGAAAGTATGACGGTATGGGGTCAGGTGAGTTAAACGTTGATGTGATGTTTAACTAGTTAATGTTAAGCACAGGGTCAACACTGACACATAGATTTTCAGAGCCATTCTCCACGTCAATAGCAGAAAATCTTTGAATGTTGCCTATGTAAAACTAAAGGTATGTTTTTCATGCAGAAGCTGTTTAAAAAGTGGGATTTAAGATTTATTAAAGACAAAAAAATAAAACAACATCTAAAGAAAAGTCTATTGCAAGATTTTAATAGAATGACTTTGTTAGTCTAGTACAGCAAAATGTAAGGACAACTGAACTGGAGATTGAAGTGTAGAAAAGCAAACTTGTGTTTAGTCTATGTAGGGCAGTCTTCTTCCAGGTTCACGGTCTCCAGCTGCTTGAATGGCCATGTTGGGATGGCTTCATTCCCATGCATGTGCACAGGAGTCACCATCGTGGCAGTGTGCCCTGCATGCAGAATGAACTCAGAATGTGCTCAAGTGATGTTATTTGCCGGAGCTACAAAAATCACCTAAACAGTTCAGATTTCAAAAGTTTTAAAGGTAGTTACCAGGTTTACATTTTACAAATTTAAATACAGGGCAAAGTTCCCAAGCTGGGTTTAATACCATTTTAGCCTAGGTACACACTGTAGCAGGTCAGAGAACATGTGTAAATCACACACATTCTCCGACCTGCAGGAAAAATGCAATGCTTGTTCGCAGACACGCAGGGATGCTATTAATTCTTAATGGCACCCCTACACATCGGAAAATGTGGTGCATTTTTTAAAAAAGGGTCAGGAACTTTTTTCCTGTGTTTCCCACAGGTACAGCCAAGGCCGTCTTTAATATAGGGTAAAAGGGGCATTTGCCGAGGGCCCAGTCTTTGTAGTGGGGCCCAAAACAGCTGCCTCTCGATCCCTGCACTGCCCCAAATAGTTGATAAGTGAATTTGGGAGGGCCCAAGAATATGACTGCCCAGGGTCCAATCAATATTAAAGACAGCCCTGGGTACAGCAGCCCATTCAAATGAACAGGCTGTTGTGTCCATGCAAATGCAGCCCACATGACCCATTACACTGTGAGCCTAGGCTAAAACCAATGTTTATTTTGTTGGGATAAAACGCCAAACACATTAGTTATGTGCAATGGTGTGTATCACATTACCTGCAGGCAGCGTCTCCTCCACTTAGGTTTGATATTGTCCTGAGCAGCTATTGAGAAAAGATGTGCCACTTGCCTGCCATTTTCTGCCTTCTCTGCCATTCAAAAACTCATATTATGTTTCTCACACATTCTGTGAATGGAGCAGACGCAGTTGAATGACAGGATCTCCAACGCCCATTTTACAGATATTGATGCGTTTTGAGAGAGTAGTAACACCAGTTTTGTAAGAAGGGTGAGGGTGAGTTGAGCAGCTTTTCTCAGTACCAGTAACTGCTGTTAACATTCATATATCAGTTTTTTTGTCCTATTGGAGAGATTTACCTTCACTTTCTGTCCCATAGCCAAAACAGGAAGTGACAGGAAATCCCTACAAATTAGGTGAATCTTCTGGGGCCCCCCAAGGCACCAGAACTAGTGACCCATTGGAAGATTTCCCTTCTATTACAGTATTCACTACTTGAGGACAGCAAGGTACCATGGGTTATGTAGTTCTTAGAAGATGAAAGTAAACAGGGGAATCCAGAAAGTTGTGGAAAGAGATGGCCAGAAGATAGGCAGCACTCACAACATGAAAGGAGATTTTTTTTAAGTAAGACTAAATTGGATTGTAAAATAAAACTATTTATTTAGCTGGGAATTATGCCAGCAGTTAGTAATTGCTCTGTTTCAAGAGTGTTTAATAATCTACATTAATATGTTACAATAATTCTCCCAATCTTGTGTTTTGTAGGTCAATGGCATCGACATCAGCAATGTACCTCACACTTATGCACTTTCCATACTTAGACAGCCCTGCCAGGTATTGAAGCTTACAGTTCTCAGGGAACAAAGATACAAATGTAGGAGCAACGGCATCAGTACTGATCCACAAACCCCCCGGGATGACAGCATCCATGTTGTCCTGAGCAAAAGCAGTCAAGACGTGCAGCTCGGGATAAAGCTAGTCCGCAAACGAGATGAGCCAGGAATATTTATTTTTAACTTGCTGGAAGGAGGTGTTGCTGCTCGGGATGGTTACCTGCAAGAGAACGATCGAGTTTTAGCTATCAATGGTCATGATGTACGTAATGGGACACCAGAGATTGCAGCTCAGCTAATACAGGTTAGTAACATTCCAATTATCTGATAATAATTTATCAGACTGGTTTCTGAAAGTGAATTAAATGAAAAAACGTGCTTGCCCACGTAACACAATGTAAGGTGGAAGGTTCCCTTGTTAAGTATATTTTTTAAAGCTATGATACAGTATGTCTTATAAATAGGGACACCAACAAAGTATACACCAAAATACATCCTAATTCTCGATAACACAGGTATTGTTCTATCGAACACCAGTAAAGGTTTATCAGGAGTGCCATACTTTTAACAGGATATTGATAGACAGCATTTAAATTAAACAGAAGTGACCCCCACCAGCACAGGGTTATTTGTATCCAACAGCATGCCTATAAAACAGGGGTGAATATTGGGGTTACCACCTCATTCCTTTAAACCTGAACACATATGAATTACACAGGTTCTGAGGCTAATTTAATGCAGATAAGGCACCAAGTGAGTTTAATTATCACCCTAATCAGCCACAGAACCTGTGTAATTCATATGTGTTTGGTTTTAAAGGGATGAGGTGGCAACTCTAGTGAATATACTTACCCTACCAGTGGCCCATGCGATGGAAGCTAAACTCTCTGGCCACTACATATATTCCACAATCCCAGTGTGTGGAAAACCTGTCCCCTACAGTGGTTTCATCCACTGGCTCATACATCACTACAGGACATACAAGCTGGTGGAAGGAACCATAGTGCTTTGCAGGCCAAACAATCTGACCCACCTGAAGGGTCAAATACTTGCAGTGGCCAGAGAACAGCACGTTTCAACACATTGGCTGCTGGAAAGGTACATATATCTACTCTTCTTTTAGGCCTCATGTACACAGGCTTATGAAAGTAAGCAGTGTTTTTCTCTTCTAGAATTTGACAGAAAAAAAAACCTCTAGTGTTTCAAAATGTATGCGCATTTATGTGCATATGGCATTTGAGCATACATGCATTCTACTGGCCAGAATATTCATTTATTCTAGCCATTGGAATACTTTTATGTACATATGCACAGTTTGTTTTCTGTTTCTGCTCAAAGCTCCTCTCAGAATGTGCCTTTGCTGTTTTTTTTTGTGTTTTTGTTTTTCTGGTGGTGCTGCCTATGAACACTCCTCTTCAAATACTCCTGTAAACGTCGTTGTGTGCATGGCCACATAGTCTAGCATAGAGGTGCTTTTACAGGCATAAAAAATGCTTAACTCCTGTTTAAGCAGACTTTTTTAAGCTCCGTGTGCATGAGGCCTGACAGGTATTCTGTGCAACAGGGTCACTAAAGCCCACCCTCCATTGCTTGTGATTTGCAATGGGTGGTATTGGGTGATAATTAGACATTGTAGTATGAAAAAAGTAAACAGTATACCGTATATACTCGAGTATAAGCCGAGTTTTTCAGCACAATTTTTGGGCTGAAAAAGGCCCCCCTCGGCTTATACTCGAGTCAGTGTCCCGCAGCCTCTGTGGGTGGTCCGAAAAGATGAGTAGATTTACATTGCACAGAGCGCGCTGCTTCTAAGAGCCACTCTGTGCATGAAACTGTGACCTAATTACACTGGAATGCAGTGAATGCAGAGGGAGCTGTCAGATTTTCAACTTGATGTCGGGAGGCGGGCGGGACTCCGGTGTTAGCTGTTCAGTCCCGCCCACCTCCGATCTCAGTGGAGATCTGACAGCTCACTCTCTGCATTCTCTGTATTCTCTGCATTCCAGTGTAATTAGATCACCGTTCAATACAGAGTGGCTCTTAGAAGCAGCATTCTCTGTGCATTGTGAATCTACCATACTCATCTCTTTTGCCAGTGCCAGCCAGTACCATCCAGTGCCAATTAGTGCCACCTGCCAGTACCATCCAGGGCAGATACAGGGCAGGTGGTAATGGCTACAATACCTCTGTTCTGGCTACAATCCCTGTGTTCTGGCTACAATCCCTGTGTTCTGGCTACAATCCCTGTGTAATGGCTACAATACCTGTGTTCTGGCTACAATACCCGTGTAATGGCTCCCTGTCCCTGTGTTCTAGCTGCTGCATTTTCCACCATAGACTTATAATCGAGTCAATAACTTTTCCCAGGTTTTTGTGGTAAAATTAGGTGCCTCGGCTTATATTCGGGTCAGCTTATATTCGAGTATATACAGTACTCACCTCCTTGCTGTAATATCAGTGTAAAGCTGTAGCTGTCCCCCACTGGCTCTAACACCAAAAACTGAGTGATCACATGACTGCTGTTCTCGGTCTGCTCTGAGCGGAGAGCAGTGACTGTCAGTCACCACTCTGTTCTCTGCCCCTCCAGCGCTCACTGGAGTGCTAGGCTGGGAAGGGACTGGGAGCAGTTGGCTCAGGCTCTCAGTGGCACGCTGAGAGGCTGAGCCAGCTCCTGGTCATGCATAAGGGTGGATCCTGACATTAGGGTTGCCACATCATCCCTTTAATCCAGGACACATATGAATTGCAGAGGTTCTGAGACTAATTTAATGCAGATAGGGCACCAAGTGCGTTTAATTACCACTTTAATCAGCCACAGAACCTGTGTAATTCATATGTGTTCTGGATTAAAGGGATGATGTGGTAACCTTACCTGACATTATTGTATGGATCCTTGCAGAGCCTGGAAGGGCTCTGTGACATCAGCCGACAACGGACTTTAACCCTCCGTCGGCTGATTCTAGGTCACAGGAAAGCACAAATAAATGTGTGAAGAGAAGTTTGGCCAAAAAAAGCTTTGGTCATACTTTTCTTTTAATTTGCTGATTAAGAAACTTTTGATCTATTTTTACATTTTCCATACTGCAAGCACAGGTGAAAACCCAGACTTTCCATTAACAGTTTAGGTTACTTTATATTCATAGTTTATGCACCTAAGTTGGCATCGGAAAAAGTCAAGATCTTATGATTGTCGATCTGTTCAATAGTGGCTAATTGTCATCTATTAAGCGCCAATAAATATATAGCTGCCCAAACTAGGCATCATTTTTTATTTAAATATAAGGTGCCTTGCTAAATGCATTGCATATTCTTCTATGGAAGGAAATAAATGACTTTTTCAGTAAAGGAACTGGGGTTAGAAAAGCAATCTGTGTATTATTATATTAGTTGCTTTGACCAGTGCTCCTTCATTTGAGAATACAGTTAATATAGATTAAAATGATTCATCCTGTGTTTTAGAACCCCCAGCAGGGTAAAATTCTACATATTGCCATATTTGAACTTGCATTGGAGATATCAGAAAGGGCCCCCAGAATAGCAACAATACTGAAACTTTGGAGGTCCCAGAGTTGTGGCCTACCTACATTTGGGGTCATAACCACTAGCAGCACTAGTATATCAAGACATACTGTATAAGCCTTATGTATTCTTGGAATGTTCTGCTTACTGGCTCTATATTTCAGTGATAATTTGTCTACCCACCTTAACACTTGTGTAGCTATTTTGGGGTATTCTTCAGCAAATTTAGCATGCTGGAGTATAAAGTGGAAGAACAAATCCCATATTTCTACATCATACTAAATTGCAATGTAATTTTGTTAATGCATTACAGATCTCCAATATCACCCCCCCCCCTCCCCCATTGTCTGCAAAATCTGCATTGAATCATTCTGTATGAAATGCAACATCTGCTCATCTCTTCAGTTATATCTAATAGTATTTTTTTATGTCAGATTTTGGTTTTCTAACATGTTGGCAGGATTTCAGTGACTTTCATAAAGCAAGCTGAGCATCTCACAAAAATGAGTCAGATAGTATGTGTTTTCTTTTGTCTCAAGTTTGTAATTTTGTCTGAATTACAATTCTTCCCAAGCTCTGCTGCTGTGTATAAAATGTAGATAGAGTTTAGTTGATCCATCACCTCATCACCTCAACCTCAGACTCTAGTGTAGAGGACTAAAAAAAATGCTTTTTAAGAATTGAAATTGGGGGTTCATCAGAATATCTTTTTATTAGTACTGAACCATCATTATGACTGTAGCACCAGTTTAAGTTTTTCCCATGAATAGATCACTATCTCTATGTAAGAAAATTGATAGGATATCAATGAATCTGTCAATGGAAGTTCCCAGAGCAATAGAGCTAGAGAGTTTGGGAGGCCAGAGTGGCATATAGTTGTTTTTATTAATTATTTTCTAATGTGTCTTATGAAATTTTAATTAAAATACTGATAAAATATAGTATGATAATATGTATTTTGCCATTGTTCTTTGATTCCTATTGTTCCACATGTGTTGTGAGTGTAGCAGGGCAGTGATTTAAGTAATTCCAATGGGGTTACAAGACATACAAATATTCTGTCAATGACAGCATTTGGTTTAATGGAATGTATTGGTGATTCAAAGATAATGAATGATAAGTTGAGTTGTTGACATCAGAGATTTTCGTTATATAGTTAGTCTCTGCTTATAAACCATGGTTTCACTTGAACAGCTGTGTCTCTTTTTGTGTCTATATATACATTTCCACATTGCAAGGCTAATCTTACTGTTATCCCGGCTTTAGGATCCAGACTTCTTATTTAATATAAGACATTTAAAACTTTAACTCTGCCAAGTATAGGGGAGAAATGAAAGCTGGAAAACTATTGGGATCTGGTCTTCTGACACTTACTTAGCTATGCAATTATAAAATTCCTACTCTCATGAAAGCTGTCCAGGCAGCAACATAAAGCAGGCCCGGTGGGGCTCTCTTGTTATATCTATCACTGCCATTACAGCCATTCATTCTGCTCACCATTGACTCCAGCAGTCTCTGACAAGTTGCCAAGAAGGCATTTGTAATTTGTAGAGTACAACACCTGAAAGTGATTACACAGCTTATATGTGGTGCCTCTTTGCAGTCACTGAGGTTACCAAAAGGCCAGAGAGACTGAGCAGTCATTGGGGAAGTTGGGAATCATGCTTTGCTTTAGGAGATTTTCCTACAAGTGGGGTAGCAGAAATGTCACCCCTGCACAGTTGCTTTCAAATAAACTGCCAATGTATTTCATTATAGTAGTAATATACGGAATGTAAGAGAGATTATGTGCTTTATGAGGTTTTGCTTTCAGTGCAATAATGTTTTGAATGCCAAGGCAATGAGCAAAAAACTTTCCAAACTCCCTATGCTCCTACATACTTACCATAATGTTTACTAGAATGGCTCCTGCAAGAGATAGGAAGTTCTTAAAAATAGAACTAAAAAGTCATACAGTTTGGGCTGACTTAACTTTAACTGTGTGCCAGACAGCTGAATACACAAGTATAATTCATGTATATGATCTGTTTTAACCACTAAAATATTTTTAATTCTATTCAACCACTCTTATAATTAACAAACCCCTGCCACACTACATACATGAGGTCCTCCATTTTGTCCTCAATCTCCTGTAATGTATAACCCCCCCACCAGCCCCTAGTGGCTGAAATTCCACACTGTAGTAGAATCTGACTTGCTTGAATTTGAAGCGTTTGTAAGAAAAAATCATGTTACTGGCTCTTTAAAGTGATAGTATACACTGTTTGCTCACTTGTACCCGCAGGTAAGTTTATAGTAAAGCTTACCTGTAGGTACAAGGAATATCTCCCAAACGTGAACCATTTAGGACCTGTTTGCTACTTCTGCAGCCGATGACACTGCCGGCTCATGCACACTGCACTCTGAAGGGACAGCATGCCGTTCCTTCAGAGTGCTGTGCTATGGCTGTGGCTCATGTGTGCATGCGCATCCCCATTAGGCCATTCAAACAGCCGGAGCCCGCGTACCCTGAAGGAACACCGGGTAAAGGTGTGCGATGCTTACTAGCATATTATGCCATTACTTTGCAGAGGGGAAGTTTTTTTTCTTTTTAAACTTTAAATATCCACTGATTACTGTGTAAATGTCATTGGCAGTGAACAGGTTAACCTGCAGGGGGAGATCTAGGGGTTAACTGTGTTCCCTAGACGTGTTCTAACTGTGAGGGGGCTGGGCTGCCAGGGACATAAGAGATCTAACTGATTCCCAGTGACAGGGATCAGTAGATATCTGTTATGCTGCCTGACAGAACATCAGCGGTTCCCCGTTTTTGTTCTCTGCTAGGCAATTGCGGCTCGCCGGCAGAGATTGAGTCCGCCCGAGCCGCGGCCACGCTCCTGTGCTCCCGCCCGCTACAGCACACGCGCGAGTTCCCTTTTATAAACGGCGATTCCCGGGACAGAGCCACTCTGCAGCAGTAAATGTACGCGAGCCGGTTGGGAACCGGTTAAGGTGAAAACCCTTGAGGATTTACAACTCCTTTAAGTTTCTCTAAGCACAGCACCTGACACGATCAAAGGCCTGCTTGGTAAATTTTGCATCTGACAGTGACTTTATTTTATATAATGCTTTTAAAGGTAGCTTCTCAAAGCGCTTTACAAGGAAAACAGTCAGAGACAGCAGATGTTCTGTTAAGTAAACATCCACGGTACACAGTCATAAATTTGGAACATGCGTCAGAAGACTCTGTGGACATGCTGTAGAAGATTGCCGGAAACTGTAGATGTGCTGCAGGAGATGGTCAGAGACTGTGTACATGCTGCAAGAGAGTTTCAAAGACTGCAGATGTGCTGAAAGAGATGAACAGAGACTGCGAGGTGCTGCAGGAAATAGTCAGCTGTAGCTGTGTAAAGAAGATGGTTAGGGACTGTGAATGTGCTGCAACAGATGGTCACAGATTGTTAACATTCTGGAGAAGATGGTCAGAGACTGTGGACGTGCTGCAACAGATGGCCAAAGACTGTGAATATGCTGCAGGAGATGGGGTGGTCAGGAACTGTGAACATGTTCCAGCAAATGGTCAGAGAGTGTGAACATTCTGCAAAAAATGGTCAGGGCCTGTCAACATGCTGCAGGGGATGTCATAGACTTTGGTCATTATTGCAAGATGCAAAAAAATGTGTTGCAGGGGATGTCTTGGGATCAAACCTTTACAAGGATCAAAGTTTACACACTTTAGTTACTGAATCAATCTTTTTTATTTTATTTATTTATTACAGGTACTTATATAGCGTCAACACTTTATGTAGCACTTTATATATATTCTATATTCACATCAGTCCCTGTCCTCAAGGAGCTCACAAGTCCCTAACTCATATTTATACATACACATTTTGTATTATTGGGCCAATTAACCTACCAACATGTCTTTGGAGTGTGGAAGGAAACTGGAGTACCTGGAAGTTTTGAAAAATGTTATAGATATCAATGTACAGTATCTGTATTATACTTTTTTGAGTGCTCAGACTAACACCCTGCCTGCTATGTCTGCAACACCATTAACCATTATACTGTACAGTTCTGCAGTAATCGGGAGCTACAGCAAGAGTAGTTAGGTTGGGTAAATGGTGTGGGTTGGGCACATGTCTACAGCAGGAAAGTCCAGGAAAACACTTTAATAATGCCCTAGAAACAGTTCTGTGTCATAAACTATGAGGATACACCAACTGATCAGTAACTCAGTGGCAAAAACCATCATTCTCATCATAAAGATAAGGGCTGCTATCTTACCTCAACAATGCTCAATGTCACAAGCCAATTATATAACAAAAAAAAAACATTAATTAAATGTCACCTGGTATATTTATTGGGCAGACTTATATGTGCACTACAGTGTGCTGTCCCATGCAGAACTAAGTAATAACTGCAAGACTGATGTGAGTAAGAGGGGGTTGTAACTCTTCTGAGTTTTTCTTTACCATCTACAGTATGTCCCATTGTGGAATTCTTCTCCAATCTATCTAAAACTGAAAAAAGTCTGCCTTTAATTATACCTAAAGCACAGTTCCAGGGTTTCCTCATGTTCTGACTGAAACTACACTCACTAGAGTTCTTGCAAGGCCTGCAGTACAGTGCTATGAACACTCTTCAGACAATGACAAGAACATGGTTTTAGATGTGCTTTAGAACATGGTTATGAATCAGCTTTCCGGATGTAACATTAGAATTGGAAAGTTTTCTCTTCACTTCATAAATCATTTCCTACCAGGTATACAGGAGTACAGCAATCTCAAGGTTAGCGATACATCTGAGCAGGAACAAAATCCTTAAGCAGGTCTTCTGGAATCTGGATTGTGTTGGAGTGTTATTTTCCCAGCAGGTTAAATCTTCAGTTCAATCTTATGTTCAAACTTATGTTGTAAAATGATATATAGAGTGAGCTGATCTGTGTGATCCTTCAGAGAACCAGATTAAAACCAAATGGGCCCCTGACAAAGTTGCAGCTTGGGGCCCCCTGGCTTCGATAACTATTTTCAGTGATACTTTTCTACTCACAGATGCACACAAATATTACCTATCCATTATACTGTATGGTAATATTTTTCTTCATCCATTACATTATCTCTTTACATACAAGAATAAACTTTTATCACGCAATCTATAATGATATAATCCTAGGTATGTGTACCGCTTACCCCCCCAGGGACTGCTGAAAACATCAGGTCTCTGTGTTCGGTCCCATGCACAGTGACAACTCAGTGTAGGGGATGTCCTTTTAGTATTTATTGCTGAAGAACTTTAACAGGAGAGGAGTTTAGGGTCACAGGATACTCCAAACTGATCAATAGCAACAACAGGAGGACAAACTTCTAAAGCTTCTAATAAAAATCTTCCTGGAGCCAACAGGGAAAGGCCAGTATATCTAGGACCCTACAGCAGCAGTCCATATAACAACATCTGGCAGGATCCATTCCCAGTCCAGGACCTAACAACAGTGCCCTCTAGCAAGTATAAGCCTTTGGCAATCTTCTCATGGCCCTCAGCCCATCAACTGCACAGTAGCTCTCTCCCAGGGGCAACAGCCTCCCAGGAGACTGGAACCTTCCCTGAAGAGGAAACGACACTCTGGCAAAGCTTTCCAAACATTTATCAACTCCCCAGCTACCTTGTGGATGCCTCCTTCCAAGGATTGGCAGAGGCATGGTAGATATTCACACTAACCATTTGAAACTGCCTTATACTCTGGAAACTTCTTTCAGAGGCAGGTTGAAAGAATCAAACCTTCAGCTCAGGAAACCCTGAAGAGACCAAAACAATCAATTACAGCTAAGAACAGGCAGATTGTTGCTATAACAGAACTTATTTACTGTGAAAAGTGGGGCAGTGGTTGGGCAGAGAGAGCACAATACGTATTCAGTGCAGCAAAGAACAGTGACTGACTTTTTGTAGAGGTAAAAAAATGACCCATCAAAAGAAGAAAGAGAAGAAGGCACTACAGGCTGAGGATGCCGCACAGCAAGATGGGACTGAACACACATCCCACATTCAGATGCAAGGCGCCCCTAAAAAAAGCATGGGGGAAGAAGTGGCTAAGCGGGGATAGAAACCCTCAATGCATCCCGGCTTGGGGCCAGGGATGGTAAAGATGGACAAGATTTACAGGACAATATTCAGGAAGACTTTAATAACTCCCGGGTTTCCGGGGGTCTGGATGGGAGACGCATAGATGACCCGGTACACTTCATAAACCCAGGGCAAGGTAATAGTGGAGGGCAAAAGGACAAAAAACTACAGCGCTTACCACTAACAGATATAGCAGCTGGCACACCAATGACAAATTTTGGCAAAACAATTAAATAGTATAAAGTGCAGCGCTTAAGAACTTATTACAAATATCCCATTAGTGAAAAAAAGAAGGAGTATTACGTATTGTACCATAGGTAAGTGTGATCCCAAATCTGGGACATCGTATAAATAAATTCATACGTGAATAGGTAAATAAATAGAAAGATATATAAAGTGTCCAGGGCAGCAAATAAACTGTAGGTATTTGAAATGCCAACAGTAAAAAATGTCCAACATAAAAACTAGCGGATATAATCTAAATGCATATCATAAATTCAGAAGTGAAATAAAATAAATAAATAAACAAGTGAATATATGAAGTGTCCGGTGCAGCAAATAGACTGTCAGTATTTAAAGTGCCAACAGTAAACAGTGTCCAATACAAAAATCAGTTGATATCATCCCAAGTGCAAAGAGTGAAAGGTGTCCAAAGTGTCTCTTTGTAGAACTGTACAAATCCAGTTACAATCCGGTAACCACTGTGAATGGTAACACCACCACCATATATGGTGATGCGCTTACCAGAATTACAGAGATTGTGTGCCTGGATCACTCCACCAGCAAGGATCTCTTCCACTGGGATAGCTTATGGTCTTATTGGAGCCACACCGACCTCACTACACATGGATATCTCCCCAAGACTTTAACTCATCATCTTCTCAGACATGAAGATCCCAACAGTCATGTAAGCAATAACTGTATTTAAAAAGTAAAAAACTTACATCACAGACGAATTCATGAGCTCAAAATACATAAATCACGCAACGTAAAGGAGGGTCCACCGGCCTGATAAACATGCTTTGGAAGTGCCCCAAACTCCATCGCATTTGGCATGGTCTTTTTGGGACAAAAATTATGTAGAACCCAAGGGCATGCTTGTTAAATATCATGGACGTTTCTAGGATCCCGAAGGACAGTGTTGTCCCAATAACAAGAAGCCTGTTTCAGGCACATAAGTTATAAGTTAAAATGATGAATAGACAAAATGTTTATTTTTACATATAGGTTCATCAAGACAACAACATAATTGCACATAAACTATCATGATAATTCTGTATAAAAAACGGACAATCAATATAAAGGAATGACCTATTGGACACCTGTTCCCAGGTTCCAGATAGCTTTTGGAATCAGCAGGGATGTCGGCCCTCGCAGAATATTCCCACCATACAATAATGTTTGGAAAATAATATTGATAACAGAATTCACAACCAGAGTGTGGGGGGCGGCATAAACCTGTATGATTCCTGAGGTATATAAATGTGGGCTCTACTAGTTTTGCGTCCTTGGGGAGGCGCTTCTTCTGGAGCGTAACTAGGTCTAATAAAAAGAAAGCAATAACAATTGTCAGTGCACCAGAATATTAAAAAAAATAAATACTGTATGTGTATACATATGCAGATATATACAACATAGTGAAAACACATACATGTGCATGCATATATACTTTGGATTTTGTCTGTCAGTGAGCCGGCACATGGAGTACACACTAGAGGGTGCTCTATCCGTGGTGTGTCTCCATAAATCCTGTCAGCCCCATGCCCTCTCTCTGTCCAACCTGTGCAGACGCGGCTACTTCCACATGCGCGGACGTGGATGGGGGGCGATGCAGGCAGACGCACAGCCGGGTCAGTGACGTCACACGCCACTTTGTGGCGTGTTTGATAGGCAGATGTCCCTGATTGGGACATTTATATATTTTAGCCAGCTCCACATTAAGCCACAGCAACTGATGAAGCTATATACCTGTCTACCAGACCGACACTTGGAAGGCTCCTTACATACCTAGTGGTGAGTCAACCCCCGTTTTCTTATATCTTAAGCTCTCAAATTATATTTTGGCTGAAGTAACATGCATTTTCCCTGTGAACAGGTTGTACTCTAGGGGATATACCTTATATAAGTAATGATTTTAATTGCACTGTGGAGCTCACCAAGTTCCCCTATCATGCTACAATTACAGAACCACAGTGTCTGAGGAGATTCTCCCTATAAGATATCCTTTAGGATAGTCCACTGGGAATGTTTACAGCAAAAGGACACCCACTTGGATTATACCTACTTTTCCTATAGGATATATACAAAAAGTACATCAGAAGGTAATTACAATTTAACCGCTAAAATACCCATAGCCCTATAGGTGGTATTATAGTGTGGGACTAAATGACACAACACCCCTAATATTTTTAAATATTTTTATTTACACAGTCATATTTATATGTGTCCCCATGCCTGACTCCATTTGACCCCCGGAGCTCGGGATCATTTTTTCCCCCCTGGAACCGTGTGTCGGCTCGCTGACAGACAAAATAGTACTGACATTTATACTTGTAAGTACTTATTGCATTATTTGGCCAATATTTCATTGGTAATTGTTGCAAAGATATATGACATCTACATCTTTGTACATTGTATATGGCTGTATATATGCATGCACATGTATGTGTTTTCACTATGTTGTATATATCTGCATATGTATACACATACAGTATTTATATTTTTTAATATTCTGGTGCACTGACAATTGTTATTGCTTTCTTTTTATTAGACCTATTTACGCTCCAGAAGAAGCGCCTCCCCAAGGATGCAAAACTAGTAGAGCCCACATTTATATACCCTTGGAATCATACAGGTTTATACGGTCTCCCACTCTCTGGTGGAGTATTCTGTTATCAATATTGTTTTCCAAACATTATTGTATGGTGGAAATATTCTGAGAGGGACCGACATCCCTGCTGATTCCAATAGCTATCTGGAACCCAGGAACAGTGTTCAATAGGTCATTCCTTTATATTGATTGTCCATTTTTTATACAGAATTATCATGATATTTTAAAGAGATTATGTGCAATTATGTTGTTGTCTTGATGAACCTATATGTAAAAATAAACATTTTGTCTATTCATCATTTTAACTTATGCCTTCAATGTCCATTGATTACTCTCCATTCTAAATATTAGTCAAAACTTTAGAATGTGGCATAAAATACTCTAATTTACCTACCCACAGTTTTACCCTGCAAGGATAGTTTTTTGTCCCCTCATTTAATTTAGGCATGTAAGTTAATAGCACAAAAATGGATTTCACCATATCCTCTGACAATAGAGGAATGGAAAAAACAAATGAGGGAAACTCTAATCAAGGAGAAATACATTCTCTTACATAGAGGTCACCCAGACTGAGCGTTAGGGGGAAGAGGGCAGAGGATTGGGGGGATGAGGGATGGGGGAGCACAGGTTTTTTTTTCTCTTTCTCTCCTTTTGTACCTTTCTATATACATGAATGTTTGGATGTATGTTTTGTAATATTTGTTTGTCTATAAAATTAATAAAAAATGATCTGATTTAAAAAAGAACTTGAATATGACAGACGTTCAGTAAGAAAGATTAGGTGGTACATAGCTAAGGTATACCTGCCATATGCCCCTTTGCCAAATCTGAGCCATCACTGGAGCCCTGAGAAAATCCCATTACTTTTGGGTATGGGTCCCATGTATAGACCGTGCCCCACAAAGTGCAGTGCTTACTGACCGTCATGTGAGGGGAACTTTCAAGTAGATCATGGTGGCAAATGGAACAGTGTCTGCTTTGCAGCATTTGTGTTAGTTTGCATTCAAACACAAAATACAGGTTTAAAGATGTTAACTTGGTTACTTCAAGCAAACTCTCAGTATCCTGCAGCTCATAAAGGATGTTTCTCCCTAGATTTACACTTTATAGGGTAACCTGTTGCTTTTGCAATATTGATAGTGTTTAGCATAGAACAGGGTTCCTTTACTTGTGTCTAATATATGCTTTATTTGTAAAGGGCACTGCCAAAGCAGTGATCTCTAGCAGTCCCATGTGACAGGTCCCCATTCTCAAATTGTCTCCTGCAACATGTCCCTAGTCTCCAACTTCACCTGTAGTATGCCCACAGCCTCTGACATCCTCTGCATTATGTCTGCAGTTTCTGAATATCTCTTTGTCAGTACTCTCTGAAAGTCTTCAGTAGCATCACTTTTACTGAATATTTTATATGGTCCTTTGTTGGTATAAGGGTCTGCACATTAGGTCCCTTATCTAGTATACTGATCAGTGTATTAGGGCAGGGAGGTAGTCGTAATTATAGCATATAATATTATTCAATCTTACTACAGGGCACAATAGCATCCCACAGTATACACTGAAACCCATGGGGAACCAATATACATTACATGAATTTGTGGAATTGTATGGACAATCACTTGTCTGTTAGGCCTCATGCACATAGGGCATTAAAAAAAAAGAGCTGTAAAGCCAGTACTGACACCAGGAAAAAGTAGCATTAAAAAATGCACTTTTAGAAGCCTTTTGCAAAGGCGTTAATGCGCGTTTAGCTGAGTTAGCAATTAGCAGGGGTTTTTTTTAAAGAACACTACCCTCTTCTATTCTCCAGTCCAAAATCACATAACTACAGCTTAAAAATGCTCAATGTGGCTTAACGTTGGAAAAATGCCCTGTGTGCATGAGGCCTAAAAGCTGAACTCCAAGGCACAAAAATGTTTACTTTAGCTTTTATTCAAAAGCCATAAAGGATATAAATTGACTTTGTATACACTAATAGCCATTGTAAACCGGGTTATTGTGATAGTGACATCATCACTGTGCTGTACATAACCTGTGTAGACAGTAGAGCTGTGGGAGGGACCCAGAAAGCCCACCCACAGCAAACTGCCTGAAGAAAACGAAAGGAGGGGAGGAGACAAGACCAGTCCCCTTGCATAAGTAAAGAGAGCAGCAGTGACTGGTCTTTGTTACCCAAAGCTTCTGTACAGAGGCAAAGTTTCACACTGGGTTACCGCACAGAACTGAAAGAAATACACAAAGAACACCAAGACTAAAGTAAGAATGGCTCTTGTATTTAGAAAATATTAGTTTATCTGGAGTTCAGCTTTAAAATCACAAGTTCATCAGTTAAAATAAGACTTTAAATCTGTGTGATGATTTGAAGCAGAGCATCCATACTGAACTTCTTGCCCACATACCTGGTCAATTAATAATTTCATTTCCTCTGCCTCTGATTTTGTATCCTCAGATTTTGAATATGCAAGCGTAGTTATCGAGTTTAGACACCCTAAATGCATTGCCTATAAAGCACATTCCATTTTTTATATGCTATTGTTAGATGTGAGAGTGGGACAGAATACAGTGTGCCCGCCCTTTATTTATAACTAAAGTATGCATTGCAGTTTACATTGTGTTGGCTTTTTTGTTTACCTCATGTGACTTATGTGTTCATTGCTATAATGGAATGTGGGATTGCAGCTTGATGTTTGCATACTTTTGTTGTACTCTTATCAGGGAAGTGATTCATGTTAATTATATAGGGTCAAGTTTGCAGTTAAAGCATTCATATTCATTTTAGTCAGCCTATTGTTTTCAGAGAAGCACTAATTACTGGAAGGTTGTTTTGGTAATATCACAACCCCTTCATTATGGCAGTCAACATTAAAGAACTTCTCTGATCACTATTTGGATCTGTGGCCACAAAACATATCCTCAATGCAATTTAGGAATAACCACAATGTTGTATGTGAAAAAAAAACTTAAACTGTCCAATGTTGGTTTTTAATCTCAGAGATCAGCAAAACCTTTGGCACAGAAATCAGAGCAATCATGGCGAAGCAATAGGAAAATGGCTCCATAAAATCTATTATGTACCCCTACCTCCTACCTATCCTTCATAGAGCATATACTCACACATCATAGATTCAAAGCAGCCCCCTCTTGTGAATGTCTGCAGCCAGCTATGGTAAAGCTGATATCCTGAAATAGTTAAAGTGTATTACTATAGGTAAACCATTTTTATTTCATTTTGTATAAAGTAAGTAATAATTAGAGATCTCTTTTAAATTTTTCTCATTCAAAAGATTTTATTCAAGTTTTCACATTTTTTCATGCATCTACAATGGTAGACAGGATGTACATGATAGGATTATAATAGTATACAAAAGGCTGGAACCGGATAAACATGGTAAAAAAAAACATAGCGGAACTACTCCTACCTAGCCTATAGCTTCCCTCTTTCAAATTTTTATTGTCATCTAAAAATGAAGTGAGGGAAATCCAAAATTTTGAAGGTGTCCCCAGAATGAGAGGTAAAAGAAGATCTTTCAATGTAGACAGGTTTACAATGTAAACAGGTTTCAGGGACAACTGTTTAAGGGGGAATTACAATTTTCCTAGAATTTACAGGAAGTAAATTTAAATCTTCCCAGTGGTACACAAAAACTAAACTGCAGCCTCCAGACAATCTTATTTCTCTAATGTAATAATTATTTAAATAGAAATCTTCTCTCCCCGGCTGTCAGGTGCTCCCCACAGTGATGATCTTCTGGTACTGCTAATATGTGTACTGAACCTTTTGGCTGAGTTAAAATTAATAATATTGTTTGTGGCACATTTGGCAAGAGTTGGATCTGCCTTTCAATCACCCAACAACCATTATAAGTGTCTGGTGAGCTGACTTGGAGACCTCTTGGAGTGAGATCTCTCTACCGTGATTTCTGGCTTTGTTCTCACCCACTTTTGAATTCTTGTTGTTCCATTGTCTTTTGCTGTATTCACCACTATAACAATAAATAAATTCAATTTAAATCAGAAAGTAGAACCCTTCCATAATGGGATTTGCAGGTGTATGACCCAAAAAGTCAAGAGCAAAGATCTATGGCAAGCTTTCACTGCTGAGGTGCCTATAGTAACTCATGTAACAATAGAAGTGAAAGCTGCAAATTTAGGAAACACTAAAACAATAGGAAAAATGCTTTGTCATAATACTTAATGCCAAATATAAATAACAGAAAAGAAAAGCTTGAAACTTAGATTTGTAAGAATCCGTAGTAATTCATCTTTGGACTAAAGATTGCTTTACATTCTTAAACCCTTTGTCAGCTTGTATGTGAAGCATTGGCTGTCATTTTGATGAACCAGGTGCTCTGGAAATCTCCAACTGTTCCTACCATCTTAAATTACAACTTGATGATTTCCTTGAAGCATTTATGTTTTTTTTACCAAATGAGAGTCTGAGTGGAGATCTGTAACATCAACCCGATGTAAGTCAGAGCAGCTCTTAATCACACGTAGGTTAAAGTTCCCCATCAATTTGTATTGCATGCTAAATCTCAGTAATAATGCAGAGGCAAAATTGTTTAATCAGATTGTGATCATTCCATGGAGATATGCCTAATAGTGCATTTTCTTCTTCTCAGCTAAACCCATTGTGCTTGAAAAAAAATGAATAATGGCTTGAATGTTTTATTAGTTAATTTGTTAGTTTTGATTAAAAAGGTATACATCATTGCAAACTGTTTTTATTAAAAATAATTGCATATTTACGAAAAGCTGTAAACATTAGCTAATTGCCAATAAGATCATCATTTAACCCACTTGTAAGTGTCTTCATTTATGGTTAAGAAAATGGATACTTTAATCACAGAAAAGCATTTTTTTATTTAATAGACCAGATTTACTAAAGCGGAGAAGTAAACATACTGTACATGCGCTTTAAACATCTAAACGTGCTGGGGAATTTCTAAAGCAATAGAGATTCTTCATCACATGACTGGATGTTTGAAGTGAACAGAGATTCACCTTAACTCTTAATACTATTTAAATTATGCCCATATTTACATTGAATCCGATGTCTGCGGACATGATTAGTGAGCATACACAGGCATACCCCGTTTTACGTACCCTCACTTTACGTGCACTCACGAGTACGAACACATTGGCGTCTATGGGTTATCTTGGTCAGCTTGACATGGCACTGCTCCCAGTTTTTAACATTGGTGTCTATGGGAAATCTTGGTCAGCTTGACATGGCGCTGCTCTCGATCCATAAGTGACAGGGACACCAAACTTGGGGAGCACCGAGAGGGGACCCAGGACTAAAACAAAAGTTTTGGCTTTAGATATACTTGAAGTATTTGGGTAAAGATATGTTATATCATGGTCATGTGATAGTTTACTTTTTTGGGGTTGTATTTGATCTGTGCAAAGAGAGATCACACAAATACACATAACATTTATTAAAAGTAATGACAGATACAGATAAATATAAAATATGACAATAATACTTACTTAAAGATTCTGTTTTGCCATGGAGTCCCCATCTGCTTTTACGCAGCATGGCCGACCAGGTTCATACACATGCCTCATGGAGGCAGCTCTGACATGAGATTAGCCTATTTCAGTTTGAGCAGTGGTGGATACAGCCTAGAATGTGAGTAAATTATCAATCAAAGTTGCTTGGACAGTGATATCCCCTTTAGGAAGATAGTGGGCTGGTCATCCTGCATTACTAAAGCCTTAACTCATTTTAGATAAAGCCATACATATGTCCTTATATGGCTCATTTACCAAGATTTGGAGGCTTAAAATTCATTAGTGAGTCACATTGTTAATAAGAAAATATGTAATATGCAATTATGCAATTTCCCCATCAAGATAGCAGGTTACTCTGGTTGTCTAATTCAGGAGATCACATAATCTGCATATTAGCAACCTTCCCAGGTTTGAAAGATGTGACAAAATTGTTAATCAGTTACCTTAAAGGCTCATTTACACGATCCACGTAGCAGTGATGCAGCTTACATGTGTTAGTGTGATGAGGTCCCATTCTTTCAGGATTGCACGCCAGCACACCTACAGAAGGCCCCTGAATTGCAACGTACCACAAGACACAATGTTGGGCACACTACAAAAAAAAAGGAGGAGGACCTACCTACAGAGGCGGCTCTCTAATTAGGCAAATTAGGCAGTCGCCTAAGGCCTCACACTCAAAGGGGTCTCGCGGCCGCCTAATTTGCCTGTGATCAGTCACTTATGTCGGCGCTGGTGGCTCCGCCTACCCCCGCTGGGACTCGCTGTTGCCCAGAGCCTGACTGACAATTCCCGGTCTCATGTCAGGAGGTGCGGGGAGCTGGGCAGTAGAGCCCTCTAGGTGATGGCAGTGGCCAGATGACAGCACCCGGCTCCAGGTGCCATCTGTACAAGGTGAGCAGGCAGCATGTCCATGTGGGACCCGCAGCTGAGCTGCTCCTTCAGCCTGCACCACTGACCGACCTCTCCGAATCTACATCCTGTTCTGACGGTTCAGCAGTTGGGGCGGGAGGAGGGGCTGAAATTATCCAGCTGAGCTGCCCCATGACTGTGAAGAGGATGGAGCTTCGCCTCCAATCTCCTAATGCTGCCTGGCCGACTGGAGAGAACGTAAGTGCCGCCTCCCTGTGTGCCTGGATAGGAGGAGCGGTGGGGAGACTGCACATAGAGGAATTTTTCCATATCCCTCCACCTCCTGCAGACGCTGAATTCTCGCTTTTTCTCTTCTCCCTCCTGCAGACATTCAGCGGGTGCAGGAGGGATATGGAAAAATTCCTCTATGTGCAGTCTCCCCACCACTCCTCCTATCTAACTTCTTCTGTGCCACCCTCCTTGTGCTCCCTGGCTCTGCCCCCCTGCTCTGTAGCGCCCCCATGCTCTCCGGCCCCTCCTTGTGATCCCTGGAGCCTCCCCCAGTGCTCTCTGCCACCCCCTGCTCTCCACTCCCATTCTTTCTGCCCTCCTCTCAAGTCCTCCCCAGCACTCTCTGGCCCCCACCCCCCCTGTACTCTGCAGCTCCCAGCCCAGTGCTCTCACAGACTGGGTCATGGGGCACAGGAGGGGATGCAGACAGGGACAGGGCTAGGTATCTCTCTCACCCCTCTTTCTCACCTCCACCTCCCTCTCTTTCGGTCCCTAGTGTTCCTCCCCGGCCTCTCGTACCCCCGCGATGTCTCGTCCCCCCGTCTCGGTCCCTCGTGTTCCTCCCACCGTGTCTTCTTCAATCTATCCTCCTCACCACCCCTCTGACGTGTATCTCCTTAAAAAGGTATAGGGAGGACGTGGGCGAC